>CM050844.1:640000-1172500 GCA_027580175.1 Siniperca scherzeri | reverse complement strand
ACATGGTATTTCTTTTCATTGCTATGCGGATGACACACAGTTGTACCTCCCTGTCAAGCCCACTGACCTTAGTACGTTGAGTTCTCTGCAGGACTGCCTGTCTGACATAAAAAATTGGATGTCGATAAATTTTCTTCAGCTCAACTCAAATAAAACTGAAATCCTTGTTATTGGGCCCCAACACATCACTAAACAAATACTGCCATCCACTGGTAACCTGTCACAACATATCAAGCCTGTTGCACGAAATCTTGGTGTCCTGTTTGATAGCAATTTATGTTTTGAGCAACATATCACTAAGCTTGTCCAATCATGTTTCTATCACCTCAGAAATATTGCAAAAATACGATCTATTTTAAATCTTAGTGATGCAGAAACTGTTGTGCATGCTTTTATCTCCTCACGCCTTGATTATTGTAACAGCCTGTTCACTTGTCTTAATCAAAAAACTCTGACACGACTGCAGACTGTACAAAACTCAGCTGCTAGGCTGTTAACCAGGACCAAGAAGTATGACCACATAACACCTGTTTTAGCCTCTTTACACTGGCTCCCTGTTGGTTTTAGGATTGATTTTAAGATCTTGTTGATTACTTTTAAGGCTCTTCATGGCCTGGCCCCAGATTATATTTTAGACCTTGTAATCCCTTATGAACCTTCACGTAGTTTGAGATCTTCGGGCAGGGGTCTCCTGTCTGTTCCTGAGTCCAGGATGAAAACTAAGGGGGACAGAGCTTTTGCCATCAGGGCCCCGAGGCTCTGGAACAACTTGCCCAAAGAAATTAGGTTGTCTGAGTCAGTGTCTTCGTTTAAATCTCGTCTCAAAACACATTTTTATCTGAAAGCATATCCTGATTTTATCTGAACTGGCTGTTTATTTTACTGTTTATTTTATTGCTTTTCTGTATTTCATGTGTTTTATTTCTTTATATTTCGTCATTCACTGTGTTATTTTATTTTTCTTGTTGTGAAGCACTTTGTACTTTGTTTTGATAAGTGCTCTATAAATAAAGTTTTATTATTATTATTATTATTATGTTTAGAGTGTGGAGACATCGGACACAAACGCCTTACGTGTCCACACAAGAAAACAGGTGAGGAGAGCGTGGCTGGATCAGAGAATGGGGTCGCAAATAATAACGTTGATCTGGTAGCGGCGTCCAAAGACGAGGTTGTTCCACTTGTTGAGGTGAGTGCTGTTAATTCAGATGATGCAGTACTGGTTGTTGACACTGAAAAGGACGGTGATGTAGTTAATGTAGGCCCAAAGAATTGCGTAATGGATTTAATTCCTGATGTTACTGATGAAGTAGCTAGTACTAGTGGTACTAAACAGTTGGAAATTGCAAATGATGGAATTGAAAAAAAATCGTATTTAGGCATCTTGAATGATGAGGATGTGGAGGACGAGCAATCGCATGATAAAGAGTCACAAGTTTCTATGTGTGGAAATGATGGTGGTTCACAGGGACTTGCATTTAAATGTGTCTCAGGCAGCTTTTTCAGGAGGTTTCAATAAAGATTCTTTGTATAGTCTTGAAGAAATCAATAGTTTCCTGGATGAGACGTATGGTAAACAAATTAACATAAACGATTTCTTTTCTGATGTAGACAGATTTGTTCAATCTGTTATGTTTTATCAGAGGACTGTTGGAGTTGAGGAACTTAGTGAGAAGAAGCGTTTTCGGCTGAAAAAGCATCTTACCACTATAAGAAAAGGCAAAGCAATGACTAGAAAAAAGAACAAATCAAAAATCTAAAACAATCATGTATCACATGGTGTCTTTTCCTTGCTTTCATATCATGCTTTACTCTTTACTTTCCATCTTAATTTTGAGTATGGCGGTTTTGAGGATAGGCTCTTTAAATATTAAGGGTGGGAGGGATAGTGTAAAACGTGCTGTAGTTTATGAAGCAATTGAACAAAAAAAAGTTTCCTGCAAGAAACTCATAGTGATATAAAGAATGAAATTGAGTGGAATTTGTGGTGGAAGGGACATAAAATACTTAGTCATGGTACAAATTTAAGTAGAGGGGTAGGAATCTTTTTCTCTCCAATCATAAGGGTAGATATTATAAGTACAGAGGAACCAGTAAAGGGTCATTTATTCCTCAACTGGAATCTGAATCTAAAACTGTCTTGGATGCTAGTATAACATTTAAGGAAATTACTGCTGCTGTGGGACAACTTAGTTCTGGAAGATCCCCTGGAATAGATGGACTGCCAGCAGACTTTTATAAAAAGTTTTGCAATGGTTTTAATATGGATGTTGGACTAATTGCTCTGGATGTGTTGATCACAATTATCTTTTTAATGTATTGAAGGTTTTTGGTTTTGGTGAAACTTTTTTAAATTTGATACAGTTATTATATAACGGTGCATCATGTATGGTTAAGATAGGGGGCACTTTGAGTCGGCCAATTCCTATTTTAAGGGGTATTAGACAAGGCTGTCCATTGTCTGGTCAGCTATATAGTTTAGCAATTGAGCCATTGCTTATTAAACTTAGAGAGGGACTGTCAGGTTTTAAAGTGCCTGGTTTTTCTTTAGACTCAAAACTTTTTCTCTCTGCTTATGCTGATGACATTACAGTCTTTGTGAATCATACTCAAGATATTAAGTGTTTATCTGAGGTACTCAATCTTTATGAGAAAGCTTCATCAGCTAAAGCAAACTGGGCTAAGAGTGAAGCTTTTTGGGCTGGTAAAGGGGAATCTGAGAATCTCCCAAAACTACCTGGGGGCCTTAAGTGGGGTAAGGAGGGACTTAAATTGTTAGGAGTTTTTTTGGGGTCAAATGATTTTCAAAAGAAAAATTGGGAGGGTATAGTGGAGAAAGTGTGCAGCAAGTTGTCTAAATGGAAATGGTTGCTACCTCAGTTGTCCTATAGGGGGAGGATTTTAGTGACTAATAATTTAGTTGCTTCTACATTGTGGCACAAAGTAAGTGTGTTACAACCACCTGCTGGAATTATTGAATTAATTCAAAGGAAACTTGTGACTTTTTTTTGGTCTGGACAACATTGGATACATGCTGTTTTTTTTTTACCTTCCTGTTCAAGAAGGAGGTCAAGGATTGATAGACATCAGAGCCCGAATTATGGCTTTCCGGCTACAAGCAGCTCAAAGACTGTTGTATCATACAGATGTATCATGGTTAAAGACAGCTTCTGCTCTTCTCAGGCGGGTCAGAGGTATGGGACTGGACAAACATTTGTTTTTAATGGAGCTTCAGAATGAAGATCGGGCGAGTCTTACGTTGTTCTATAAATCAGTCATGGAGGCATGGAGGGTTTTTACCATTTCACGTTCGTCAGAAACAAATTATGGATTATGGCTTTTTGAAGAGCCACTTTTTCTGAACAATTTTCTACCTTCAAGACTTATGTCTGGTATCAGTCTGCGTGCATGTTTAACAGCTGCTGGATGTACAAAGTTGGGGTATATTTTGGCTATAAGCACAGAGGAACTGAGTGAAAGGACTGGGGTGAGATCCTTGCGCCTGCTGGAACAAGCTACTACTGAAATTTTAACGTCTTTGCATGGGGATCATAAGACTTTGGCAAATGACTCCATAGCAGTTGATCAATGGAGAAAGGGGATTCCTTATGTTTTCTCCTCTCTTAATGTAAATATTGCTGTGGGAGATTGGCAAGATGATGGAAAGAGTCTTTTGTCTTTTAAAACCCCTCAGCTTGGAATTATTGAAGAAGTGGGAAAAAAGCGTTGTGTAAAAGCATCTAATGCTAATCTTTTGAGTGGACTGACTTCAATAAAATGGACTGAATTTTTTGGAGTTGTTTCTTCCCCTAGAGGCTGCTGGCGGTCCTTATACAAACGCCCAATTGATAAAAGAACAGGTGACCTTCAGTGGAGGATTGTACATGGGGCGATAGCCACAAACACATATGTGGTGCACATTGATCCTTCTGTTGGGGTGGGTTGTCCCTTCTGTACAGATGTTGAAACAGTTTTTCATTTATTTGTACAGTGTACTCGGCTAAATGAATTGTTTTCACTTTTATCTCAATGGTTTATTGAAATTGGTGAAGCTTTCTCTTTTGAAATGTTTATATATGGTCCAAAATATACAGAAAAAAGGAAAAGTCAGTTGATTTTATTGAATTTTTTGTCTGGTACAGCAAAACTTGCTATCTGGAAATCAAGAAAAAATAAGTTGTCTGGACAGGGTTCTCTGGATGTGTTGAAGATTTTTAAAGGCTTGGTCGCAGCTCGGCTTAGAATAGAGCATGCCTATTATAAAATGATTAAATGTGTGAAGTCTTTTATGTACATTTGGGGGATAAATGAGGTCCTTTGTACAGTTGATGATGTTGAAGAATTAATGCTTGCTTTTTGATTAATTAATTTATTAATTAGTTTTTTATTTTTTATTTTTTGTGATTTTGTAATATTGTGAAACCTTATTTGTTTTAATAAAGGTGTATTAAAATTAAAATTCTCTCTCTCAGTCTCTCTCTCTCTGTCTGTCTCTCTCTCTCTCTCTCTCTCTCTCTCTCTGTCACTTCCGGTGTGAGTGTTGGTTGGGGTGAGCGTGTGGACTGAGTGCTGTGAGTTGTTTCTGTGAGTGAATCTTTGTTTCTGGCTTTTCTCTGTTAGTTGTTTTTTTGTTTTTTGTTATAGTCGCTTTGGGCCGCGTGCTGCCTGGTTTATCGGGAGCATGTCGGCCCCGCGCCCGCAGTGTTTGAGCTCACTGACCCGGCGTCATGGAGTGAAGGTGGCGTCCGCGGTTAGTGTGGAGAAATGCTGCCTGGCGGTGGGTGATGTGGTTGGGCATGACAGCATACTGTCTGCATCAAGGATGAATAACGCTACGGTTGTATTTCTGAACACTGTTGAAAAGGCGAATGAACTAGTTGAAACAGGGATAGTGTAACAGTCTGTCTTGTTCTCGTCCAGTCACTTCGCACTTCAGGCTCCCCTTCACTCTGCACTCCCTCACCTGATTATTAATTCCCAGCACTCGTCTCCCGTGAGTCTTCCACTCCGTCTCCTGGGTTAGAGTGTCGCTCGTCTACAGTGAGTGTTGCTCTAGTCTCCTGGTTCGAGTTGGATCTACCATCTGGACTTCCTCCTCCTCTCCAGATCTCAGCCAACTCCAGACCAAGGAGTTCTCCCATCATTCTATATCCACGCTTTTTGTATTAATAAAGTACTCACCATTCTCCTTGTGTCTCCGGCCTGATCTGTCCGTAACAGATAGTTGCTGATGGTTTATTTATCCCTGTGTTGCCACTCTCCACACCTAAGAAAGTCACTTTATCAAATTTACCACCGTTTTTAGGTGATGAGATTTTAGCCAAAGCTTTGTCTTGTTATGGCAAACTGGTCTCGCCCATTAAGAAGATCCCTGTCAGCAGTGAGTCGCAGTTACTAAAGCATGTTGTCTCTTTCAGGCGCTTTGTTTACATGATTATGAAAGACGATGCTGATGTAGATGTGTCTTTGCATTTTCGGGCTGATGAGTACGACTACATTATTTACGTAACTACTGACAAAATGAAATGTTTTAATTGTGGGCAGTCTGGCCATTTAATCCGCGCGTGTCCCTCAAACAACTCGTCAGCTGATGCTGGCGTCGCTGCCGGAAGTGACGTGGTGGTTAACGCTGGAGCCGCTGGAGCAGGGCCGGCAGACGGAGCTCCGGGGGTTTCAGGGGTACAAGCAGTGAAGAACAAAGATGTTTTACCTGCGATCACGGTGACCGATGCTATAGAATTAGCGTGTGAAAGTGCAGTTTCTGATGTGGAGGTGTCTAATGTTGGTATTGAGACAGATAGACATCTAAACGATTTCAATAGTGACCTGCAATCTACCGTGAGAAACACATGTGATGACACTCGAATGGAAACAGGGCAAACAGATTTTAAAATCCCATTAAAGCGGAAGAAGTCTGGTAAAAATCTGATTATTAGACATGCAAAGAAAGTAGATTAAGTTGTGATGAGGATGAAATGGAAAGCGATAGTGAATCGTCTGATTCAAGTGTGAGTCTTTCTCAGAGTGAGTTTTCTGGACGTCATTATGAGGTTGATGACATTAAACTGTTCCTTAGAGCTACAAAAAACAAGAGAGGAGTGTGCGTCAATGAATACTTTCCTGACGTAAAGCAGTTTCTTGAGAAAACGAAGTGCTTCATGATGGAGGGCTCCTTTACAAACAAAGAGGTCTACCGGCTGAAAAAACTAGTGAGGAAACTCAACTCTGAGCTCAGTAATGAGGACAGTGGGAAAACCTAACTCCAGCTATTGTAGCAGAAGGTTCATGTGGGCGGGGTTTTTCCTTTGTCTATTTTTATATTTATTTTCCTTAAGTATGTGCCATGTTAAAGTTGCTACTCTAAATCTGAATGGAGCTAGAGATATCCACAAGAAAGCTGAATTATTTGAAGTGGTTCATCAGAAAAAAATTGATGTCTTACTGTTACAAGAGACACATACTGATTTGAACAATGCTGCGGACTGGGCAGTAGAATGGAGTGGGACTGCTGTTTTAAGTCATAAAACTTCAATTAGTGCTGGAGTTGCAGCACTAATTGGAGCAAGAGTTTCAGCCCACACTCTCATCAGGTTGAAGAGGTTGTCAAAGGTAGACTTTTGAAAGTAAGAGCCTCTTTTGAAAATGTTGTATTTGTTTTCATTTGTGTGTATATACCAACTTCAGCTGTTGAAAGAATTTGATTTTTAAATACTTTGTGTTCTGTGTTACAAAGCGTTGCTGTTGATGAGTACTTAGTTTTGGGGGGTGATTTTAATTGCACAGAGTCCAACTTGGATAGAAATCACATTGAACCTCATTTACCTTCACGACAACGTCTTGTCCAGATATTAAAAACGCATGATTTAATTGATGTTTGGAGACAGCTTGGTGGAAAACAAAGACAATACACTTGGACTCATGTTCATGATGGCATGATTTCTTCAGCACGATTGGATAGGTTTTATGTTTTTAAACATCATGGTAGCATTGTTGAAAGTTGTTTTATTACTCCATCATGTCTCTCAGATCACAGTATGGTTCATTGCACTATTTTTTTAAACTCTGTAAAGCCAAAGAGTGCGTATTGACATTTTAATACCACTTTATTGAGTGATTTGTGCTTTAAAGAAAGTTTGAAACATTTTTGGGATGTCTTTAAAACTACAAAGAATTCCTTTAGAACACTGCAGCAATGGTGGGATTTTGGGAAGGTCTAGATAAAACAGTTTTGTCAGCAATACTCTCAGAACGTCACTAGAGAAGTAACCGTGATGTTGAACACCTTAGAGACTGATATTTTAAAACTGCAAGAATTGGCTCACTTGCATGGAAATCAAAGTGATGTGGAGTCTCTCATAAAAAATAAGAAGACTCAGTTATCTGATCTGTTAGGGATTAAAGCACAGGGTGCTTTGGTCAGGTCACGTTTTCTAAGTGCAAATGAGATGGACGTACCGTCAAGGTTTTTTTTGGTTTGGAGAAGAAAAGTGGACAGAGCAGGGTCATTCATGCTCTACGTTCTGAATCTGGAGCATTATTGACTGATCCCAAAGACATTCGTGGGAGAGCAGTCACTTTTTATGAATCTTTATATAAAAATGAACTGGATCCAGATGATAGGAATGACAGTGTTTTTTTTGATAATCTTCCTCAAGTGGCAGAGGAAGTCAACGCAAGGATTTCAGGTGCCTTGACCATGGGGGAGCTATATAAAGCCCTCCAAGGTATGGAGCTGGGAAAAGCACCAGGGATTGATGGTCTGCCAGTCGACTTTTATAAGTCTCTTTGGTCAGAGTTTGGAGAAGACTTGCTGGAGGTACTGAATGACAGTTTAGCTGGAGGGCTACTGCCGTTGAGTTGCCGCAGAGCAGTCTTGACTCTCCTACCCAAAAAAGGGGATCTGACAGACATCAAGTGCTGGCGGCCAGTCTCCTTGCTGTGCAGTGACTACAAACTACTGTCTAAAGTTTTAGCTAATCGATTGGCAGAGGTTATGGACCAGGTCATACACCCTGACCAAAACATACTGTGTCCCCGGTAGGTCAATCTTTGATAATGTTTCCTTGATTCGAGATCTTCTTGATGTCTCTAAGATGTTAAATTTAGATTGTGGTTTAATATCGTTGGATCAGGAGAAAGCTTTTGACCGTGTTGAACATGGTTATTTATGGAGAGTTTTGGGGGCCTTTGGTTTTTGTCAAAAATTTATAGATCAGGTGAAAGTTCTCTACAGTGACGTTCAGAGTATTCTCAAGGTCAACGATGGGTTATGTGCTCCTTTTGGAGCTTGCAGAGGTATTAGACAGGGCTGTTCGCTTTCAGGTATGCTGTATTCTTTTGGCCATAGAGCCTTTATTACAGCAAATAAGAATAAAACTTCATGGTATATCTTTGCCAAATTGCAATGGTAAATGTTTATTATCAGCATATGCTGATGATATTGTAGTCATGATCAGTAAGCAAAGTGATGTACATGTTTTATCTGAATTGCTTGAAAAATTTAAAGGTTTATCTTCTGCCAATATTAATTGGAATAAAAGTGAAGCTGGAAAATTGGAAAACCAAAACTTCCTGCTGGCTTACACTGGGAAAATGAAGGTTTTAAATATTTGGGTGTCTTTAGGTAATGAAACAATAGTACAGAAAAACTGGGAAGGTTTGATTGGAAAAAGTCAAAGGACGCCTAGACAAATGGAAGTATTTGACTCCAAATTTGTCATACAGAGGACGCATTTTAATTGTTAATAATTTGGTGGCCTCTTCCTTATGGCATAAGTTTGCCTGTGTAGATCCTCCTTTGCAGCTACTTTCAAAAATCCAGGCTATCCTGGTGGATTTCTTTTGGGATAGGTTACATTGGGTCTCACAAAATGTATTGTTTTTGCCTAAAGAGGAAGGTGGTCAAGGACTGATCCATCTTCAAAGCAGAATTGCAACTTTTCGTCTGCAGTTCGTGCAAAGACTGTTGGATGGACCTTTAAATTGTAGCTGGCGTACTGTTTCAAGCCTGATTTTACGTAGTTTTGTAGGTTTGGGGCTGGACAAAGGACTTTTTTTGATGGATCCCCTAAAGGTGGACACTTCTATATTGCCAATTTTTTATAAGAACATCTTTAAAGTTTGGAGTCTCTTTGTTGTTCAACGACCAGAAAGCTCACATTCCCTTCACTGGCTACTGGAGGAACCTTTAATCCATGGCTCTCGGTTGGACTTAACAGACAGCTCTTTTTTTCCTGGACTTAGTAGGTTGCTGATTGAACATAACGTTATTATTCTGAGTCACCTACTAAATATTGTAGGGCCGGATTTAAAGAATGGAGCAGTATTAGCTCAACACTTGGGAGTCAGGTCTATTTGGTTGGTTACCCAGTTGCTCATGAAATGGAAAGCTGCCCTCAAAACAACTGAAATAGACTTGTTAACAGAGCATTGTGTAGGTTCCTGTGCTCCTAATCCCAAGGACTCTTTTTCTTGTTTGTTTTTGTCAATCAATGTTGAAGGGATTACATCCCCTTTCATTGAAAGTGGTGCATCTTTGTGTGTAAACTTTTTCTCGAGTATTGGTAAATCTTTGTACAGGCTTTGTGTTTTAGTTTTTAACAAAAAGGTGTTAAATGGAAAAGTTGATTCTCCCTGGCGTGATTTTTTAAAACTGGATCAAGGCACAAAACCTGAGTGGAGATCCTTGTATAAACCACCGTTGACCAAGAGAACAGGTGATTTACAATCGAGAATTCTCCATGGTGCAATCGCGGTTAATGCTTTTGTTTCTGTTTTAAACCCTGAGGTTGCGTCTACATGCCCTTTTTGTTCTAATAGAGAAACTGTATTTCATGCTTTTGTGAATTGTAGTAGATTGCAGCCTTTATTTCTAGTTGTAAGCAATGTTTTTTGGAGTTGTAATGAGACCTTTTCTCTGGAGACATTTATTTTGGGGTACAAATATGTGAGGAAAAAAAGATTTGTTTGTCAACTTCTGAATTTTGTTCTAGGCCAAGAAAAACTGGCCATTTATACTAGTAGGAAAAAGAAAATAGATCAAAATATGAATCAGATCTTAGTAGCATTGTTTTCTAACTTGGTGAAATCAAGAGTTATGGTTGACTTTCTGTATTATAAGTCTATTGATGATTTTGTCACATTTGAATGTATTTGGTGTTGTAATGAGGCTCTGTGCTCTGTTTTTGAGGGCGAATGGATTTTTTCGCCTACTTTGTGAGTGTAAAAAAAAAAAAACTTGTAATAAAAGTGTTGTTAAAATTCAAATTCAGTCTCTCCCTCTCTGTCTGTCTCTCTCTCTGTCTGTCTCTCTGTCTCTCTCTCAGTCTCTCTCTCTCTCTCTCTCTGTCTGTCTCTCTGTCTCTCTCTCAGTCTCTCTCTCTCTCTCTCTCGTGCGCATGCGTGAGTGTTTGCTGAGCGAGTGAGCCGGTGAGTGCGTATGGTGAGCTCGAGCTTTTGTTAAGCGTGAGTGATTTTTGTTTTTGTTTTTGTGTGGTTACTGTATAGAACAACCTTTCTTTTCTTTTTCTATCAACTTTTTTCTTTCTTTTCTTTTCTATTTTTGATCTTTTGTTGTCTGTGTGTTGATCCGGGCCGCGTGCTACCTGTACTCGGGGAAACATGGCGGCCCCGGATTCACGCGGCGTCATGCAGTGAAGGTGGCGTCTGCGGTGAGCGTGGAGGATTGTTGTATGGCAATAGGAGAGGCTGTGGGCCATGGATGTATTTTGTCAGCATCAAAAATGAATAATGCAACTGTAATTTTTCTGAACACTGTTGACAAAGCAAATGAGCTAGTTGAACAGGGGATTACTATTGATGGCTTATTTACGCCTGTTCTCCCTCTATCAATGCCATCTAAGAAGGTAACGCTGTCCAATGTTCCTCCGTTTATCAGTGACGAGTTATTAACTCGGTCTCTTTCCCGTCATGGCAAGGTGGTTTCTCCAATTAAAAAGATCCCGATTGGAGGTGATTCCCCGTTATTAAAACATGTTGTTTCGTTTAGACGCTTTGTCTATATGATTGTAAAAGTTGACGCTGAACTGGATCTTACGTTCAAATTCCGTATAGATGATTTTGATTATGTTGTATTTGCAACAACTGGAAAAATGAAGTGTTTTGGTTGCGGAAAAGTGGGACATTTAGTCCATGATTGCCCTGAGAAAAAAGAAACGCCTGTAACTGAGCAAAGTTTGAAGGCCGTTACTGATTTACCCGCGGCAGATCAGCCTCCGGTAGTCCGTGCGGAGCCAGACGCGATCGCGGTAGAACAGGCCGCAGAGGACCGGACTGAGATGGAGCAGACTGCTGCCGGGCGCGCTGAACCTGAGCTGGTAGCGGCTGAGCTGCAAGGGGTCACTCAGCCCCAGTCTGAAATAACCGAAAGTGAGACATTTAATAAAAGGACGGATGATGTTAGACCCGCGGGTTCTGCTGATGTATATGAGAATGATGGCACTTTCATGGATGCAGAACAGACGATGTTTAAAGTACCTTCAAAGTGAAAGAAGAGTGATAACGCTGGTGACTCGAGACGTGCGAAGAAAATAGACTTAGCTGAATGTGAAGAAGAGCAGGGTGACTCAGAAAGCGACAGTGAATCAGATTCCAGCGTCTCTCTCTCACTGAGTGAGTGTGTGAGTCGTAGTTATGATGTGGATGATATTAAATTATTTCTTAAGTCAACGAAGAATAGAAGAGGGGTACGAGTAAATGAATATTTTCCTGACACTAAACAATTTATTGAAAAGACAAGGGGTTTGATGGCTGAAGGCTTCTTTACTAATAAGGAAGTATATAGGTTAAAGAAGTTGGTGAGAAAACTCAATACTGAAATAAACAATGATGGTGGTGAAAAGACTTAATTTGATTTTATTCAGTGGCTGGCTTGGACTGTACTTTCTCTTACCTCTTATGGGTGAAGTTAGCGTTGCTTCGGTGAATGTGAATGGAGCTAGAGATGTGAAAAAAAGAGTTATGCTTTATGAATGTTTTAAGCAGAAAAAACTAGATGTTGTTTTTCTTCAAGAAACTCATAGCGATTTAAAGAATGCTGCAGATTGGTCGAGGGAATGGGACGGTATCTCTATTTTAAGTCACAATACTGCTGTTAGTGGAGGTGTTGCTGTCTTATTTTCGAAAAGTTTTAAGCCGTTTTCCTATGATGTTGAAGAGATTATAAAGGGCAGGCTTTTAAAGGTTAAAGCTCTTTTTGGAAATCATGTTTTAGTTTTTATTTGCATTTATGTTCCTACCTCAGGAGTTGAAAGAATGTTGTTTTTAAGTACCCTTAATTCAACTTTACAGAATTGTAATGGTGAGGAGTTTTTGTTTCTGGGGGGTGATTTTAATTGTACAGAGAAAAACCTTGATCGGAATCACATTGAACCCCATGAACCCTCCCGCAAAAGACTTATACAAGTTATCAAAACACACGAGTTGTGTGACATATGGAGACATTTTAATGGTAATTTAAGACAATATACTTGTCTCATGTTCGTGACAAAGCTCTATCTTTGGCTAGGTTGGATAGGTTTTATGGGATCATTGTGGTATTTTTAGCAAGTGTTTTATTGTCCCTGTTAGTTTTTCTGATCACAGTATGGTGTGCTGTTCAGTTATTTTAAATTCAGTTAAAACAGGTAGTGCTTACTGGCATTTTAATAGTACTCTGCTTAATGATAAAAATTTTAAGGAAACTTTTAAGTATTTTGGGGAAACTTTTAGAGCTACAAAGGACTCTTTCCAAAATTTAAGACAGTGGTGGGATTTTGGCAAGGTGCAAATTAAACAATTCTGTCAACAGTACACTCGAAACATCACAGCACAGTTATCAAGATCATTGAAAACTTTGGAGACATCAACAGTTAAACTTCAAGAGTTAGCTGATTCGGTTGGGGGGAATAACGTTTTGGAGGATCTGTCTTTGAAAAAATCCCAGCTTAGTGATCTTTTAGGGGTAAAGGTGCAAGGAGCTCTGGTTCGGTCCCGGTTTCAGAACATTGACCAAATGGATGCTCCAACTAAATTTTTCTTTAATTTGGAAGTAAAGAATGGTCAAAAACGTTTTATTCACGGGCTGCGTTCCGAATCCGGCACATTATTATCTGATCCTATTGACATTAGAAAGAGAGCAGTTTGTTTTTACGAAAAGCTGTACAGATGTGAATGTGTTGCAGAACCTGACATTGAGAATGTCTTTTTTGAAAGCTTGACACAGGTGTCTGAAGAAGCCAATGAGAAACTCAGTAAGGCTTTGAGCCTGGGCGAGTTGTACAAGGCCCTTCAGGGCATGGAGGCTGGGAAAGCTCCTGGCATTGACGGTCTCCCAGTGGACTTTTATAAGTCTTTCTGGACAGTGTTGGGGGAGGACTTGCTCATGGTGCTCGGTGAAAGCTTGGCTGAAAGTCGGCTGCCATTGAGCTGCCGCAGAGCTGTCCTTACACTCCTCCCGAAAAAAGGGGACCTGACTGATATTAAGAATTGGCGCCCTGTGTCGCTTCTCTGCACTGATTACAAACTGCTCTCTAAAACTCTGGCAAACAGACTAGCGGAAGTAATGGAGCAAGTTATTCATCCAGACCAGAGCTATTGCATACCTGGTAGGTCTATTTTCGATAACATTTCTTTAGTACGGGATATTTTGGATGTTTCCAAGCTGTTTAATTTAGATTGTGCCTTGATCTCTTTGGATCAAGAAAAAGCATTTGATCGAGTTGAACATAATTACCTGTGGAAAACTTTAACAGCCTTTGGTTTTTGCCAAGATTTTGCACAAATGATTAAGATGCTGTATACTGATGTTGAGAGTGCACTGAAAGTGAATGGTGGCTTATGCACTCCTTTTCAGGTAGGTAGAGGTGTTAGGCAAGGATGTTCATTGTCAGGAATGCTTTATGCGTTAGCCATAGAACCACTGTTGCAACAGATAAGAGGTCTTTTGGATGGTTTAAATATACCTGGTTTTAACTGTAATATTCAGTTGTCAGCTTATGCTGATGATGTAGTTGTAATGGTTAACAGTCAAAAAGACATGGACATTTTAAAAAAATTACTTGAAGATTTTAATGTTTTATCATCTGCTAAGGTAAATTGGAACAAAAGTGAAGCCTTATTGTGTGGAAAGGGGATGGAAGAGAGGCTAAGTCTTCCTGACGGGTTGCTTTGTTGTAAAGGGGGCTTTAAATATTTGGGGGTTTATTTGGGAGATGAGTCTACTGTGCAGAAGAACTGGGTAGGAATTGTCGAAAAGGTTAAAGGTCGATTAGACAAATGGAAATGGTTGGCTCCAAATATGTCTTATAAGGGACGTACTTTAGTTATAAACAATTTAATTGCGTCTTCTCTCTGGCACAAATTGGCCTGTATAGATCCTCCTTCAAAACTGATGTCTGGAATTCAAGCCTTATTAGTGGACTTTTTTTGGGATAAATTGCACTGGATTAGTCAAAGCATCTTGTTCCTGCCTAAAGAGGAAGGTGGACAGGGGCTGATGAACTTGCAAAGTCGAACAGCAACTTTCCGTTTGCAGTTTATACAAAGACTTCTTTCGGGACCAAGTGACCATGGTTGGAGGGCTGCTGCATGTGCGATTTTACGGACTCTTGGAGGCTTACAGATGGATAAATCTTTGTTCTCTTTGGATCCCCTGAGACTGGATACTCTCAGATTGCCAGTCTTTTATCGCAATCTTTTTAAAGTATGGAGTCTTTTTAATCTTCAAAGGTCACCATGTTTGAAATCACTCTTCTGGTTGTTAAATGAACCCATAGTACATGGAGCCCGTTTGGATAGTTCAACTGTTGACCGTAGTGTTCCTGGTATTAATAATATACTGTGTAAATCAAGGATCACCACTTTGGGTATTCTGTTGAATGTGGCCGGTCCTGACTTTTCGAACACTGAACAAATAGCTTCTCATCTGGGGTTTTTTTCAACCCGCACAATTGCTCATCTGATGGTAAGGTGGCGATCTGTTCTTACAAACGAGGAGAGACAGTTATTGACTGTATTCTGCACAGGACTAAAGGCTCCCAATGCTAAAGACCCTTTTCCAACCATTTGCTTGTCCCCCAAACTGGATGATTGTGTGGGGTTGTTTTTAAAATCTGGAAAATCTTTGAGTGTAGATTTCTTCTCAGTTACGGGGAAATTGTTGTACAAACTGTGTGTTTTGATTTTTAATAAGAAGGTTTTGGACAACAAAGTAGATACACCATGGCGGTCTTATTTTAAACTGGATGAAAATGTTAAAGCTGAATGGAGAGTTTTGTATAAGCCACCGTTAACAAAGCGAGTAGGGGATATACAGTGGAGGGTTCTCCATGGAGCAATTGCTGTTAATGCTTTTATTTCTGTTTTAAATCCTGAGGTAAGCCCTGAATGTCCTTTTTGTTTTAGTAGAGAAACTGTTTTTCATGCTTTTATGGAGTGTCCAAGACTAAAGCCCTTATTTATTGCTTTAGGTAATCTTTTTGACTGTTTTAATGAAATATTTTCTCTGGAAACTTTTATCTTGGGTATCAAATATGTGCAGAAAAAACGTGCTACGTGTCAGTTACTGAATTTTATTTTGGGGCAAGCGAAGTTAGCTATTTACTCAAGTAGGAAAAACAGGATCGAACAGAAGCCTGGACAAAATGTTACTGTCTTGTTTTCTTCTCTTGTAAAGTCTAGAGTGTTGATTGATTTTAATTTCTACAAGGCTATGGATGATCTTATGTCTTTTGAACTGAAATGGTGTAGTAAAGGAGCAATGTGCTCCTTGTTTGAAGAAGAACTGTTTTTTGCACATTTCCTGTGATTTTCACTTTTCTATGAGATGATTTATTTTTTGTAAACTGTGTTTTGGTGAATTTGTAATAAAGGACTTTTTCAATTTCATTTCTCTCTGTCTGTCTCTCTCTCTCTCTCTCTGTCTGTCTGTCTGTCTGTCTGTCTCTCTCTCTCAGTCTCTCTCTCTCTCTCTCTCTCTCTCTCTGTCTGGCTTCCAGGCCACCTTAGCTTCCACTGTGTTTAGATCCAGGCTGAACCTGGCTGCAAAACAGCTGAGCCAGCCTTGGTTTACAACCAGCCTGAAGCAGGCCTCAAGCTTCCAAATACATCCAGCATTAATGCTCAGTCATTCTGGAGAGAATCACTGCTCTGTATATTTGTGCTGAATGGCATTTAAACATGACTTTGGATTTTTACCAGTTTCATTTTTGAAGACCAGTAATACTATGTACCATGACAACATGGCCTTGTGATGAAATGTCCTTGATATTAGTTCAATGTTATTCCATCTTCATTTTAAATGATTAATCCACATGAAGCCACTTTCATTTCTACACCCACCTTATCCTGTGCAGGGTCATGGGGTATGCTGAGGGTTTTTGTTGTCTCAATCTGTTGTTGTTTTGTTGAACTGTTAGTTGTTAGTGTTTACACTTTCAGCACAAACCTTAACTGACACTTCAAGTCCTTTCAGCTCTTTCACTTCAGCTGACACTTCAACTTCTTTCAGTCTTCTTCTTCTTTTCCTTTCGGCTGTTCCCTTTCAGGGGTTGCCACAGCGAATCATGTGCCTCCATCTAGCCCTGTCCTCTGCATCCTCTTCACTCACACCAATTAACTTCATGTCCTCTCTCACTACATCCTTTAATCTCCTCTTTGGTCTTCCTCTAGACCTCCTGCCTGGCAGCTCCAACCTCAGCATCCTTCTACCAATATATTCACAGTCTCTCCTCTGAACATGTCCAAACCACCTCGATCTGGCCTCTCTGACTCCGAAACATCTAACATGAGCTGTCCCTCTGATGTACTCATTCCTGCTCCTGTCCATCCTCGTCACTCCCAAAGAGAACCTCAACATCTTAAGCTCTGCTACCTCCAGCTCTGCCTCTTGTCTTTTCTTCAGTGCCGCTGTCTCTAAGCTGTACAACATCGCTGGTCTCACCACCGTCTTGAACACCTTTTCTTTCATTCTTGCTGATACTCTTTTATCACACAACACACCTGACACTTTTCTCCACCCGTTCCAACCTGCTTGCACTCGCCTCTTCACCTCTTTTCCACAGTCTCCATTGCTCTGAACTGTTGACCCCAAGTACTTAAAGTCCTGCAGCTTCTTCACCTCTGCTCCCTGTAACCTCACCGTTCCACCTGGGTCCCTCTCATTGACACACATGTATTCTGTCTTAAGCTTCATTCCTCTGTTTTCCAGAGCAGACCTCCATCTCTCTAGATTTTCCTCCACCTGCTCCCTGCTCTCACTACAAATCACAATGTCATCTGCAAACATCATAGTCCATGGAGATTCCTGTCTAACCTCATCTGTCAGCCTGTCTATCACCAGAGCAAACAAGAAGGGGCTCAGAGCCGATCCTTGATGCAGACCCACCTCCACCTTGAACTCCTCTGTCACACCTACAGCACACCTCACCACGGTCTTACAGCTCTCATACATGTCCTGCACCACTCTAACATACTTCTCTGCCACTCCAGACTTCCTCATACAATACCACAGCTCCTCTCTCGGCACCCTGTCATACGCTTTCTCTAAATCTACGAAGACACAATGCAACTCCCTATGACCTTCTCTGTACGTCTCCATCAGCATCCTCAGAGCAAATACTGCATCTGTTGTACTCTTTCTAGGCATGAAACCATATTGCTGCTCACAAATGCTCACCTCTGCCCTTAGCCTAGCTTCCACTACTCTTTCCCACAACTTCATTGTATGGCTCATCAGCTTTATTCCTCTGTAGTTGCCACAGCTCTGCACATCTAACCTTGTTCTTAAAAATTGGCACCAGTACACTTCTCCTCCATTCCTCGGGCATCCTCTCACGCTCCAAGATCTTGTTAAACAAACTAGTCAGAAACTCTACTGCCACCTCTCCTAGACACTTTCATACCTCCACAGGTATGTCATCAGGACCAACTGCCTTTCCACTCTTCATCCTCTTCAACGTCCTCCTCACTTCACTAATCTTTGCTACTTCCTGTTCCACACCAGTCACCTCTTCTACTCTTCGTTCCCTTTCATTTTCCTCATTCATCAACTCTTCAAATGAATCCTTCCATCTTCCCATCACACTCCTGGCACCTGTCAATACATTTCCATCCTTATCTTTAATCACCCTAACCTGCTGCACATCCTTCCCATCTCTATCTCTTTGTATGGCCAACCTGTACAAATCCACCTCTCCCTCTTTAGTGTCCAACCTAGCATACAAGTCCTCATATGCTCTTTGTTTTGCCTTTGCCACCTCTACCTTCACCTTACACTGCATCTCCCTGTACTCCTGTCTACTCTCTTCAGTCCTCTCAGTGTCGCACTTCTTCTTAGCTAACATCTTTCTCTGTATACACTTCCTCGTTCCACCACCAAGTCTCCTTGTCCACTTTCCTCTTTCCAGATGACACACCAAGTACCTTCCTACCTGTCTCCCTGATCACATTAGCTGTAGTGGTCCAGTCATCTGGGAGCACTTCCTGACCACCCAGAGTCTGTCTCAGCTCCTCCCTGAAAACTACACGACATTCTTCCTTTTTCAACTTCCACCACTTCGTCCTCTGCTCTGCCTTTGTCCTCTTCATCTTCCTCACCACCAGAGTCATTTTACACACTACCATCCTGTGTTGTCTGGCTACACTCCCCCCTACCACTACTTTACAGTCACTGGTCTCTTTCAGATTACAACGTCTACACAAGATGTAGTCCACCTGAGTGCTTCTACTTATATGTCACCCTATGTTCCTGCCTCTTCTGGAAGAAAGTGTTCACTACAGCCATTTCCATCCTCTTTGCACCGACATGCCCATTGAAATCTGCACCAATCACCACTCTCTCACCTCTGGGGATGCTCTGCATCACTTCATCTAACTCACTCCAGAATTTCTCCTTCTCTTCTAACTCACATCCTACCTGTGGGGCATAACCACTCACAACATTGAACATCACCCCTTCAATTTCCAGCTTCAGACTCATCAACCTGTCTGATACTCTTTTCACCTCTAGAACATTCCTCACAAACTCCTCTTTCAGGATAACTCCTACTCCGTTTCTCTTCCTATCTGACCCATGGTAGAACAACTTGAACCCTGCTCCTAAGCTTCTAGCCTTGCTACCTTTCCACCTGGTCTCCTGGACACACAGTATGTCCACCTTCCTTCTCTGCATCATGTCAATCAACTCTCTAGCCTTTCCTTTCATAGTCCCAACATTCAAAGTCCCTACTGTCAGTCCTACATTCTTAGCTTTCCTCTTCTTTCTTCATCTTCGACCAACAGTAGTCCAATTTCCACCGGTACCCTGTAGGTCAACAGCACCGGTGGCGGTCGTTGTTAACCCGGGCCCCGACCGATCCGGTATGGAAGTCATTGTCACGATTCGCATTTTTAATTTGGCATGTGTTTTACATCGGATGCCTTTCCTGACACAACCCTCTGCATTTATCCAGACTTGGGACTGGCACAAGAAGACACTGGCTTCTGCCCCCTTGCGGTTGCATTACTTCAACTTCTTTCAGTGCTTGCACTATAAGCACCTCTTCAACTCTTTTCAGCATTTTAACATCAACTGACACTTCTTTCTTTTAAAGTAAAAAGTAAAGTTTAAAGTAAAATTTCATATGCAGTGCTTCTGTTTCAAACTACTACTTTGCTTTCTTTCAGTGCTTCAGCAACAACTTCAACTCCTCTCAGCTCTTTCACTTCAACCAACACACCAGCTGGCTGTTCATCTCATTTCAACATGTTCACTTTACACTTCTTCAGTGGTTAAACCTTTGAGTCTAATAAATTAACACAATGTTCTTACACCTATTTTCCTTTCTAAACAGACAAATACAACTGTACACCTTCTGAATTCAAGTTTCTCTCTTTCACCAAACTAATTGCATTGTTAACTCCTCCTAAAACACTTCATTCAAACTCCATTCAAACTCAACAGAAACAAAATAACTTATAACTCATATCATGTTCACGTAACTTGGAACTCATACAGACATTTACACACCTGCTTCAGCTTTAACCCGTTTTTACCGGTACATAATCTTCTCATGTCCATTTTTCCTCACACTGTGTGAGCTAGCTAGTGTTTGGCATATCAATTGAAAAATTGACAGACCTGTCAGCCATTAAGACATGAGTATTTCCACGTACTTTCCTGTAACCCCTCTGATTGGTCTTGCCTCTGTTGCATTCACTAAAGATATAAAATTACAACACTGTCATCTTCTTTAGTTACAAACCTCCCAGTTAGAAGAGGGTTATCAGAGAAAAGGGAGAATTATTCTAAATAAAAAATCTTTGGGACTACAGCCGGATGCCCAGGCCAGGCGACACCTACGACTTCAGCTACAACTTTAAGTCCTTTAAGTGCTTCAATATAGCTTTCTCTCTCAGTTTGAAATGCCTTTTGAACTGACTTAAACTCCTTTCAGCAGACATTTCAACTCCTTTCAGTGCTTTGAATTCTACCACAACTTTAATGATTTAAGTGCTTTTACACTTTACACTTTTTTGAACTTTTGGAAGTACTGTATGAAAACCAGGGGAGCATTTAGGAGCTGTGTTCCCTTTTAAGCTATAAGTTTGGTAACCCTATGACATTTCATGCTGACATATAATATTTACCAAATAGTAATAATGGATCAGAGTTACAGTGACACAGCCCGGAAAGATACAAGCACGCACCATCTCTGAAATCTTTAAAAAGGTGAAGTTTGATTTCAGTCTGATCTGACAACTTTCTGACCCAAACAGCTGGTCTGTGGTGAAAAACAGTTCTGTTGTCCCCCTCCACAGCAGCTCTGCTTCCCTGCCGGGACTTCTGTCAGCTTCCCCAAACTGGGGGCGTGCCGACTGCCATCTACTGTAGGTAATACACTATGGATAATGACCTCATGCAGCCCCACTTCAAAATATCCAAACTATCCCTTTAAAGTACAGTAGATACTGTTTATTTGAGCTATAGAGCCATACAAGTTCAAGATTTTTACAATTAGGATAACAATCAGGCCCTTTAATTGTACATTTACTCCCAACTAAACAATGCAGCTGTTGATACAATCCACAGTTTGGTGGATTAGGGACATTGACCAACTCCTTCCCATAGACCCCATGGTATCAGGGATGTCAATTTTGCCTTAGATGTGTGATTGCACTACCACGTTTACATCATCAGATAAAGGGAGTTGCTTGTTCCTTGGAAACCAAGCCAACCAACCAATAATGCTGAAACATTATCAACTTGCACCTCACCTCAATTTGTGCATCCTAGAGCAAATTCAATCTTTCTGCATCCAGCTGCATCTTCACACTGACTTTGTATGCAATTACACTGCCTCTAAATCATCATTATTCATAGTAAAAACACCTTTACTGCTTTACCAATAGTGAAGGTAAAACTGTAAAAGCTTGGTCAAATTGAAATTTTGCCTGAATGTGTTCATTAAATTGTAGTAAGTTAGCTGCCATCCAGTCCTTGACATGAGATAAATAGGAATGCAGAATGGTTAGATTGTTTAGTTCATCAGAATCAGAATCAGAAATACTTTATTGATCCCCGAAGGGAAACTCTTAGTTACAGCAGCTCGTCTTTACGTTAGTGCACACAGGAGAAAGTACTAGCAAAAAAATATATAATACAATACACTATAAAAACTATAAAAAATAGGTCAGAAAATAAATTAAGTACCAAGTGGATATAAGTATAAAATATAATAAGTGTGAAGTACCAAGTGGGTTTACCGGTTGATGATGATAATACGTTATAAATGCAATGTAATAATATAAGTAATAAGTAGTATTGCAGCAGCAGTAATGGAGGTATGAATAATAAATAGGAAAAAAAAAACTAAAAACTAAATATTGCACATGAGTATTACACAGATATTGCACAGTTATTCAAGTATTGCAGAGATGTAATGATCAATGTCCAGTTTAGTGACCTAGGGTCATACAGACTGACATTTAGAGGGAGGAGTTAAAGAGTTTGATGGCCACAGGCAGGAATGACTTCCTGTGGCGCTCTGTGGTGCTTTTTGGATGTGGCTTAAATGAGACGTGTAACTGTGTATCATCAGCATAACAGTGAAACGAGATATTGTGTTGCCGAATGATATGTCCAAGGGGTAACATGTACAGTGAGAATAACATTGGTCCCATAATAGATCCTTGGGGCAGTCCACAGGTAATGCTAGCTGTTGATGATTTAAAGCAAATTCCTGTTTTCTAGGTAAGAGGAGAACCATTCCAGTGCAACTCCAGTGCAATTCCTGCCTATTTCCTTAATCTCTCAATAAGAATTTTGTGCTCTGTGGTGTCAAAGGCTGCACTTCAGTCCAGCAGCACAAGGACCAAGCAGTATCCAGACGCTGCAGCCAGTAATAAGTCATTTGTAACGAAGGAGTTTCTGTGCTGTTTAGCTTTCGAAAAACACTCTGGAATTTTTCAAAGATGTCATTGTTCCTTAGTGCCTCCAAAAGTTGTGTCAAAACTACTCTCTCTAATATTTTTGAAACAAATAACAATTTACAAATTGGCCGAAAGTTTTGTATGTCAGCCAGATCCAATGTGGGCCCTTTCAGAAGTGGCTGAAGGCATGCCATCTTAAAAAAGTCAGGCAACATCCAGAGGAAAGGCAACTGTTGATGAGGATTGATGAGGTTATTGATGGTGTTGAATAAAGTGCGGGGATTATGCTGATTAGCAGAGATTAACTGTGAAATGTATTCGCCCAGAGCCTCTTTCACTTTGTTATTATAATGTTGTAATAAATCTTTTAATGACTGATAGTGCATTTGCAATTTACTTGATTTCCACTTTCTTTCTGCTCTCCTGCATAGTCTTTTAAGACCCTGAATGTCTTTGTTTATCCAGGGGGTCGCGCTTTTTAACTGGGTTTTTAGAGGTGCCGTCTTGTCCAGGGTGGATAGGCATATCTTATAAAAGGCATTTGTAAGTTCATTTGTATCTGAATAATATGTCAGATTGTCCATGGCACTATTAAAGAGGGGAATGAATGTTCCTGCTGTGTGCTCATTAATAACATGCAAATGCACCTTCTTTTTATAAATTGTCTCTACAGTCTGAACCACAGTGTCAAACAAGATGCACATATGATCCGACACCGAGAGGTCTCTGATGAGTTGGGCCCTTACCGTGTTGAACTAGGCTGTAAGATTCATTGATATTTAAAAATGCATTAGAGGTGTGATTTGAAGTGTTATCGGTATGGAAGTCACCAACAATAATGACTTTGAGAACAATGGAAGATAGAAGCTCTGAAAATTCTGTTAAGAATGTGGGATTCATTTTTAGTGGACGATAAATGCGAAGGCAAAGTATGGGAGAGGCACAATTTATTTTAAATAGAGCCTCAAAACTGGATAGGTCACCCACTGTAATGGGGCTACATTTGAATTTGTCTTTGAAGACTGCAGCCAAACCTCCTCCATGACCACTGATTCTAGGAGAGTGAAGTGAATCAAAGTTTGGGATGCATACCTCAGTCAGCTGAATAAATTCACCAGGCCGAAGCCAGGTTTTGGTTAAGAATAAAAAATCTAAATCTAATGTAGTCATTTAATATGAAGGTTTTGCTTGATAGGAGAGGCACAATACGTTACATTAAACAAGGCAGATTTAACAGGTTGTTTATTAGACTCTTGACCGGCTCGTTTGATAGGTCTTAGATTGTGTGAATTAGCAGTGTTGATTCTTAGTTTGCCAGGTCTGAGCCTAATTAGTGTTGATATTTTTGAAAGGCTATAGAAAGGTCTTGGGATTATAATGCTGTGTGTCGAAGATGGACCTACAATCCAGAAGGGGGCGCTAGAGGGCATGGGATAGGAGACGTCGGGAGTTGGTACAGATTCCAGGTGACTGGAAGTGGCTAAAACGACCAGCGCCTTGATTAAAAGGGGGGATGGGACTACAGTTAAAGACCTGCTTTCCACATTAATTAAGGGAATCCAAGAGCCTTTAAGATCTTGGATCTCCAGTCGGAGATATCGTAGGATGTCATGAAAAATGACATTTTGGCCACTGCTATATTAATCCAGGAAGCTGGGTCATTTCTCCCGGATATCTGCAACCTTAGCGCCAGGAAACAGACAGTCTTTATGAACTTTCCTTACACACATATATATATATATATATATATATATATATATATATATATATATATATATATATATATATATATATATATATATATATATCCAGGAGCTAGGATTCTGTGGGACTTCCAGATCCAGATTGACAAACTGGTGATGGCTAACCAAGGCATCGTGTTGATCGACAAACAGCAGAATAAGGCAGCGGTGATAGATGTAGCCATCCCAAGCTACAGCAACATCAAGAAGAAGGAACACAAGAAGGGCTGAAAGAGGAGCTAGAAAAGATGTGGAGAGTAAAAGCAACAGTGGTGCCAGTAGTTATGGGAGCACTGGGGGCTGTGACCCCCAAACTGGGAGAGTGGCTCCAGCAGATTCCATCTGAAGTCCTAGGAACAGCTAAGATACTGCGCAGAACCCTCAAACTCCGAGGCCTCTGGTAGAGGAGCTGAGCTTGAGGATGACACATACCACCCCATGGGGTGAGAGGTGTATATATATTTTTTATTTTTTCTATTTTTTATTTTTATTTTTTTTTCCCCACAAGCATTCTGGCTAAGAATCAGCTCAGTGTAGCTGGTCCCACTGTTCGTAATATATTTATGACAATTCACAGCATGAAAAGTAATTTCTCTGTGTGAGTGAGAAACTGTAACTGTAGGTTTTAACAATGACTGCTTGTGCAGTAAATCTTATACATATGGCTATAAACAGGTTAGATATGAACACGTCTCTGTATCTACAAGTACAAGTGGATTAATGTCTTGGGACAAGATGAACTGCTTCAGAGCTCCAGCTGCTGTGGGTCTCTGCCGAGAGAAATTACACACAGAGCCACATTAAGAATTAAAAAGCATGTAAGCATTTCCTCCATCATTAACTGAACATCATGTCTGGTGTCTTTTATGGACTCCTTTGAACATTTATCAACCAGTGAGAGTGACTGATGATAGAAACTGTAGCAGAGAGCTGGTCCTGGTCTGTGAAAGTTTTTCACCACATACACTAGCTCAGTATTTTCAGCCTGAAACTTTGTCTGACTCTTATTCTCATGTTACTCCTTAACACCGCTTCACAGGTAAGTCATATTAGGTTGATATATTTGATACTGAGAGCTGGGAGTTGTCTGGGCAACAAAGGACACTTAACAGAACTCCAAAGAGATTAAATCAACTGGGCCCAAACTTCAAGTGTACTGGTTCAATGTAAGTGATTATGTTTATGTAATATGTTTAAAGAAATAGTTAGAGAAGCCATGACATCAAACAGTATGAGGTTGCAAACCACAAGAGGGAATCCATAGGAAAGTAGCAAAGCTACAAGTTTAGTACATGTTTAGTAAACTTCAGAAACAATTTTTGGGGGGGAAAATGCTAATGCTAGTGCATCTTGTCTTTCATAGTTTGTATCAAATAGAGAAAAAACATTGGACTTTAAGACAGGAGGCCGCTTTTTGTTGGCATGGCGTTTCTTGCGGCGCATCGCTGTGTGATTGCCCCTTGAGTGAAGTAGTCATCTTAACCCAAACCACGATGTTTGGGTTTGGGTTAACCTTAACAAAGAACTTACTTAACTCAAACCATAATTCTTCCCCAATCCTAACCAAACCTTAACCATAGCATTGTCACATCATAAAACTGATTTATTTTCCAACAGTGATTTGTAACGGTTTGGAAGACACAGACAGATGATGACGTCCTTCTGACGGGGGCGTCAGATCAGAAAACACTTCTATGTGTTGTTCTAGAGGGCATGGACAAACAATGTATTTTGTCGTTTAATTTGGAGGACCTGTTAATCTGTCTGATGTTTGGTGCTGAGCAGGTAGTGTACAGTGAGTTTATCAGAACTTTAAATATGCTATAAAACCAAATCAATCAACTACGAGTGACTCCTTTCACATTACACATACAGTAGTCTTTTGATCTACTGTTAAAAATATTGATTAGTGTAGCTTTAAATAATAAAGATATTATCTCTATGGGCATGGTCACTCTCAGGCACTGGCATATCTGATGTGGTCATATTATACTGTCACGATTTGCCTAATTCAGTGTTAGTTAGTTGTAGTAAGTTCCAAACCCTAAAATCGTCACCTGGGAAAAATGCTCAGTAAGAAACCCAGGTCCCAAACTGTCCTGAGACCCTTGTCTGAAATTAGTCATTGACTTCCTTAATGTATGGACTGCAATGCATTTGATTAACTATTGTTAGTCGTCGCTTTGTTAGTCTCAGTAAAACACAGCAGTGATCACTTGTGTCACCATGTTGGTGACCACATACTGTATGTCACCAAGATCAAGAAGAAGAATCTTACTGTATTTTCACTTTATTAATGAACTACTGTAATAATATATTTTATTCATCCAGTAGCAATCCTTCCAAAGATATTCTTTTAGAAAAGCTTACAATTTCATACAGTACAGCAAATACTAATTGCCTATTACAGAAGCATGTCTACTCATAAGCTCGCTGTCATTTAAGATGGTAGGTGATCTTACAAATGTGAAGAATTTCTTCTCTCATTTTGCTCATTAGGCATCTAAAATGGAGATCAAACATGCTGGATGCCTCCCAATATGTACTCATTGTAACTTGAATATTGTAACATGGCAATGACATGCATCAGTGTCACATTTTGGGGACAAATTATAGACACACCTCTTGCACTGTTCCCTGCGTGGGCTTTTCTCAGATACTTCTGACTGTTAATTTTTACTGTAAACCTGACAATACAAATAACAGCCAAGTAAAGGAGCTAAATACTTTACAATAATATAATTAATATTGAAATTCTTATAACACTGGTTTGCACAGAAACAGGGTAGAGGACAAGTAACAGCAAAATATTTTTAAAGCTGAGATGTTTATGTCTAAGATTCACATCAGTCCTTTAGCCACAGTCTGGCCTTCCAAGCTTTAACGCTACTTCATTTTTTTCTTGATTTGTTATTTCAGAGCTGAATCCCTGAAGTAACTTTATTTTTTTTACCTCAGCTCCCTCCACCAGCTTCTACAAGATAAATTAGTTGCACTTTAAAGTCCTTTCCTTGTGATTAAAGCTGTGGGAGCCTATACTTATGTAGCTTAAGTCAAATTCATTCCAAGTTCACTGGAATTGCAGCACTGTAAATAGTTAATTTCTAATTATACTAAAAGAAAAACCACGAGACCACGTCCTTTAAAATGTACAAACTGGCAATAGATAGAGGGAAAGAAACTGAGGGAGGAAGAAGAAGATAAACTGGAGCAATTGCGGATAAGAGAGGATGCTGGGAGATGGATAGAGAGAGATGTGAATTAAGGCGAGGCAGTAGAGGAGTAGTTAAGGTGAGAGAGAGAAAGGTGACAGAGAGGGAGAGTGAGGTAAGTGAGCCCTTAAATTACTGATTTTAAATGTTTCAGAATACCCCAAATGGAGCTGAAATATGCTGCTATTACACTGAAGACTGTGGTAATTATGTTTTTAGAGCCACAGTGATTATAGTGCAATCACAGCCCCGAGCAGTGCTACAGCCACAGACACATGCTGCTATAGAATGAGCCAGGAAGGCATTTTTACTATAGATGAAACTTCACGCTGAGTACACCGAGAGTTTTGGTGATACCTGGTGGTGCTATATGGACTGTTGATTGATTGATTCTTATTTATGGATATAGAAGACAAATAATCCAAGGGATAACATGTAAAGTGTAAAAGACTTATTTCCAACATGGTCCCTGATGTCATGGAAAACAGGACAGGCAGATATGTTGAAAGATATGCTATGTCATTATCCAAGTTAGTAGAGATGAACCTGTCATGTCATTAGTATTATACTAACTAACCTCTTGAACTCTGCTTTTCATTAAGTCCCTTCGAATTCAGAAAAACAGTTTTACACTGACTGACAATGTCACATATATACTTTATTCAGCATATCATTCATCATCAATGATATGATGATTATATTGAGTAAAACATTTAAACCAAAGACTGCTATTATGACTGTACCAATTGCCTAAAATGCAGTCTGACATACTGGAGTTTGGGAAGGTGGACTCAGGCAAGAGTTCTCCAGGATATAATGACTATAGATGTGCTAAAGACCAAATGGGCTATCTCCAACAATAGGTAGTCTATCTTTTCTGCATCAAATAATGGGCTCAGCCAATATTGGAAGTTTAATTGTAATGGAAAATAATCAGAATGCATCAGTAACTGTGTTTGTGAATACAAAACAAAACCCACCTGATGCATTTAGCATCAGAAATCACATCCATTAGTCTGAAAGTCACTAGAACACACAGACATCACACACACGTGGCTGGAATCAGCTCAATTTACGCTTTCCAGTGACGTAAGTTTCAGTGTCCATCATGAACAAACATCCATTAAACCCTAAGAAATCATGCATAACTTGTACTGTATGTTGCCTCACAATAATCTAACTGAGACTTGTCGATTACTGTACATTTATGGTTACAGTTGAAACATGAACTATTACTACTTTACCTAATGCAGCAGGTTGTTTATTTTATTTTATTTTTAGTTTAACATGATTAACAAACTTTTTGACACAGTAAGTCTGATAGTGTCCTATCAACATGGTTCTTATATCATGTTATAATACCGCAACGCGGCCGCCAGAACTGATCACGGCCACTCGAGACAATGATTGTGATTCCACCAGATGCGTCGCAGCGCATTTAAGAAGTGTCCCAGAAGCGTCTCTCCGCTTTGCTCTGTGGAGAATACATGGCGAGGGCACATACCAAGTAATTAAGTCAGATATGTAATTAGGAAAAAAGCCATTTAAGGTGGGGTATGCGATTCCAATCAAAGTGGCTCGGACCGAACCACACAGCACTATTCCAGCCATGATGTGTGTGTCAGGTAACGTTAAACGACTTGCCCACGGACATTCAGCTGACTTTCTAGTTTGCCAAGATCTGCTGCTGTTGTGCTGTTAGCTGTAGCAGCAGGAGAGTTGTGAGCGTCGCTGTCTGGAGCTGCTGTGCTGGCTCTGGGAAACCGTCTCGTCCTCTCTGGCTGTTAGCGTCGCAGCAGCTACTGTAGGGACAGGTTGCTAACCCACAACCTAGCTAACATAGTTACATTATTTGCTGTGTCGTTGTTCGCTCTATATCATGGTATTGGATTTCTCCAGATTCGCATACCCCACCTTTAAAGGTGAGCAATAAAATTTTAAAATCAATTCTAAATCTAACAGGGAGCCAGTGTAGGGAGGCAAGCACAGGGGTAATGTGATCGTGCCAGGGTAACAGTGTGCCCTGGGGACAGCCATGTCTCAGTAATCATAAAAAAGTCCAGATCATTAGAAACAATAAAATCATTAATGATAAAAGACTTATTACCAAGAGATCTCACATTCAAGAGGCCAAAATTGTTTCGTGTCAGAGCAGAGGGAGAAGAAATTGGTATACAGCAAATAGGACTTAAGTTGTTACAGTGCCTTGCGAAAGTATTCGGCCCCCTTGAACTTTGCGACCTTTTGCCACATTTCAGGCTTCAAACAAAGATATAAAACTGTAATTTTTTGTGAAGAATCAACAACAAGTGGAACACAATCATGAAGTGGAACGAAATTTATTGGATATTTCAAACTTTTTTAACAAATCAAAAACTGAAAAATTGGGCGTGCAAAATTATTCAGCCCCTTTACTTTCAGTGCAGCAAACTCTCTCCAGAAGTTCAGTGAGGATCTCTGAATGATCCAATGATGACCTAAATGACTAATGATGATAAATAGAATCCACCTGTGTGTAATAAAGTCTCCGTATAAATGCACCTGCACTGTGATAGTCTCAGAGGTCCGTTTAAAGCGCAGAGAGCATCATGAAGAACAAGGAACACACCAGGCAGGTCCGAGATACTGTTGTGGAGAAGTTTAAAGCCGGATTTGGATACAAAAAGATTTCCCAAGCTTTAAACATCCCAAGGAGCACTGTGCAAGCGATAATATTGAAATGGAAGGAGTATCAGACCACTGCAAATCTACCAAGACCTGGCCGTCCCTCTAAACTTTCAGCTCATACAAGGAGAAGACTGATCAGAGATGCAGCCAAGAGGCCCATGATCACTCTGGATGAACTGCAGAGATCTACAGCTGAGGTGGGAGACTCTGTCCATGGGACAACAATCAGTCGTATACTGCACAAATCTGGCCTTTATGGAGGAGTGGCAAGAAGAAAGCCATTTCTTAACGATATCCATAAAAATGTGTCGTTTAAAGTTTGCCACAAGCCACCTGGGAGACACACCAAACATGTGGAAGAAGGTGCTCTGGTCAGATGAAACCAAAATTGAACTTTTTGGCAACAATGCAAAACGTTATGTTTGGCGTAAAAGCAACACAGCTCATCACCCTGAACACACCATCCCCACTGTCAAACATGGTGGTGGCAGCATCATGGTTTGGGCCTGCTTTTCTTCAGCAGGGACAGGGAAGATGGTTAAAACTGATGGGAAGATGGATGGAGCCAAATACAGGACCATTCTGGAAGAAAACCTGATGGAGTCTGCAAAAGACCTGAGACTGGGACGGAGATTTGTCTTCCAACAAGACCATGATCCAAAATATAAAGCAAAATCTACAATGGAATGGTTAAAAAATAAACATATCCAGGTGTTAGACTGGCCAAGTCAAAGTCCAGACCTGAATCCAATCGAGAATCTGTGGAAAGGACTGAAAACTGCTGTTCACAAATGCTCTCCATCCAACCTCACTGAGCTCGAGCTGTTTTGCAAGGAGGAATGGGCAAAGATTTCAGTCTCTCGATGTGCAAAACTGATAGACATACCCCAAGCGACTTACAGCTGTAATCGCAGCAAAAGGTGGCGCTACAAAGTATTCACTTAAGGGGGCTGAATAATTTTGCACGCCCAATTTTTCAGTTTTTGATTTGTTAAAAAAGTTTGAAATATCCAATAAATTTCGTTCCACTTCATGATTGTGTTCCACTTGTTGTTGATTCTTCACAAAAAATTAGTTTTATATCTTTGTTTGAAGCCTGAAATGTGGCAAAAGGTCGCAAAGTTCAAGGGGGCCGAATACTTTCGCAAGGCACTGTATTTCCACCTCTAGATGTGCCTTGTGAACTGGAGGCTCTGTACCTAATAATGGTCTGTATGGGGAGAATTCCCGGTGAGAGAGTTAATGACACATGAGGCCGGTGCTCTGAAGTGCGACTGTGGGCAGAGATGGAAGTTCCGGTGAGGGGTTGTGTGATGTAAACAGTCAGTCACGTGCAGCGGACTGTACAGCATGCTGCAAGTTAGCTGCTGCAACCCAGCCTGTTGGGTGGACTCTGTCAGTCCTGAAGAGTGAAGAGCGAGCCCAAAACAGATTAAAATTGTCAATAAAACCTGTATTGTGAGCACTGCAGGCGGACTGGAGCCAAGTGTGGAGACTTAAACGCCCTGCTCCGCGGGCCAGTGTGGGAATAGGACCAAAAATAAAAACAGACTTTATACAAGTACTTAAAAAGCTAAAAAGGTTGTTAAAATCCTTTTTGGTCAGCTCAGACTGCTTATGAGCTGCATCGTTTGTCCCCACATGTACAATCACTTGATTTTTAGCCATGCTTTGTAAAAATATCATACACATTTCATTCCTTCATATAGAGAAACAGTTCCTGTTAGTTCAGGGTTTATTGCTCCTGCATCCAAATCAGCATGTTAACTCAAAACTTCACATTCTTTTTCTATGGTTAATAACACATAACATATCAATTAATGTACATTTCAATTCTGCATTGCAAATTCAGTTTATTTGTCCTCTGAGTTCACAGTGTTAGGTGCTCTGAACTTCCATCTCCTCGAATGTGGGAGTATTAGGTCAGTTTGAGGCCTGTCCTTCGTAAATTGGTCAGTTTTCACTTAATGTTCCATTACTGTCCTTCCTGAGTTCTCTTGGGGTCTGTTTTATGACCCAGAGGTCATGTGAAGACAGGATCTTTGGGGGAAGTTCATCCTTGAGTCCTAAAAGAGCCTGTTTTGTAACCCATAGGCCATGTGGACAACAACTTCAGGGAAGGTTATTTCTTTTATCAATAAAAGATACAGAATGTTCATCAGCATGCACGTTGCTCACACTACACTCCTTTTATACTGACTGCTGAGGTAGTTATGTTTTAAGAGTAATTATAATACAATCACAGCATAAACTTAGATTAAGTATTGAGCACCATGTTCATATTTGTATAAATAAATTTCCAAACTGTCACACACACAAGAGGAAATTGTTTTTTTTGTCAGAACAATAGCTTTTTTAGTTAACATCAGAATATAAAAGGTGCAGATTTAACTGGTCTTTCACACGGCAGTATACCAACTATGGCATGCCACTAAGATGAAAAGTGACTTAAATGTAATGGGTAGATTGTCATGCCATTTACTGAGGACATTTATACTCACCAGAAGATGAACCCTTTCCATTTTGAACACCCTCAGATCAAAATCCTTGAACCCAAGATATCTCATAACGTGCTAGGGCCTATATAGATTTCCACAGAAAATACTGAGGTCCTTCATGCTCTCCAGAGGATGAACCTCTTGAACTCTCTGAAAAATGTTTACATTTTAAGCCACACCACTGGTAAGGTGCTAAGAATAACTAAATCAGCATGTTGTTTGTTCCACTTGAGTTCATTCTGTGTATGTGAAGCAGAGATTTGTTAGGAATTATTAGACTCATAATTACAGGTTTCTCACAAAGACTAAGCTCCAGATGGCCAATGAGCGTAATTAAAATCACAAGAGTATCACAAACTCTGTCAGCCAATAAATATGGAAGTGTTATTGTGTGAGAGTGCAGGAATATTTATATGCCTATATCTAAGTCTCAGTTTCTCAGTTTGTCTGTGTGTTCCTCAGACTAAATCATTCCAGTTTTGTCCATCAATAATGTTTTGCTCTTTTGTTTTAACACTTGAATGTTAAATATATATATATACAATGACTTTTTTCATGTTTAACTCCCAAATAAGACTCCTGTAAAGAATATATGGGAATCAATCAATCAATCAAACTTTATTTCTATAGCACCTTCCAACAACCGAAACTGAACCAAAGTGCTGTACAACATTAAAAAAGAAGATTAATTGTTGATTTTCATGTTCAGAACTGCTTAAACTATGTGTGTATTACAAATAGCTGTGAAACCTAAGAATACAACAGGCATTTCTAATACGGGAGGAATTTAATTAATCCGTTCAATAAAATTTTATTTACTGTATATAGCGCCAATTCATAACAGAAGTTATTTCATTGCACTTTTCCTATAGAAAAGGTTTTTTCATGAAAATTGTTGACAATGAAAATGCAGAATAGCACCAGCCTTATCATTTAACTGATGTGTGCATATCTGTGGATAAGCATATGTTACTGTCAACTTTTCACTCTAATCACAGTAGTTTTGGCCAGTTTTTTGGTTGTGAGCAGACAGTCATAGTGCTATCACCAGAGGAAAGGCCCCTGACTAAAACAGTTCTTCAGAATCAGAATCAGAATCAGAAACACTTTATTGATCCCCGAGGGGAAACTCTTTGTTCCAGCAGCTCAGTGTCACGTCAGCACACACAGGAAGAGAAGCACTGAGCAAATCAGAATATAATACACTAAGTTAAGTGTAGCTTATTAAGATGATTATGAGACGGAGGATATTGCACAGCAGTAGTAGAAGCATGAATAAATATCAATAAATTAAAGTGAAAACAGAATATATTCCACAGCAGTATTAAACAGAGAATGTTGTACAATTATGTCAAGTATCACAGAGATGTTAATGATCAATGTCCAGTTTAGTGACCTAGGGTCATACAGACAAACACTTAGAGGGAGGAGTTAAAGAGTCTGATGGCCACAGGCAGGAGTGACTTCCTGTAGCGCTCTGTGGTGCATTGTGGGGGGATGAGTCTTCCGCTGAAGGTGCTCCTTTGCTTGACCAGCACGTCATGGAGCGGGTGGGAGACACTGTCCAAGATTCTTCCTCTCTCATATTCTGCTAATCCCCTTAAAAAGCTGTTGGAGAACTGGAACAAGTAAGTTTGTCTATAAAGAAGCTGTCTGGATACCAGAAACTCAGCCTGAAAGAGTTTAGAACGAAGCCAGTAATTACTGAGTAATGAAATACTGAACAATCACTTTCACTGTGGCATTATAGCAATAAAGCAATGCCAATGACACCTCTTGGTCCCTCTTGTTTATAGCCATTTTTTCACTACTATTCCAGTGGAGAAGGTGTGAATAATGGTAATGATGTACAGCTTACACTGATGTTTTAATTTATTGCCTTTTACCGGGTATTTGGTCACATCATAATGCCCTTGGGTGCCTACATCGAGTGTCAGTTGACCCCAGTCTACACCTATATTTGCTGTTGCTATGCAGTGGTTTGGTTACTGCTACTATTTTAATCATATGATGATGATATTCAGGAATTCCCCCATTTCCTCTGCAGCAGAAATCGGTAGGGGCTTGTTAATGCCAAACCACAGTGGTTCAGTACTGGACAGCTCCCCTGAGAATGTCTCCTGCTGCTGAATACAAAGTAACTGTGGAGGACAACTGATGGAATGGTTACGTGGGTGCGTAGTGGTTGCCATGGTTACCTTGGCTTTAGCCCTTGCATTTGTCCAGCCCTACTTTACACTGAATAAACCCTGATTATTATTCTGGTGTTTAATAGGAATAGGTATTCAGCAGGGCTTTTTTACCTGCCTGCCCTTTACATTGAATTTTACACACATTTTGCTTTATGCAACAATCATTCCAATGTGAAAATGGCTTGTGGGGCTGTTTATTCTTTACTCTCACTGTTGTTTTATTCTCACTGAGAAGTATAGATTCCTCCCCAGCCTGCATTTTGTCTGTTTCTCTGAAAATTATTCTTTTTTATTGGAATGTTCAGGTTGGTGAGAGAATGTCTTTAGAGTTCGCATAATCATTTTACCTTCCAAATAAGTTTGACTAAGTTTGTTTAACATCAGTCTGATCATCTGACTGCTCGTGTTTGTTGACCCGTCAAACGTCCTTTCAGTGATGTCACTGTGTTCCCGGATCTCAGCTATTAACTTGGTCAGTGCAGTACTATCGTAGCTGATACAATCGAATGCCACAGTTACAAAAGTAAGATCCAAGTTGTATGTAAAGTGAGAACAAGCGAGGTGTCTGTAGAGTTTTCCAAAACTCACTGGGAATTAAACGATCCATCCATCCAACCATCCCTTTTCTGCCACTGATCCGGGGCCGGTTCGCGGATACTACTAAAAACAAAACTGGAAGACGATGGTGAGCCAATTTTGTCTGTGAACAAATTCCACCTTCTGTTTTCTTCAGCTCTCTCTGTAGAGTTTCCAGTCTGCGTTGCCCTGATGATGGATGTCCATTTCTGTTTTGGTACAGGAACACATGAGAACGGTACGTGTTCTCACAGGATTTGGATTTGTCTCTGTATTTGCTTCTTCTTGCATTCAAGAGCGGCATGCGGCTTCCCCCAGCCCACGTGCCGAAGTGTCCTTGGGCAAGACCCCGAATTGCTCCCGAGGACTGTGCCTCGATGAGCCGTTAGCATCTGCCATCAGTGTGTGAATGTGATATGTAGTGTGTGAAGCGCTTTATGTTCTTATGTGTGGGTTGTCTAGTCTTTGTAGCTTTCAATAATTGTTTAAGTCTGTTCACTTCTCAACACGGTGCTCCAAAATCTCCCGTAGCTGTTCGGTTGGGTTGAGATCTTGTGACTGCACCATATCATATAAGTCACATAATGTTCATCCTCAAAGCATTCAGCGAGCTGTCAGACCTGTATGGAAGCATCTTTAATTTGTCACCCATCTGTAGAATGTTCTGTAAGCAGATACTGTGTCATTCATTTTACAGTACGACTTGAACTTTTTTCGAATCTTTCAAAAAAATGTATTTATTTAGTGAGACGAGACAGAACTTAATACATTGGATGCTATGACAGGATTAGCGTGACGGGGCAAACATGCATGGAGTACATACAACGGCAACATAAAAACAAAATACTTATGATGTGGAATGTGTGTATTAGAGAAGGTGCAGGGCAGTCTGTTGTGTAGGATCCTTGTGTGTGTGTAGGTGTGTGTTTATGCAAGTAAATGGTAAATGGACTGTACTTGTATAGCGCCTTTCTAGTCTTTCCTACCACTCAAAGCGCTTCACACGATGAATCACATTCACACACAGATGGCAGATGCCAACTGCTCATCACTTCAAAGGGACTAACTCATTCACACACACACACACACACACACACACACACACACACCGAAGGACAGCCCTCGGGAGCAATTTGGGTCGCACCCGAGAAAGAGAAACAAAAAAGCAACTAGAATAATAGAGAGAAATATAGATAAGAAAAATCTAACAAGAAATAACAAAAAATAATTAGATAGATAAAATGAATGATTACTTGACTAATCAATTAATTGCTCTATTAAGTTAGATTAAGGAAGTCATATAACTGATAATAAACTGAAAAATCTGCAAAGGATTTGTAGCTACCTATTTGGTATTCGGTGTCGTCTTTTGGACAGAAACCAGTTTGCCCCCACTTAGGAGAAAGAGACAGACAGAGATGAAATGACACAGCTGCACTGCAGAGATGCTACTGTCCTCATTCTTTTCCTCTGTCTCTGTCTCTGTCTTACACACACATTTCCCCAAGCTTCCTCCTGTGTTGAAATGCCTGCAGGATCATCTAACCTCCACGTTGCTACACTCTGCTAAAGGAACAGATCCACTGTGTGTGTGTGTGTGTGTGTGTGTAGTTTTTGTCCAACCCACTGTTGTCCTTCCACGTCGGCCACTTTTTATAATTTAAAGCTTTTCATTATTAATTGAGATGATTGCTTCAAGCTATGAACCTCCTGTTATTTTACATATTTTCCCAGTTTTGTCACCAGATCAGATGTATGTCAGATCAGAGCTACCAGCGTGGGCAACACATTCCAATGACCCTCCACATTAGCACCTCTCTAACATCGATAAACTTGTGTGTGTGTGTGTGTGTGTGTGTGTGTGTGTGTGTGTGTGTCTCAACGGTTTTTTCCTCTGGTTTGTCAGTGATCATAAACCATACACACACACACGAGCAATGTAATTTACCATTTACAGAGATATGATTGTGCTCGTTAGTTTAATATTTCACACGTGGAAATGTGATCTTGCATTTTGTTATTAGTTCATTTATTTTCAGGGACAATGAAGAGCGATCAACCTCAGTGTAAACGTGCCAGTGTTAGCCATAAGGCTGATTTTCCACTGTTGCCCCTTGGCCTGATGTTTAATTAGCCATTAAAACAACAATCAAACAGAAAGCGTGAAGCATCGGAACGGGATACAAAGCTCAGAGGAGTAAAGCATCATCATGCAAAGTAGGACATATACAATGCAGGCAGTTAAAACATGACAGCATAAAATCCCATCCCATCACAGAAGACAGGTCAAACCAGAAGGGACGCAGTCTGACACACACGAATCAGAAGGACAGGATTCTAAAGAGTTCGGTCTGGACCTGCTCTGTAGGAAAAGTGCAGTGAGATAACTTCTGTTATGAACTGGCGCTGTATAAATAAAAGTGAATTGAACAGAATGAGGACAGACAAGGAAAGCATGCAGTGACTAGGAATGATGGCTGGTCCAGACAAAAATGGCCAGAGATGAATTTTGTTCCCAGTCTGTCCATTCCAAGCTTAGTTACTTTTGTTAAAAACCACAGCTGGTTCTCTCAGTGTAATCTACCTGTGGTACAACAAATAGGACGAAAGCCCTCAAATATACATCAGATAAAATATAAGCTAATTAATTCCAAAACATGTAAGCAGGAAGCGCTCAAATATATGGCATCTTCTAATGAGCAGGCCCGCTTGTTTAACTCGCACCAGAGCAGTAATTAAAGCATCATTTTATCTTTATTACAACTTGGGTCTTATTTGCGTAGTGTTGGCCATCATTTCCATCAGCTGTGATAACACTGTACTTAAGGTATTTGCTGAGATTTGGGTAGACAGTGACATTACTAAAAAGAAGTGCGATAAGTCGAGAAACAAGAGCAGTCAGATGATGGTTTTAAGAAACCAGATTGGTCCTGTAATTTGCTCTGAAATGAACGAAGTTTCTTCAGTAAAAGCTGTTTGTAGGAAGTCACACATTGGGCTTTTCTTTTTTTGCCTATATCACACCAACCTCTCCATGTGTTTCTCCCTTGTCACTTCCTCCATTCTTTTGTTATGAGCCAATCACAGTGGAGCATGACAACAACAGCTCATCAAATGAAAAATCGGCGTCTCAAGGAAATCATATTTTTGTTTGGATGGTGCAGAGCGGCACAACGTGAACACACAGCACCACAAATCTGCAGCCAGAGGAAGATGGTGTGGTTTTGTTTTTACGGTTAATAAGTGCAACGAGTTATGGTACACAGAGGCTGGACCCAAAAGCACGACGGACACAGAGAGAGTTGAAGTGGTTAGTTTGGGTTTATTGTACAAACAAAGAGTAAGCAGGTGTGTGGAAGGAATCGCCGTGAGCAGGCAGGCGGAGGAGGCGTGGTGAGAAGCTTCTGGAGAGCCGGCGAGCAGTTTGGAGGCAGGTGTCGGTCGGAGGAACGGACCGCTTGTTCTGGTGACGACGGGTGAGAAGAGCCGGGTAGATGTACTGCAGGGTCTTCACTGATGGATGGAGAACAGGTGAGTAGCAGCAGATGAATCGCAGGTGTGTCAGATTCTGAGTGGAGGTTCGCCAGAGGCCACGCCCAGCCAGCACACACACACACACACACACACACAGGAGGGGAACCAACAGGGGACGGACCGTGACACAACGGTGATAGAAATAAAATGGCCTACATGATCGTATCACTCCGATGCTATTTCTACATCGTGTGTAGAGGTGTGTGTGGTGATTCTGTAGCATCTGCATGTGATGTAATCACATTAGACGGCCGTGTGTAATGGCACTGCGGTCTGAGCAGCACTGCAGATTTATCAACATGTGTCCCGCTGCCTTCAGATGGCTGCAGGGATTTAATGATCTGGAGAAGAAGCTTTCACACAGTATAAAGCAGCTGTGGACGACAGATACTGGAAGAAGCACTCATATTCAGTTATAGATGAATGCAGACTGATTCACTGACGTTCTTGCTTTAATCATATTAAACCTTCATTTTACAAGCCAATTTAAATGCATCTACTGGTTGAAAAGCAAGTAATAGTTAATATTTTAGGATTATTCCTTTATTGCATTGCATTTGTTGCAAGTATTTAGTTTCCTCTTGTCAACAATATCACCAGATTGCCAGCAGAGTGACTTTGCTCTAGAAACCGACGCGGCTGTGAGATGTTTATTCACAGAGCAACGTCTCAGACACATTGTACACCAAAATACCAACACCTCTCTTAGCGCTGCCTGATGTGATTGAACCTCCCACCTGTTTGTTCCTCTCCTCCCACCTGTGCACCTTGCTCTCTGAGCTGGACACCAAAATACCACACAGACAGGCAGAGACAATTTAAAAGGCAGCGGTTGGCGCGCTGCTTGTGCTGATCGTTGCACAAAAAAGGCCCTTAAAACAGCATTCAGACCATCACGGAACATGAAAACTCTCCCATGGAAGGCACACTGATGGAAGTAGGAATTAGGGGTGCGATTAGGGGGGTGGATACCATCCAGATACCCGTCTAAATGACTGTACTTCCTCTCTTTGTCTCGGTCTCTCTCTGCGCTGTAGAATCCTGGCAGATTAAAGCAGAGTCTGCGGCTGTAACACACCTCCCTAACTCCTCGTGGCCGGTTCTCTCTCGTCTCTCTCCCTCCTCACCCATACCACTTCTTTCTCTGGCTCTTTGTTTCTTCACTGGCTCAAATCCTGCTGCTAACTGAAAGATCTATATCTGGAACTTGAGGGCCTAGTACATTACATGTACCTGCTTTGAACAACAGTTAGCTTATGGTCTGCTTTGCTCTGGGGCTTGACACGTCGTGACGTCATCGCTGTGCGACGCTGTGTGGTTAGTTGCTGCTTGATCGCTGCTTGTTTTGCTTTTATCTACTTTCTTAACGTCCTGAAATGAATGCATTCATCTGTGGAGGCCCAACAGCAGCCAACCTTCATGTCTGTCCTCGACTGTGGAGATGTTCGATTGTCACGCTGCCCATCAACACACAGCAGTTAAATCCCGTGGATCACAGTGCGTCACGCTTTATCCTACTCATCTTTGTTCTCTGTATCTCACGGTGGGATGGACTTCCTTACAGCCTCACATCTCTTCTCTCATTTAAATCTGTAACTACAGTAACTGACCTTAGCTCTCCCTCCTGTACGCACTAATGCTGGCACAACTGGGTTCAGGTACTATGCACCTTTTAAAAGGAATGAACTGCAAACTGCCCTCAAACTACAGTTTTTATTATCTGAAGTTTTCAGTGATTCTTGGAACTGTGCTAATGACCTTGTTTATTGATCTTCATCTCAATGAGACTGCCTGATTAAAACAGCTTAAATCAAAAATAAATACAATTAGAATTAAGATTCACAGATTGCAGAAAACCACTGATGTAGCGTCTGTGGCATCACTCTCGGCTGGATTAGGTTATTGCCCACTTCTCTTCTTGGCATGTAAAATGCAAATTTAAGCAACAAGTTGTAGTTTTTTGGTGGAACAAGCAACTGGCAACCGTCGACTGTGTGATAGGTGTTTTCCTGTGTTTTTTGTATTGATTTTAAAAAATGATGGAAGATCCTGTAGACTGGTGGTGTTGGATGCTGCCCCTCTGCTGAACTTCAGTGGAGAGGTGCAACTGGCAAAAAGATGTATTAAAGTGAAATGTTTCCCCAAAGGCTGTATGTCCATTCAGTAATAACACTGCAACCTTCACTTCTAGATTTGATTCACTACTTTCAAGATACTGGCCATTATTGGGTCTGCAGAGGATGAATCAAGTGATTCCCTGACATTTCCTCCAGTGTCACCATCAGGGAAATATTTCATTTCAAAATTAGGCCTGGTTTTGACAAGAAACATCAAATTCTAATTGTCTGTAGGGGATGAGCCCCTCCCATGGACAAGCCATGGCACGTACTAAGAGAAGCGACCACATTACAGCGCTCCTTGCTTCCCTTCACTGGTTACCTTGAGTTTTAGGATTGATTTTAAGATTGTACTGCTTGTCTTTAAAGCCTTAAATGATCAGGCTCCTGTATCTGTGATCTGCTAACTCCCTGAGCCTGATCGCTGCTTGAGATCCTCTGGCAGGGCCCTACTTCCAAAATCTCGACTTGTCATTAAAGGTGACCGGGCTCAGGCCCGCCTGAGGGGCTGTGTCCTCTTTTAAAGCTCTTCTTAAAGGCAGAATGAGGAGGGTTTCTTGGTTGCTGTTTCTAAACACATGATTCAAAGTTGACCCTGGCTCAACGAGCGAGAGAGCAAGCAGCGGTGGTCAACTGAGCCAGAGAGTGAATGAAGAGAGGGAGCGAGAACAGAGCGGTGAATCAGAGAACGAAAACGTTATTTTCTGATTGTTTCACATTGGTTCCGTTCTAAAACACCAATAAACTCGGCCACACCCCCGCACAGCCCTGCAGGAAGGAGCCACGTTGGCGAAGCAACGCGTCATCCTGTGTGCCCAGCCCCGCCCTCAGTCTGATAGACACCCAGACATCCACAGTCTTGCATAGCCAGACCTATCTGCACACTTGGTTTTAGCGCTGTGTCAGCGCTGGAGATACATCTGTGACACTGACAGAGCAGAGGACAGAGACGGAGACAGCCATGGAACCTGCTCGCTTTTATTTTATACAGTCCCGCCCTCGCAGCCTGCAGCTGTTATTGGCTGGGGGCTGCACACCGCTGCCCAAAGGTTGACGCCCAGAAATGTCCCGAACACAGCAAACTAAGAAGAAACTAAGAAAATAGAGGCAGAGGGCAGCAGCTCCGCAGACAGACACGCCACACACTTCTAGGACGATTTAATACTTAAACACGCTGTCTGTTTCCATGTCCTCCACAATGTTAATCTAAAAGGCCTGTGTATCACCACCACTTTCCCTCCCACACACACTCAATATCCCTCCCCCACACACACACACACACTTGTTGGTCTCCTTAGTAAATGGAGCTTCATGAATGTTTAATGTGTTTGAAACCAAACACAGCAATCAATTCAACCCTCACACCTTACACACACACCAGGAAAACACAGGCGTAATCCCAACCCATTCTTTCCAAGCTATCTCTCTCTACACCTTCTGTTTCCTCTACTCCTTTTCTTTCATCTTTGATCCCTTCTATCTCTTCGCTCTCTTTAACTCTTTCTCTTGCTGCCTCTCTTTCTGCTCCTGCTGTACGTTATTGTAAATAGCATGTGTTAGCTGAAGATGGTGGAAGCAGCTATTTGGCCCCTGGAGGCCTTTCTTTCTTTTAATGACAGGTTGGCTTTCAGAAAGTGTGAATACATTAGTGGAGAGAGAGACAGAAAGAGGGCGAAAGAGAGAGAGAAAATTAGAAAAGGATTTCTGAAGGACACATACAGAACATACACATAAATCTAGAAAAGGTATCTGCAGTGGATACCTAGTCAGAACAAGAACACAAATCTCACAATCAAACCTACATCGAATTACAAGAACCAAGGAGAAATGTAGCATAGCAGTAACTAACAGCTTTGCCTTGTATTGTACATAGAATTAGACCCAGGAGTTAGACACATGGGGCTCTGTTTTCCTGCAGAGCAAGTGCAAGGGCACACGCATTTTTGGGGCGTAAGTCCATTTTTTTGTGTCTGCACCTGTTTGGTTATTTCCTGGCAGCAAATGAGCATGTTTGCGCCGAGGTGGGAGGAGAGGCGCAGCTGAGGCTGTGCTTCTTGGAGACATTGTGGCGCAGTACGATTTTGGTGCTCATTTTGCACAAAATTGCATTTGCGTTAAAACCACGTCTAGTCATGAAAGCAGACGCAGGGCAATTTCTGTGGCTTTAGTTAAATGGTAAAATGGCCCGTGCTCATATAGCACTTTTCTACCTGAACAGACAAAGCGCTTTATACCTGGCTTCTCATTCACCCATTCACACGGCGCCATGGGTGTGGCGACGACCTGATCCTCAGCTGCGCGAGGAGCACGCGTACAGAAATCCCTAAACGCCTTTATGCATTAAAATACAATTCTTAATGTGACTGAGGAAAAAAAGAGTGTAATCCAGGAAACAGAAACTAATGCTCTGTTTCCCACTTGTAGATGATCTTTTCCATTCAGTTGATTAAACGCCTGTAGTCATCACAGAGCAGCAGGAATGATAAAAGTCTTTCATCTTCTGTCTCTGATTTGAGAGAGGAGCTGTGCCTAAGTTACGCACAGGATGGCACAGAAGCAGAAACTTCAGAGACAGCCACAGGATCGGTCAGGATCTGATGGTAAAGAATGTTGCTGGAAAGCTTTTGCTTACACATTCCAAGATTAACAGAAGAGCTAAAATTGACTTACTTAAAATGGGGACTCAATAGCTAGACACACACACACACACACAACTTCAGCTGGACATATTAGAAAACCAGATGTTTGAAAGTGCAGCTTTGAGTTAGCCTGCCACTGACATACAATTGCGACCTAAGCAGTAGACACATGTACCACAGCTGCAACTATGGCTTGATTCAGACTTATGAATGGAGAATGGAGAATGAGATATACAGTGCCTTGCGAAAGTATTCGGCCCCCTTGAACTTTGCGACCTTTTGCCACATTTCAGGCTTCAAACAAAGATATAAAACTAATTTTTTGTGAAGAATCAACAACAAGTGGGACACAATCATGAAGTGGAACGAAATTTATTGGATATTTCAAACTTTTTTAACAAATCAAAAACTGAAAAATTGGGCGTGCAAAATTATTCAGCCCCCTTAAGTGAATACTTTGTAGCGCCACCTTTTGCTGCGATTACAGCTGTAAGTCGCTTGGGGTATGTCTATCAGTTTTGCACATCGAGAGACTGAAATCTTTGCCCATTCCTCCTTGCAAAACAGCTCGAGCTCAGTGAGGTTGGATGGAGAGCATTTGTGAACAGCAGTTTTCAGTTCTTTCCACAGATTCGATTGGATTCAGGTCTGGACTTTGACTTGGCCATTCTGACACCTGGATATGTTTATTTTTGAACCATTCCATTGTAGATTTTGCTTTATGTTTTGGATCATTGTCTTGTTGGAAGACATATCTCCGTCCCAGTCTCAGGTCTTTTGCAGACTCCATCAGGTTTTCTTCCAGAATGGTCCTGTATTTGGCTCCATCCATCTTCCCATCAGTTTTAACCATCTTCCCTGTCCCTGCTGAAGAAAAGCAGGCCCAAACCATGATGCTGCCACCACCATGTTTGACAGTGGGGATGGTGTGTTCAGGGTGATGAGCTGTGTTGCTTTTACGCCAAACATAACGTTTTGCATTGTTGCCAAAAAGTTCAATTTTGGTTTCATCTGACCAGAGCACCTTCTTCCACATGTTTGGTGTGTCTCCCAGGTGGCTTGTGGCAAACTTTAAACGACACATTTTTATGGATATCTTTAAGAAATGGCTTTCTTCTTGCCACTCTTCCATAAAGGCCTGATTTGTGCAGTATACCACTGATTGTTGTCCTATGGACAGAGTCTCCCACCTCAGCTGTAGATCTCTGCAGTTCATCCAGAGTGATCATGGGCCTCTTGGCTGCATCTCTGATCAGTCTTCTCCTTGTATGAGCTGAAAGTTTAGAGGGACGGCCAGGTCTTGGTAGATTTGCAGTGGTCTGATACTCCTTCCATTTCAATATTATCGCTTGCACAGTGCTGCTTGGGATGTTTAAAGCTTGGGAAATGTTTTTGTATCCAAATCCGGCTTTAAACTTCTCCACAACAGTATCTCGGACCTGCCTGGTGTGTTCCTTGTTCTTCATGATGCTCTCTGCGCTTTAAACGGACCTCTGAGACTATCACAGTGCAGGTGCATTTATACGGAGACTTTATTACACACAGGTGGATTCTATTTATCATCATTAGTCATTTAGGTCATCATTGGATCATTCAGAGATCCTCACTGAACTTCTGGAGAGAGTTTGCTGCACTGAAAGTAAACGGGCTGAATAATTTTGCCCAATTTTTCAGTTTTGATTTGTTAAAAAAGTTTGAAATATCCAATAAATTTCGTTCCACTTCATGATTGTGTTCCACTTGTTGTTGATTCTTCACAAAAAATTACAGTTTCATATCTTTGTTTGAAGCCTGAAATGTGGCAAAAGGTCGCAAAGTTCAAGGGGGCCGAATACTTTCGCAAGGCACTGTACATGTGGCATTGCTACGAGTAAGTTCCACATACTGTATTTAGCACAGCCATAAGATTAGCATCTAACTGATAATAGAGAAGTAGGCACTGGATATGCAACCATGATATCGGTGAGCTCTTTTTTATTTTGGTGTATCCGTCCGACCATGTTATTCCACTTATCTGGGTCTTCATCGTGGTGGTAGCAGGTTAAGGAGAGTAGGCCAGAAGCCCCTCTCCCTCGCTACATTACTACCTCCAGGTCCTTCTGGGGGATCCTGACGTCTTCACATGCAGGCCAGATGGAATGAATGCCGCCTGCGGTGCGTTCTAGGTCTTCCCCGAGGTCTCCTCCCAGTTGGACGTGCATGGAATTCTTTCACACGGAGCCTCAGACTTGATAACAAACATCATTTTAATTTGATTTGATTGTTGTTTGGCCAGTTTGCCGAGCTCCTAAGGAATGTTTACAATGACTGAGCCAATGCCACAGTGTTAAATCTAATTTGCAAGAATTTATATGACCGTTGTGATGTGATGGCTAAGTAGTAATATCCGCTAACTGTTTGAATTGTAACAGAAATGCTTTAGGAAGGCGTTTTAGGTGCTGGTACACAATTCACTACCTGTAAGCTTCTGTCTTGGTTCTATTTTCCTCACAGCCAGCGTCATTGCTTTCCCTCTCTTCACCTCCATCTCTCCGGCTTGTACACTTTGGAGGCAGAGTGCGTAGGAGGCTGCTGTAATGTTGTCCCTTCTCTGTCCTGGCAGAGAAACATTGATGGTTTGTGTGGGTAAGAGGTCTGACTCTTCACACACTGCCAAGATCAGGAAGGAAAGGGAGGAGAGGAGGAGGCTGAGACAGGGAGGAAGAGAAAGGAGGAAAGGGAGTAAGGACAGGATCAAAAGCCACCTCTGGGTTTCAACTTCTTCCATAGAAGAACTGGGGATTAACTGAGAAACATGCTTTTTGATTCTGCTAATTGATACTAAATGACAAGTTTGGACATATGACACTTTGATCTACATCACCTATTACACATGTGCAAGTGTATAGTGTTTACAATAGGGTGGTGCTAGTGCTCAAAATTCTGGCTTCACAAAAAACTGTTTTACAGTGAAAAGTAATCATTGCACGACAAAAAGGCCAAAACGTAAGAATGCAGCATTGTTTCATGTCTCCAGGCACAATACCCCAGAAACAGCTTATACTAGCACATCATGCCCCAGTGGAAATAAGTGTAAAACTGCCAACACTGGATTAGGAAAAATAGAGAAGATTTATAGTTTAGTTTATTAAATTTATGTCATTTATGACAAATGACTGTTTATGGCAGTCTAATTCTGCTGAAAACAAAAGGTGTTTTATTTTTACTTTAATTTATCTTGGTGACTTTTCTTACTGAAATAATATGACAAGAACTAGAATGAGAATTAATAAGCAGAACCAGAAATGTTTTTATCTTTTTAAAATTATTATTATTTTATTCAAAGAAACTCTGCTCTGCAACCCTGTCTGTTACAATTAGTCAAGCCGGGAAACAGGGAACGCCAGGGAACAGGACCCAAACGCAGACTAGCAGGCAGAGCTGGGGCTGATCAATCATTTTATTAACACTGAATAGGTGGGCAAAAGCAACTCTCAACGGGTAAGCAGTCCGAAACAGACACACAAGTCCAGCGGTGAGCAGGCAAAATGCACAGACAGGCAAAGAGATACAAGAAACCAGGGAACTTAAGAAATACGACAACGATCTGACACAGAACAAAGGAAGAACACACACAGTACACTCAGGTAGGGCAGACAACGAGACACAGCTGAAAACAATCAAAGCAATCAAAGACAGGAAGCAAAACTACCAGACACAAGAGGGAGAATATTACAAAATAAAACAGGAAATAACAGGACAAAACCCAAAACCATGACCGTCTCCTAAAAAAGATGTTCCCAAACTAATTTGCATCAGCATACTTTTGTAGGAAAATAAATCTGACTGGATTATGTTTTTATCAACAGAATGAGGACAACAACATAACTGGTTACGCCCATAGAATATCCAGACCTGGTCATTAAAGCACGATTAACACATTAATTACTCAAAGCACTTGGTCCAGGTCACGGAAAGAAGAAGAAGCAGCACGAGACTTGATGCTTTGACCTTCAATTTAACCAAAAGCATCATCTTTCCCTAAGATTAAAGCAGCAATAATTGATTTTTTGGCCACATATCTTAAAAAATTGTTTTAGCCTACAAATTAGCAAACATATTTACATATCCAGCAGACGCATAGACACATTATCATTCATTTGGAGTCGTGTTTGTGTCCATTTGATGAATTTAAGTCCAATATTCAGTCGCCTTTAGCTCTGGTTTGGTCTCCACCAACTCCTGAGAAAAATATCTGGCTATTTAGCTGCTAAATGTTCCACTGTGTTCACCGTTTTCTAACTGAATGCGACCGGCCGACAATCAAAACGGCGTGCCGCATATCGCTGCGCAGTGCTGCGTCGCTCTTGGCCAGTTAGGACATTCCAGCAGAAAACAAGCAATTGAACCGATTTTGTCGCTGGCGCTCGCTCACTTTCTGGACTGAAAAAAACATAATTTAGTTGTTTCCTCCAAAAGATAATATTTTGTGTGAGAATGGGTTGTTTCTTAGAGAAACAGCTTAAACTGGCCATGTTCATTGTATGTAATGCAACAGTATGGCTCTCTTACGTGTTTTAATCATGTCTGAATGACAATGGAGTTCTATGGCAAGGAGATACAAGCTGCGTATAGCAATGTGTGGCTACACGGACAATACTTGGGAATAGGGCATATTAATTGTTGGTTTTAATCTTTCCATGTGATTTATTGGTAATAATAAAAACATAAAATAACACAAACCTGTTAGCATCATTAGCAGTATTATTGTCATAATTTCCCCACCAAACTGTAGGACTATAATTCTGTATGCTGTTATTGTTCTCTGTTGTATTTCATCCTCCTTTCCATCATTTCACTGTTTCTCTCCCCTGTTCTCTCTGCATATCACAAATCTCTTCATGCAGCAGCAGAATCTAATCTGAAATATCTCCATATTCAGATGCACAGACTGCCTGTTAGGACAGAGGAGCTGCTTTCCAAGGAAGCTGCTTTATCCACATTTTACAAAAACATCTTGGTTCCCTGTCAACAAATGTCAAACCTGCAGCCAGAAACCTGGGTGTAATATTTGAAAGTAGCATTTCATTTGAAAAGCAAGCTTTTAACCAGCAGTAGAAGACATGATCATATCACTCTTGTTTCAGCTTCTCTTCACTGGTTACCTGTCAGTGTTTTGGGATTTTACTGATTACTTTTAAAGCACTTCATGGTTTAACTCCCAGTTATATTGCTGAACTGCTGCTCCCCTATGAGCCAGAGCACAGCCTCAGGTCCTCAAGGGATGTCACTGCTGGCTGTTCCTGAGTCCTGGTTCAGGACTAAAGGTGAGCAGGCTTTTACAGTCAGGACCGTCAGCGCTGAACTCCCTGCCTGAAGATCTGAGGCTGCAGAATCAGTGAATCAGGGAATTTACTTCTTTTTACTTCTAGCACACTGTTTAATTTCCAACATGTCTTATCTGTCTACCCTATTGAAACTGAAGGAATTATTTTTCTTTTATTTCCTCCAAATGTATCTCGTTTTTTAGGGGCTAAAGATGCTCAAATACTATTGAAATTTTGCACATGGCAGAAGTGGCAAAAATTTACATCTGATAGGGGTCTTGGACAATATTGACAATATTCAGTCATAGCGCCATCCACTGGCAACAGGAAATTACACATTTTATACTTTGATGTGCTCCTCCTAGCAGGTTGCCCAGATCCACCTCAGATTTGGGCAGAAAGGCCTTAAGAAAAGACATTGATGATGCTATATTGTGAAGCTTGTGAGTTTTCATCAAACTCTGTTGCTGCGGCGACGCATTATTTGCCCTGAAACAGGAAGTTGTTCTAACTGTGTACATTGTCCAATCTGCCCCAGATTTCACATGGTTGATAAGAGTCTCAGCCTGAGGACATCTTCATGCCAATTAAGAGCTGTAGTCATTGTGCCACCTACTGGCAACAAGAAGTAAGCCTTGACAATCATCATTTCATTTACGTGAAATTTTCAGGGTAATTATCATTATTATTATTATTATTATTATTATTATTATTATTATTATTATTATTTTGTTTTTATCTTATATTATTGTTGGGTATTTTATTCCATTTCACTTTTGTATTATTTAATTGTCTGATTCTATTTGACTCATTGCCTCCTGAGCTGGTTTGAATCTAGTTTACTATTATTTTTTATTATTCAAGGTTTATTCTATGGAGGAAAGTTGTAATATTTTCCTGCTCTGGTGGATTTCCAGGCATATTATACAGTTTTGCAGCGGATGTCTTTTTTTCTGGAATGTTTTCAAGGAAAATGGGTTCAATACAAGGTTTATACTTTATACACTTTTTTTTGTTTTTTCACTTGGGATGTTTTTAAACATCAAGAGGTTTCATTTTTAATTATTACTTTTATCCTAGTTTCAAGCAGAAAGGTTTTCTATTTATTTTTAAATATTCTTTTAACTTTTATTCAAGCATTTGTTAATTGCCAGAAAGGCTATTTGTTCCTTGCTGTAGGGACTGACAAGTGTTTTTTTTATGGTTTTAAAGAGAAGGGCTTTCCATTGCTTGTGTCTTTTTAATGACCCAGTGGCAAAATGTAAAGACAAACAGAGCAGATGGGCACAGAGTGTCATTTGAAATTTCTATTCAGTTGTGTTGGCAAACAAATTGATCTCATTCACATTGAGGAATATGTACATCACTATAGTTGGATGAATGAGTACACTGATTGAGAAAAGGATGGATAGTTACATAAAGAATGAGTAAATGATCATGGGTATCCCAGCCAATGTCATATCAATTCAATTTTATTTATATAGCGCCAATTCACAAGAGGTTTTCTCTTTGCACTTTTCCTACAGAGCAGGTCTAGACCGTACTCTTTATAATATTATTTACAGAGACCCAACAAATCCCACAAATTCCACCTAGAATTTTAAAACAGTAATAATGTAATGATAGTAGTAATATTAATATTAATAGATTCATAATAATAGAAAGGATAGTGATAGGAATAATAATGATAATTATAGTAATAAGAATAATAATAACAATTGTAGTAGCAGTTGTCGAGCAGGAACAGCAGGTTGCCCACAACCACAGATCCAGACTCTGCAGCTCCGGAGGCAGAAATACCTGCTGAAAGCGACAGAAGGAGAGAGGAGAGAAACGAGAAACGAGAAAGCACAAAACTACGGGAAAGACAAGATGTCGAGTTAGTAACATGCAAAAATGGGATAAGAATGCATACAGATGGAGAGGAGGAGAGAGAAGCTCAGTGCATCATGGGAAGTCTCCCGGTAGTCTAGGCCTATAGCAGCATAACTAAGGGATGTTTCAGGATTCACCTGAGCCAGTCCTAACCATAAGCTTTATCAAAGAGGAAAGTCTTAAGCCTACTTTTAAATGTGGAGATGTTGTCTGCCTCCCAAACCCAAACTGGGATCTGATTCCACAGGAGAGGAGCTTGATAACTGAAGGATCTGGCTCCCATTCTATTTTTTGGAGACTCTAGGAACCAGAAGTAACTTTGCATTCTGGGAGTGCAGTGTTCTAATGTGGTAATAAAGTATTATGAGCTCTTAAAGATACGATGGTGCCTGACCATTAAGAGCTTTGTTGGTGAGGAGAAAGATTTTTCTGGGTTTTACAGGGAGCCAGTGCAGAGAAGCTAATATTGGAGAAATATAGTCTCTTTTCCTAGTTCTTGTCAGTACATGTGCCGCAGCATTCTGGATCAATTGAAGAGTCTTAAGGGACTTATTTGGGACGCCTGATAATAAGGAGTTGCAATAATCCAGCCTAGAATTAACAAATGCATGGACTAGTTAACATGGACTGAGATAACTCCGAGGTTCCTTACGGTGGTGCTGGAGGCCAGAGCAATGCCATCTAGAGTAACTATATCTTTAGATAATGTGTCTCGGAGGTGTTTGGGGCCAAGTACAATAACTTCAGTTTTGTCAGAGTTTAACATCAGAAAGTTGCAGGTCATCCATGTTTTTATGTCCTTAAGGCATGCTTGAAGTTCAGCTAACTGATGAGTTTCATCTGGCTTGATCAATATTGCCTAAAGGAAGCATACTATATATAAAGGTGAATAGAATCGGTCCAAGCACAGAACCTTGTAGAACTCCGTGACTAACTATAGCAGATAGTTAGTCACTATAATGAAGAATCGAACAAAACTGTGATCACCAAGAGCAGCAAAAATACGCTATTAGTAACACACAGCACCAGTGACCGGAAATGAGACAATACGCCTAACGCAGCACGTCAGTTCAACGAAATCAGAAATACACATGTTCCCACTTAAACCTTGTGGTATAGCCATGCCAATGTAGTTCTGGTATTGTGGGCTGGTGTTTTGAGATGTCTGCCACTGAAACCTCAGAGATGGATGTATTATTTTAGTGTATCAGCATTTCCCAAGTGTGCATCATCAACAAGTACTGGTTGTGCTTGAGACGAGTTGCCTTGTCACAGTCGGTAGTTTCAGGACTGGTGTGAGTTTAGAAATTGATCATTAAGAAAGATCAAGTTTGTTGGTGTTTGATGATTTTGAAATGGTAAATGGACTATAGTTGTATAGCACCTTTTTAGTTTTGTGACCACTCAAAGCGCTTCACCTTCTAAGAAATAAACTAAACATTCACACACACTGAAGGCACAGCCCTCGGGAGCAATTTGGGGTTCAGTGTCTTGCCCAAGGACATTTTGACATGTGGGCTGGGGGGAAGCCGGGTTCGAACCACCAACCGTCCGATTGGTGGATGACCTGCTCTACCACTAAGCCACAGCTGCCCTTTTTAAGCTCCAGACCCTTTGCAAATGAAGCTGTGTTTACCTGTACATGCTTAACAACTCAGTTGGTAAAATGCAGCTTTTGATTTGGTTTTTTCACTATAACATTGCCTACTGTACATAAAAATATTATACAATTGGTTCTAATCAGAAAGAGAGTGTATGTAGTGTGGCTGTAATTTATTTAGCCATGGCAGCATTCTTCATGTTGGGCAGTTTTTATTGCCACACAAGCCTCCTCTTCATGCTGGCACAAGAGCCTTTGAATGCCATGCTTGTATGTCATATGTAAATGATGGGAAACCTCAGCCACTGAACACACAAGTGCACGTAAAAAAAGCATAAAAAGAAAAGTGTTACTTCTTTCAGAAACGCTAAGGTTAGCCTACTCAGTTGCCCAGAAGCAACTTCTGAGTGGCCCAGCATACATACAAGTGCTCTACTGAAAATATGTCTCTGTCAACCCTGAAATGTAAATTTGACAGTGAAAACCATCAGTTTAACCCTGCCTGGACTGGCAAGTATTTGTTTATTTTACTACTATCTCCAAATGCCTGCTATTTTTTATTACATTCATTTGCATTTGTTTCAAATTTGTCATTACCAAAAACAAAAAAAAGGGTTTTAAATAGGCTGCTGAAGATGGCTGGCCCATCTACATTTCCTGGTTTTAAAATCTGGCCCAATTGAATTTGTTATCGAATAGCCCTGCACTATGGTATGTGAAAATGCTGCTAATGTAGCCAATTTTACACACTAATCCAAACCTAGATGTAATTAATTGAATAATTCTCCATACATAACGTCTTTTGATGTCAGCTTATTCAGTACACACAGAAAATATCCAAACATCATTTAACTTGTTATCAGAGAAATATTAGCAGTGTATCAATTAGGGTTGAGTTGGTCTCCAGTTTTGCCAGTCCAGTCTGGTGTACAAGCTTAAACCGGTTTGATTTTACACAAACCGACTGAACCGACATTTGTCATTATGAGATGTTCTGGCCAATTATACCTCTTAAAATCCACCTGCCTGTCGGCGACCTGCTTGAGGTAGTTCCAAGCGGCTTAGCGTAAAGATAGCGTTAAATGTTTAAACTTTGTCAATATGGACATGCTACACATTGTTAGATCGGTTACGTTAGATTCTCCACAATTCAATTGTTCAATTCATTTTATGGAAGCCAAATAGGCAAAAATTCCCCCCCAAAAGGTGGCTCTTAATTAAAAGAGACAAAAAGCAGCTCTCAGCGATATCACCTCTTCAAACATTCTACAGCTGGACTCAAGAAATGTAACTGCCACCTCACTAATGGTTGAAACTATAAACCAGCACAAAAATGACAATTACCAACAAAACATAAGCCACATACACATTACAAACACTAACGAAAAGTAGCATTTGCATTTTGGAACATAAAACAGCAAACTTAAACTACTCAGTCCAGCACTGCATGGGCCGTCGCTCTCTCAGCGCTGTCTGCAGCACATGTACCAACACAGCTGAGCAGACGGTGGTGCAGAGTCAAGCGGTGTTCATGGTTCATGGTTAAGTTTCTAACTAGTTAATGAAATACATTGCTGGAAAGTTAATAAACAATGACCCCATTATTTTCCCTTCCCAATATAACTCTAATATAACCCTGACAACCATCATGTCATTCATGCTTATCACATTTGTTTGCTGTGTTAGCAAGTAGCTAGCCAGCAATAGTTTGTCAGTACAGCAGAAATGTAGCAGATTGGAAGGTAAGTACGAAGCATTGTTTTGAGCATAGACTGTTCAAAAGAAGTGGACGTAGTCACCGTGACATCACCCATTGGTTTGTGGAATACATCTTGTTTTTTTGGAACTAGAAGTGACCATATTTGGACAAGAGGGTGGAGCTAAGTTATCAGCTAACACTAGCTAGCTAGTTAGCTTGGTTTTCATGAACTGAAAACACACTATGAAAGGCTGAAAGTTCTAAAACGAAAACACAGACAGCATCCAAAAACAAGTTCACGGCTAGCTAAATGTTCTCAGTGCAGTGGATACGCATCGCCTCTATCCTGACTGACAGGTCGCCGTGGTAGCAACTTGTCAATCACAAGGTAGCCCCACCCTGAAGCACCCTACTGTATCGTCTATTTTACTCTAAATGGGACCATCATTTCCAAAATGAACATCATGCTGTATTAAAGAAGACTTGAAACTAGCGATTGAGACCATGAACTAATTAGGAAAGTGTTTACTGAGGTAAGAAACCTGGCTAGTAGTTCTTGAGCTCTCTTTCTCTGGACATAAGAGTTGGATGCACAAAGGACCAACCAGCATCACCATTCTTAGCTGTCAGCTTGGGAAAACAATTGCATTTCTCATTGATTAATTGATTCTCAAGTTATTCTTCATTATCTTGTTTTTGAGTGACTGTTATTAAATCCAGAACTCATTCCAAGTAGGTATTTGTCACTGGCCATTCTTCAAGTGAGTGATTTTATATTCCGAGATGAAAAGCTGCTACAGTCGGTGTTCAAAAAGCTGCCATGCAGAGAGAAATAAATGGAAATACTTTAGAAGTTGGATTTAAAATGTGTTTGTGCATGTATGCGCTATATAATTATATCTAAAATAATTCTACGTCTGTGTATGTGTGTGTGCTTCCAGTGGGACCAGTAAATGGTGTGTTTCTGGCAATTTAGACTTTGAATTGGATAATCGATCTGTCATTCAATTACTCAATCAGCAGGCCCTCAGGGGGGCAGATGCTCCTGTCAGGTAAAAATGAGCTTAGCCAATCAATGTGCAGCTCCCACTGGGTCTAGAATGACAGTATGTCCCCATCAAGTGTTGCTGCTATCCAAGTCTGTAGTCCAATGTGTCATGACAGGCATGTGTCATGAAAGTAATGCACCAGTCTGGTGGTTTAGGGTGATCTTTGTTAACTCATCAAGTCTGGAATTACTATGCTCATTATCACAGATTTGCCTGTTATCAGTGTATTTTTATGTTTCTACTATTCAGTACCATCTTTTAAAATAGTATTCATTTTGTTACTTTAGCACTAGAACTGGCACTGGAATTCTTTTAGGCTATACATTGAAATTGATGTACTGTACCTATAGTCTGTTGTCAGAGGGACCATTGTTGATACATATGGTGGTGGGGCTGTTTGACAAATTAATCTTACTTACTATGAAGGTCTACTGAGCTACAACTCAAAGTTTTTATGGTTAATATGTTAGCAAACAGTTGAATATTTAACAGCTGACCTGCAACAGTTCTGTAGTAAAATGCCAAACATCCCCTTGTTTCAGCTTCTCTACTGTGATCATTTGCTGCTTTTCCTTGTCTTATGTGATGGTATACTGAATATCTTAGTCTTAGTTGAACAAAAGCAACTTGGGAGACGGGCAGTTTTCACTATTTTCAGACATTTTGTTGACCAAATCATTGATTAATTAAAAAAACATTAATAGATAATGAAAATGATCATTAGTTGCAGCACTAGACTACTTCCACCTTCAGCAGACACAGAGCGCCATTAGCATTCATCAGGAGGCGTGTCTGTGTCTCCTGATGGACGTCGGTCCGGTCTTCTCTCCGTCAGCTCTGTGTTTGGTCTCCAGCAGCTGCTGAGGGAAACATCTGGCTCTTTAGCTGCTAGATGCTCCGCTATGTTCACCGGCTGCTCTCTGACTGCGTCTGTCTGCTGTCTGCTGCTGAGCGGCTCGAGTTCAGCGACTTCATCAGAGCGTTTTCTCTGAAAACAGCTTCCTGCTGTGTTGATGAGGTTGGTGAAGGTGGCATTTTCTGTACAGGGAACCACAACAATGAGCTGAAAGAGGCTAAAAACGTTCTGTAGAGCTGAGGGGAACTGCAGAGTTGGAGACCATTCTCTCTGGGTTCTTCACTATGAGTGACACCTTTCACATTACACCATGTCATTTGATCCAGTGGTATTATAAAGATATTGATTAGTGCAGGTTTAAATAAAATTTGTTCAATTGAGAGTCCATGGTATTTTTGGGTTTTTCTTGACCGTAAGCTTGGAAGTTTCTGACTTAACGAGTTGACAGTTACCACCTGAATGCACCATTAGTCGGTTTGAGATCTCAGTGATGCTTACGGGCCTCTGAAGGGTCATGGTCCGTTAAAAGAGACTCCTACACTGGGACATAGCTTGTGGGTATGAGGTGTGTGTGCAGTCTTAGTCAGTATATTGAATGATTAATAGTAGTGTGCTGTATGTTTGAAGATTGTTGGGGGTACGTGTTTAAAAGTCACATGGTATGCGGTTAGCATGTTTATATTTGGCTCTGTGTGGTTTTGTGTTCAGGGATGGCACAGGGATTAGAGACACAGATACGCAATGACTGTTAGAGAGAGAGTAAATATGCAAAGGTGTTTTGGTGATGAATCAATTCCAGGAAGACATATGGACAAACAGCAACTGATCTTTCCATGCATACCTTTGTAACACAACACACAGTGTACGTACACACACACACTCAGTCAGGGCCAGGAGGCGGTCTCTGGGGTAAACAGATGTTCAGTGTGATGTGATTTGCCTGTTTTGAGTTGTTGCCATCCGCTGCTGGATCCAAAATGGGCCACTATCCTGTTTCTGCTTCTGGGCTCCCACAAGGCCAAGCTCCAAACTACAGCAGCCAGTGAATTCAGACCATGCCTGCACGAGCACTAAAACTGTGAAGAACCACTTCACACTGTTTGCAGTAAACCTGCGGTGTAGTGTCACTGAAGTGTGTGTACCGCTCACACTGCCACTGCAATACTCGCTACTTCTGTACTCTACAGTTCTAAGGCTTATCACAGTGTTTGTCTTTTTATAGCTGGGTTTTTTTCATTACGTAATGCTAAGAACTTGTGGATTGAATGCAGCTGTTTTATTAGTGTCAGCGATAGATAGTATACTAGGAAGAAAGTTAGAATTTTAGTAAACAAGGTGTGGCCTCAGATGGGTGAAGCATGGAAAACGTGGGGAAAAGTTGTGTAAAAAAACAAAATGATAACCTTTACTTAAATTCACACATTAACTAAAAAAACTTCTGCATGATTTCCTTATCAGGACATCACTTCTCTTAAAGCTCCAACCCATGTGTAGTACAGTTGAAACTGTCTGTATTTCAATATGAATCATGTGGACTGAGTATAAAAGTATAAACACACCTAATACGCAGCGACAACGACAGAAAATTAACCAGCAATTATTTTGATAATTGAATAATAGCTGAAGTTATTTTTTAAGTAAAAATGCCAAAACCTCTGTATCTCCAGCTTCCCCAGGGCGGGCATATGCTTTTCTTTGTTTTAATGTAATGTTGTTTTATAAATGAAATATTTTGGAGTTTTGGACTGTTGGTCGTACAAAACAAGAAATTTGATGATGTCACCAAGGACTCTGAGAAAATGTGATTTTCACTGTTTATAGAGAAAATAATTGGCAGATTAATCGTTAATGAAAATAATCGCTAGTTGCAGCCCTACTAATATGTCTTGTCTGTCCTACTTTCCAGACACATTGAGAACTGGACCGGTCTGCAGACCTTGAGGGATGTCGATATGGAGCTCTACACCGGCTTACAGAGGCTGTAAGTAGTAACACATCCTCTGCGTGTCTGCTCGTTCATGCAGTGCTGTAATGTTCGACAGTCCATTCCTCACACTAATGTAATATACTGTAAAAAATGATGCGCATCACAAAGAGGTACAACAATAAATACACTATACATAACAACCAGGTGATTTCTAGCTCCAAACTGTGCCTAGCAGTCTGCATCAACACATGCAAGCTTGGAATATTTTTTATCATTATTAGTTTTTAAATGATTTTCAACTGGTTTTCAGTCATTTTCTGGTTTTACTTTTACAACACAAAGAATGCAAAAAATCAAGTGAGCATTAATGAACATAACAAGTCATACTCTGGTGGTGAATATCACAGTAAAACTGGTATCGCAGCTGGCCCTGATTAGCTCCCCTCATTTTAGAATTACTGTCCACTTAGCCTCCAGTCAGGCCAGATTTCTGCAATTAAACAGGACACTCAGCACTCAACAGATTTACCTCGTTACAATCAGCTGCTGCTGTCAGTCAAACAGGTCCAGTATTTTGAGGACCTGGGCCCTGTTTCCTGGTTACTATTAATCTTAGAAGTTCGATCTGTTAGCCTCCACCTTTCTCCATCAGGGTGCTTCGCAGTCATCACTGTGGTTTTTGCTGTCTTGACGATGGCCCGACATGATGAAAAAAGGAAATCAGAAACTGTAGTTGGTCTTAAACCAAAGTGCTGGACAAATTCAAAGTTTGACCTGATGGTGCGAGATGACGTCAGCAGGATTCATCCTCTGGGGACAAAATGCATTCTAAAGTTCATCTACAGCTAATATGAGGCTTCAGCTGCACACTTGATTTGACGAACTCACTAACATTTTAGCTTGGGGTAAACTTTAGAATGCGTTAGAATCTCATTAGGAAGGGATCTGTTCTCTGCCAGCATGGACAGGAGGAACAAATGCAGTGCCCAAAAATTGTTTTATTGTACAAGGGGGCAAGTGAGTGTGGTTTTTGAGACAGACTTGAAAAAAATGATTCTATGTTAGCTCTAAGCATAGTTAGTGCTTGACAAGTAGCACTATTATCTGAAAAGACGGTGTAGTCCCTCATTCGTGCAGGAGTGTTCTATCGTAGAAAGGTTTCAGTCGTAGTCAGAAGTCAGGACTTCCGGATGGGAGCCGAAAAGTTATTGAAGAAGTTACATCTTACTTGGTTTTTGAATGTTGTCCACTGGCTGAGGTCCAGTGACAGCTAGAAACTCCAAATAAAACTGTAGAAGAAGAGAAAGGAGAGCAGTACGTCGCAGTGATGCTGTAGCACACCAGCACTCCGCTCCCGCTAACAGCTGAGCTGCAGCTTCGTTTGCAGCTTCGTTTGCATTGTCAAAAGGAGCTGTTGTGGGAGACAGAGTAACTAACGGACAACAGCTGGCTCAAACTTGCTACTTAAATTTGATCCCAGTGATTTGGTTTTGGTCTTACTGCAAACAAATAAAGCGGAGATCTTTAAACGACCAGTGCTACATCTAATGGTGGTAGATGGCTAATTGGCAGGTATGGGTAAGACTGTCAGATGCAGTTGTAAACCCCAGAAAAAGCTAGTGAGTGGACTGTAAGTCAAAGCTGATCTACTTCCTCACTCTCTCCTTTTGCCTACCCATCCCTCCCTTTGTCCTCCGCAGCTGATTGCTATTGAACACAATCGTGCAGGAGAAGATGTCCACGTGGCCTTCGGCTATCGAGCCGTAATGAGATTCAGGGCCAGTAGATCTGAGCTGAATGTGATTTGACAGGGTTAAGATGTAAACTGCAGAGTTGGAGGGAGTGGGCGATACGAGCTTCAGCCAAGCAGCGACCATGGCTGAAGTGCCTTTAACACACAGTGAGCTGATAGCTAATGTCCTGTCTTCGAGGGCGACTTAGTGGGGCATTTTAAAAGGGGTACTATAATAATAATAACTTTATTTGTCACCTTGGGGAAATGAAGTTCTTTTACACAAACGCATGCACACATTAATGTGAAGAGACACCAGTGACCAGGCACATACCGTCGGATCTAAGCTGGACTTGAACCGGCAACCCTCTGGTTCCCAAGCCAAGTCCTCACGGACTGTGCTACTGCCGCCCCAGAGCGCTCAGAAAGTTTGGTGACTCACAGATTTAAAAACAGAATGGTCAGGCCTGAAGCAGCAGATATCCTGACTTTTAGTCCGTGGCTTGGGTCAAGCACCAAAAACCTGTTGGTTAGACCCCCCTGCCTGGCAAATGCCCGTATCTTTCAAAATCTACACCACCAGCTTGTAACTAAGGCTTAACATGTGTAGTCTCCATCCTAAACCCTGATGACATCACTATGACATCATCAGTCATATCAGAATTAACAAAACTCCAGAGCCTGGCTGCATTAAGAGAGCTGGATCCGACTCAATACACGGCCTTCTTTCTGTCTTTGCTTGAGTTGTCTTCGCTGGTAATTGCTCCTGTCCGTTTCTTCTCCTCCTCTGACTATAATTCAGAACGATGGAGCGGAAAGTTCATCAGAGCTTTTTTCTCATCTGTGTGTGTCTGTTATAGAACTATTACCAGCAGCAACCTGCATACAATCCAGGCTCGTGTTTTCTCCAAGAACCCCCAACTGCGCTACATGTGAGTACACACACACACGCACACACACACACACACACAAAGACAAACATTAACAATATGCCTGCATACATAAATACAAAAGTACATGCTGACACTGATGCCCATTCTTGGGCACGAACAAAGACCTGGAAAAGTGTGCAAACACTAGGGCTGACCCGAATGCTTCGAAGCTTCGACTGTTGCCATGATAATCGTTGTCCAAATCAGTATTCAAATGCTGCGTTTTTAACAAACTATTATATACACATTACCCCCAAAAAATGAAATAAGAAATAGTAATCCAACATTATTCAAACTAAACGGAAACGGAGCACAAGAAGATGGCAGCAGCAACGCCGCCGCCGCGCTGAGGTTCAGCCGAGCCGCTGGGGCTTATATGGAATCTGTCACCTGCTATAGAGGCGAAGTCTGCTAGCCGCTAGGCTCATGTATGCAGTGTAAAATACCATAGGCTTAAGCTAATAATGGTGACTAGCAAAAAACAGTTCATTTGTCTATGAACCTTGACAGTTAGACCCCCCAACAAATCTTTGACTATTCGTGAGTAATTCTCACTTATTACTTAATTCTCACTGAAGCTTCAAAGCCCCAAAAATGGTATTCAGGACAGCCCTAACAAATACACACACACACACACACACACACACACACACACAGTGGTCTGAGGCAAGGCAATAATTGAGTCCGTTTAAAAACATACCTTTGAGGGTTGAGGATAAAGCAATGATGCTGTCAGCACTGGGGCTTTACTTCCTTACTACTGCTGGAAATAAACGGACACTTGAGAGCAAAAATAACATTAGAAATCTAGTTAGATCGTGCTTTAGAGTTATTTAAGAATAGTCGGATGAAGATATGGTCCTTTGGGAGACCTGGAGGCCAAGGCATTTTGAATATGAGATAAAATGATGAATATTCAGGAGTATGGTGGTATTTAGTATGATAAAATGGTGACTTCTGGTTTTACTGTAAGTCATGTAGTCCCGCATTAGGCTTTGCAGTCAGCTCTACTCTTCCTCCAAGGAACAGATCAGCATGTTGTGTTTGGACAGGTTTAATATGAAGAAGTGTGAAACTACAGAACAGCCAAAACATATACAAGTGAATATTAGTTCTCACCAAGCATTAGGAGCACTGTCTTGGATTCAGAATATTCATTTCCCTTCGACAGGTGAACAGTCTAGCAAGTTATTCACTTAAAGTCAATATGTGATACAAAGTCATGTAAACACACATCCATCTGCCATCTACCCATCAGTCAGCTACATGTTGCACATGTCATCAAACTCTTTCTCATTACGACAAACTAACAAATAAACACTCAGAAATATACTTCAAGTCAAAAGTAACTTACTCACTGACCTGGCCACTGCCACAAAACGCAGGATGGGTGCTGAAGACATTCCAAGCAGAACTCTAGTGGCACAGAGCCATCCTGTCAAAAAACAGGAGAAGAAGAATACTACTTCCTGTCCTGTGCGCTACTTACATACCGAGCAAAGTGCACTACCTAAACTTAACACAAGGTGGTAGTAATTGCTTCAAATAAAATACAAGTCCATTACACACAGCAACAGTCGCAGGCTTAAAGACACCTGAATGGGCCATTCCAGTGATCTAGTATTGCACTAAATCGAAGCAGCAGAGGCAAACTCCAAAAACACTGGATCCTACATCTCCCACGAAGCAGCTCAATAATGTGTCAAACAGACCCTCCGTGCCACCTTCTACAAACCCAAGCCAAGACATGACGACCACATCATCGGGGTTATTTTCTCAAACTTGACCAAATCTCCCCCAGAACCACCGAAGACATTGTCCAGCTGTTTTCACAGGCTGGGTAGGACTCCTCGTGACGTGTTTCCCTTTAAGAAGACATGTGAGATAGAAGTCATACTGGGTTTCTACCGGAATGACCAAACTATTATTTTTATTCTTTCTTTAAGCATCCCATAAGCTTGTTCTACCTTAAAGTTAATATTCTCAGGTAAATACCTTATTGGCCTCAATATAATATTTATTTTCTGAAAATTATGCTTGAAAAGGGAGGGGTCATATTATATCCGATGACCAGGCAATTATGTATTCACACTGTCTGATCTTCTTTTTGAAGGGAGAGAGCACCTGTTATAATACACAGGGATTCTGGAGCCAAAAGCACGATTCAAACACTTAGTGGTTAGTCTTTGGTTTATTGTATGAACAAGTTGAAAGAGTAACCAGGTGTGTGGAGGAAAGCTCTGTGAAGCCAGAATGATTCCCAGGTAGGCTGGGCGAGGACGGCTGGCTGCAGTGGAGCAGAGGGGAACCCGTGGTGAAAAGCTCCTGAAGAGACAGCGAGCAGATCGGATTAATCCCAGACTCGGGAAACATGCAGGAAAACTTTCTACAATACAAGCTCAGGAGCAGAGACGTTGTACCGCTAGTGTAAACAGACGATCTGGCAAAGACTGGTGAGAAGAGCCGGGTAGATGTACTGCAGGGTCTTCACTGATGGATGGAGAACAGGTGAGTAGCAGCAGATGAATCGCAGGTGTGTCAGATTCTGAGTGGAGGTTCGCCAGAGGCCACGCCCAGCCAGCACACACACACACACACACACACACACACACACACGCAGGAGGGGAACCAACAGGGGACCAAGGAGTGGTGCAGCTGGACCATGACAGCAGCAGTACATCTGGCTCCAACAGTGTTGCATTATGGGTTGCTTGCAGCCTTAACGTTGCTAGGTTGGTGAGTTTTTGATGGTTGAAAGTGAGTCTTTTAGAATTAGTCAGCACTAACAGGGTTTAGTTAGCGAAATGTGTAAACTAAAGGACTTTCTGATGGCTCGTGAGGATAACAGCATGACTTGTAACAAGAATTACCAGTGTCGCACAATATCAGGATGCCGACCTCAAAAAGACCAACAGCCAGATCAAATCAGTCTGACTGCTCCAAGAGCCCGATCAGACAGAGTGAGTGTGTAAGCATGAGGGGGACGATCTCAGGACAGGACAGCTTGAGTCTTTTTCCAAAACCTGGCTTTAGAAAAGGGGGATCCTCTGATAATAACATGGTGACCATATGTTTGACTGAATGATTTTATCTTACCCCAAAGACAGCAACACCTTACAACTGTAGTATTTATTGCTTGGCCATTGTGTTGGATTGTACACTATATAGGTCTTCATCTTATTTTTATGTAGATCTACTGTGATCATGTTTTTTATGCTAGTTTGGTTGCAGCTAACACTAGTGCTAGGTGACTTTAGCTAGCTTTGCCTGTAGAGCAGTTTCCAGCCAAAGCCATCACAATAAAAGGTATTATACTGTACAGTATGTGTTATAGTGTTTTACACCTCTGACTTCATCTTAAAAGGTTAAAGGTAGTTATGTTGGAGATAAAGATAAAGTTAATGAAAGCTAACATCAGAAGGAAGTCATGGATGTATTCAGGGACCATAAAGTGACTTTTCAGTGTATAGAATCATTTTTCTCCCAAACATTTCCGATCTGTTTTGTGTAACATGAATATGGCTTCCATATAAACAGGGTTGCCAACCTCAGCTGAACATTGTTTTTATGGAGTAAGCTTTTCAGTGAAAGCATGATTTTAGTACCTGAGAGTCTTCCCTTTCTTTTTCTGGGCTACTCTCGCTGTCTTTCTTTTTCCTCTGTATGTCAGTCACTTCTTTCCTTTTTCCCCTTTTACCATTCCCTCCATCTCTCTTCAAAGTCACCTGTAAGTGAGGAAAACCAAGTGATAAAGCTGTGCATGCGTATTTGTATTTGTGTGCATTATCATCTTTGCTAACAGCATCTTATCAGTCTTATGTTGCGCTGCGTGAAAACTGATGTGTTTGGATCTCAGGTAGCAGCCATCTTTGGAGTCATGGGAACTTAGTCCAAATGATCAGAGACTGTTGAGCAGAAGAAGTACATAGTGGCGCTATGGGAGAACGTCAGTTCACCATCGGTCTCGTGAGGTAACCTTGTGTTGTCATGCAGGGAACAGTAATGTCAGCAGAGGTGCTCACTGTTCTGTTTGCTCAGAGCCTTCCAGTATTTTAAATGGCCCCTCAAACACGGTAAAAGCTGTTCCCCAGACGTTTGTGTCAGATGCATCCAGAGCTGCCAGATTTGTGTGAATGAAACATGGGCTTCAAAACTCCTACATGTCTGTTCTGTGTCCTGATTGGCTCTGTTGTCTTGCTGCCAAATGTTTGGGGTTTTTGACAGTTTCATGGATTTAAAAGTTCTTGTGGTGGAATCATGGACCAAGGCCATGTTCCGACCCACATCAGCACAACATCCATGAGGCCGCTGTGTTGGCAGAGTCAAGGTGCTGAACATATGCCCACACAGTGCTTTGCTAATCAAATATATGCAAGCACACGTTCCCGGTTGATTACGTTGTGACATGGACTGGGTAATTCTACTGCTTACCTCGCGTGCTTCATGATCATCGGATATTCTAATTATCTCACCGGTATTTGTATCAATGTGCTCATACCTTGCTTTTTTGGACATTTCGGTTATTGAATAGCGGATAGTACAGAGGCACGCAGGAAACGAGGGGTGGGAGAGAGAACAAAGGCCTCCGGCTGGAATTTAACATGCAGTTCAAAAGTACGTCCTCGCTACATTTTGGAAATAGGAGAGACATACTGTAGCTGTAGTTTCCTCTGTGGTATAAAGGTATACATCTGTTTAAGCTCTGAACGCAGCTGAGTGCGGTCAGGTGTGCTGTGCTTGTGACCACACTCCGCTGTGACGTGCCGTGCTACCCCACTGCTGCACAGGGTGTGGACAAAGCATGTTGGTACCACCAAGCGTCAGGGCGAGCCAGATTATGAGACTGGGTGATGTTACTATTTAACTCTGCGGCTGTCGGGACGCCCCGCCCCTTACATGTTCAGAGTCATGCTCACCTCATATACCGTAAAATGTTGGGATTTTACGTTCCTGCAGACCAGGGATATGTTGAATCTCAACATTTCACACGCTGCGGTAAGGTCTGGTTATGGTTAGGCAGGAAAAGATCATGATGCATGAATGGCTACACATGGCCAGTTTTGTTAACAGTTAACAGTGGTCTCGAACTCTGCTACGTCTGCACCCACCCCTCCACCTTCACGTATGGAAGTCAGCTCTCGCGGACGTATTGTAGAAATGTCGATACGATACGTATCATACAAAATGTAGACATTCAGTGTATCCGTGGTTTGCAGAAACGTACGATGGCTACATTTTGTTCTGGCTGCCGGGCTGGTAAATGTTTTCACTTGCCTACAGCATTTAACATTTCCAAGACAAAAGACAGACTACAGGTGTGAATGTGCATCTCTTTGTCTCTGATTGTGTCCACGCACACACGCAGTTTCCACATGAATAAACTGACTTTTAAATCAGATTATGGGACGCTGAATACGTCATATATTGAGGACATTTAAAACAACCATCCCGTTGAACTAAGCATGTCAGTCCCAGTCTGCAGCGACCACGCACCAGTCTGAGAGATGCAACAGCTCAGCAGCTGTCAGAGTACAGCCAACACAGTCAAACACAGTAACACACACAGTCACTGCGACACGCTGTCCGTAAACAGAAGAAAGCTTTATTTTCTGCATGTAGCCTGGACATTTTAACTGCTTGCAGTTTTTATTTCCTGGTAAACTGTGATTGTCACACCGACCATCAAACTCTCAGCCACTGCAGGAAGGAGAGGCTCTCCCTTCTCATATTGCAAGCAGTACAGTGTATTTTCCATAGATTGGTGATGCAAAAGCATATAACCATGTTAAAACACAATCACAGGGCTTCTTCTGGGCTTCACACTTTTTTAAACTCATAGTATGATGGTGCCGACGGTGTACTGTACAATCTCAATGCAGCGTGACATGGCATGACACCCCAAGCCACAGTGCTGTAGTGGGTTTACCTGTGCACTGCTGAGTGTAAGCTGAGCGCCCCCTACTGACAGTATACTGTAACACATGCCACGCTGCGGTACAAAGGCGCTGCAACCACGGCAAAGGTGCTACTACTGCGCATGCTTGGAATTCCATTCCCTTTGTGTTTCTGCACTGAGCAGATTTATGCTCCCCTCCACGTACCTCCACTGCAGGCCGAGGTAACATTGGTCAGGGCTGCCCTTGTGGACATGTAAGTAAGCCTTTTTCAAGGTGAGGTGGCCCGTAAGCCAGGACTGACCTCCTATTTCAGCGGTGTGTAGGAGCTTTAATGGAGCACTGCAGCCAGCGAGGACCAACACTCAAGCAATGCCTTCTAATAACACATTCATGTGTGAGTGTGTTGGTGGACATGTTGGATGTGAAATTCAGTTCAGTTCCCACAGCGATCCTGTCATGTCGTATGGAATTATGATGCAGTGATCCACTGTTTTTGAATCTTTTGGATAGTTATTTTCATAAGAAAAGCTTGCATTACAGATTCTGCCAGGCTTTCTGCCTTTCTCCAGTTTAGCCAAACCAAGATTTAGGCAAACCAGTCTGCTGTTCAGGGCCACCGCTATTTAGCAGTGGTAAAAAGAATTGGATTGGTTTGATCCAGGGCTGCCCCAGCTGTCTCTGAAGGTTACTGCTATTCCCTCATGTTTAAAGTTGGTTTTACTGTCACTGTCATGGCTGCACTTTGTCTGTGTTTAGATTTGTAACCCTGTCTGGGAATAGCATGCTGAAGACCTTAGTATCAAGAGCTGACAGTACATTAGGGTGGACCCTGAACAAGAATACAGACTAGAACAAATGCATTTTTGACTTGCTGTTGCCACTGTGTCAGAGAGCTGAGGGCATTGTGGAGCTCATATGTAGTGGTGCTGTGTTGGAGCAGCAGACACGCCTTTCAATATAAGGCAGCCATCCACAATACCACTGCTGATTCAAGAGTTGAAACTTTCTCTCACACAGGACCAAACACACAAGCCTCATAAAAACAGGATTCATGGAGGACATGGATTCAGATTGTACAGGTGTACTTAAAGAACTGGTGTATATATGCAAACTATGTAAACAGTATTCAAGGTAACAGCTGTACAGGAAAAGTTGGCATCCATGTTAGATATCAAATTCAGAGTTTACAGACACCATCTAGATCTGATTATTCAGATATTGAGTTCTACGCTAAGCAGAAGGAATATCGCATGTCTTATATTCAGGATGCTCAAGTGGTTAATGAGCTGAAGATGTCAGAGCTGCATTGTCGACATGTAAAGCCTGACACTTAACTCCAAAGCACAAGTTCATTTACACTTAAATAGCAACTTAACACGCCCTTTTTTGCTTGAACATGCTTCATGCATTCAAACCCAGACACCTACTCCCACCCTGTGTGACTGTTCAGGCTTTAATCCGCCATGCAGACCGTGCAGTGCGACCAAAACAGCAGGTGACATGTTGAGGAAATCTATATGCAGCCACACAATTCCACAACAAGCAATAAAATATGTTTAATTCTCCCTCAGTGTTTTATTCATTAACATTTCAGAAATGTGCACCTCGGGCACCGTCAGGTAGCCTACATTCAGAAACACTGTGAAGCAGAGAACGTTCCTTGTGATCATGGTTTAGCAAGTTTATACGCCTTTGCATCCCCAGTCTAGACCTGGACCAGAATCATATAATAAATGTGAAGGCAAACAAACCCCGTAATAAAACATTTCTGTCAACTTGAGGAACTGCCATTGAAAAATCTATACCCATTAATATTGAAAATATTGCTGTGTGGTAGAAATATCAACGTGGATATTTTCTGAAAGCTGCGAGTTCACGAGTTGTGACGTGTGTGCTGACGTTTTCAGAAATGGCGGAGGCCATGGAAGTTCATTTTTCGGAAGTTAACATATTGTAATTTGTATATCATCTCTTGTTCCTCAGCATGGCGTTGAAATACAAAGTAAGCCAACGTTTCTTGGAAAGAAGCGAAGAATGACGAGACAACGAGGAGTCTTTTGGCATCCATGTTGCTGTTGCCTAGTAGCAGTGTTCTCATGACTTACCACTCGAACGCCAAGCATATTGTGTGCATGACTTCCCATGTCTTAACCACGAGCGCAGGGGGTCAGGGGATGCAGGGTGCAGCACGGACAGCGACGTAGAACTGCTGGTCGGCGCTCACCGGCCATGAGCAGCTGCTGTCAGACTCTGTGTCTCTGCTGGAGCTTTGACAGTCAGTAGAAGCACATGTATGGCCCTTTGAGGGTCACTGTGTGGGTACGTGTGTTCTCAGGTGTGTGTGTGTGTGTGTGTGGGGGGGGGGGGGGTCAGTTTATCGCAGTTACTGTGCATCAGCTCTAAAGATCTTGTTAAGCTCTGACTACAGCACAGTTATCGGTGTTGTGTTTTCTGACACTGCAGAGGAATAAATCTCGTTCGTGAATGACGTCCGCTTATCAGGCTTGCTAATGCTAATGCTAACGCAACCAGCAGCTAAGTGTGAGAGGCACAAACTGGGACTACAGTTAGCCAGTGTCAAAGAATTCGAAGAAGCAGAATTACTTTATTAATCCCTTGGGGGGAAATTCAATTTTTTCACTCCCATATTATTTTTTACACACACACAGGCCCACAGGCCGCCACATAGTCAGGGGCCCCGCGGTGAGCCGGCACCTCTCCAGCTACCAGGGCCCACGGACTGAGCTCTCAGCTGAACCAAAGATTCAAATCCAAGCAGACACATAGCTAATAGTTTTTACACGCAATGTGTTATGTTGGAAAAATCACCTGAACTAATATCATACTTTATGCCAACAACATGCGCTATACACATGTGATTATGTGTACAGCGCAAAAAAATAATCTACAATCATTTACTTTGCGACAAGATTTGGACAAAATGTGTATATTGTCTTTGAAAGACTGCGGTTTTAAAGCTGTACTAAAGCATAATGAGTAAATGTACTTTGTAAGTATTGCACCCTCGTCATGATGAATGTAAAATACTACATTTAGTGAGCACACAGCTGATGTGACAAAATAGCTTTCATTTGCTCTGCTACATCTTGATGTCCTGTATCTTCTGGCATAGCAACGGTCTCCAAGGATTAAACAGTGGCCAATCCGGGCTTCAACTGGCTTCACACGGGGGCGGCCATCTTAATGCTGCTGAGACTTCCTGAACAGCAGGAAGTGGGCAGATGGTGTTTGTTTCTCGCTGTGTATGGGTATGTGGATTGGTGTGTGTGTGTTTCTATGTGTTGCTAGGAACACACTTGGATGTTCTCAGTCCTCTACACTCCTCTTCAAACAGGCCCCTGTATATGAAATTTAATTGAAATAATGTTAATCATGTTAATCATGGGGAAGAAATGTGACCCCTTCACCTTCTCCACATTTTGATTTAATTAATCACAACTTCGTTAAAAATGGATTAGGTTTGTGCATTTGTGGATATTTTTAAAGAACAATGAGTTTTTGTCACGAAATCATGAAGACTAATAATCGTATGCTGTTTATGAAATGATTCAATAGAAAATTGAATGGAACACTAACATATATTATATAAGGACATTTGGTAACACTTTCTATAAAGCCCATGTTTATAATGCATTATAATACTTATAATGTGTTATACTGTGCATATAGCAATGTATAATTATAGTTATGAGCACTCATAAATATTCATAATGCTTTATAACAATAAACATAACACATTATAAAGCATTTTATAATGACTTATAGGGTCAATTATCATAATACTACATAATTGCTGGTCACTCGCTGACGTTTTTTGGGGAAAACATTAAATTAGTGAAATGTAAATGTCCATCTTTCAGTTGTTCATCATCAGAAATTAAATTGGAGTACTCAGTTTCTGTTATGACCAGTGGTGGCCAAAGTACCTTTACTTCAGTAAAAGTACCACACTGTAAAAATACTCTGTTACAAGTAAAATGAAAATGTTACTTAAGTGAAAGTATGTAAGCATAATTAGGAAAGGGTACTTGAAGTACTAAAAGTAAAAGTACTCAGTCCAGAAAGAAAAGCGTCCCTGCGGCTGCTGTGCTGTTATATATTCTGTCATCAGGTTATTATTCCTCGTGCATTAATGGAAAGCAGGATGTTGCTGCTGCAGCTGGTGGAGCCGGAGCTCATGTTGAACCGGTTTGTGTCGGACTGCAGCTGATGATGCTTTTCATTCTGGATCCATCTGCCGATTCTTTTCTCCGTCGATCCGTCGATCCATCGATCGGTTTGGAAAACTGGTGAAAACGGTGAGAAACGCCGTCACGACGACCCAGAGCCCAAAGCGACGCCTTCACCGTGTCGTCGTGTCCGAGCGACAGTCCGAAGCTCGACGTTATTAACAAACATCACAGTTATTACAGTCGTTCAGAGGAAAAGCAGCAGATCTGCACATCTGAGCAGCTGCAGCCAGGAAGGGATTTACAGGAGAAACGGCTTCAAACATCAAAACAGCTGCTGATTCATTTTCTGTCAATCGACTAATTGATTAATCGACTAATCGTTTCAGCTGAACTTGTATAAACTGTTGGGGAGCTTCTTCATATGTTTTGTGTAAAAATTTTAATTTGTAAAGTAACTAAAGCTGTCAGATAAATGAAGTGATGTAAAAAGTCCAATATTTCCCTCTGAGATGTAGCAGAGTAGAAGAAGAAAGTAGCATGCCCAAGTAAAGTGCAAGTACCGCCCCATGTCTAAAGACCTTTATTTTGAAATTACGGGTTTGTTTCTTCTTCCTCCTCTTTCGGCCCGTCGTCTTCTGCCATGTTTCTAAGGGTGCAGAAGTCACTGACGCTGTAACTGTAATATTACTGCTATAAGGCTCATGTAGCACAGCAACTCGATTCTCTCTCTGTATTTCATGACGTTGCGCTGTCTAGTCAATGTTTTGTATGTACTGTACCGCTGTAATGTCAGTAAAAACTTGTTTCAGTAATTAGCCTGTTCGGTAATTAGCCTAGCTAAGTGTTAAGCTAACTGGCTAGCCGGCTAACCACAGTAAACGCTGTTGTTCCCCTCAGTTCTACTGAGCGCCATAGTGACTTTCAGCTCATTGTTTTGGTTTTCCAGCCCACAACTTAACTGTTTCGAGTTGGTGGAGACCAAAAACAGAGTGGATATTATATCAGAATCAGAAATCCTTTATTGATCCCCGTAGGGAAACTCTTTGTTACAGTAGCTCGCCTTTACGTCAGTGCACACAGGAGGAAGTGCTAGAAAACGATATGATACACTATAAAACAGGTCAGAAAATAAATTAAGTATCAGGTCGGTATAAGTATAAGATAAACTAAGTGTCGAGTACCAAGTGGGTTTACCGGTTGATGATGAAAGTACAGTATAAAATACAATGTAACTAAATATGTAATAAGTAATAGTAATAAGCGGAGGTGCATGTACTGTCGAGAGTAATAGAGGTATATAATATCAATAACAATAAATAAGAAAAACTAACATGGGAAAACTAATATTGCACGGGAGTAGTACACAGAATATTGCACAATTATTCAATTATGGCGGAGATGTAATGATCAGTGTCCAGTTTAGTGACCTAGGGTCATACAGACTGACACTTAGAGGGAGGAGTTAAAGAGTCTGATGGCCACAGGCAGGAATGACTTCCTGTGGCGCTCTGTGGTGCATTGTGGGGGGATGAGTCTTCCGCTGAAGGTGCTCCTTTGCTTGACCAGCACGTCATGGAGCGGGTGGGAGACACTGTCCAAGATGGCGTGTAGTTTGGCCAGCATCCTCCTCTCTGACACCACCGCCAGAGAGTCCAGCTCCGCCCCCACAATGTCACCGGCCTTACGGATCAGTTTGTTCAGTCTGTTTGCGTCCGCTACCTTTAACCTGCTGCCCCAGCATGCAACAGCATACAGGATAGCACTGGCCACCACAGACTCATAAAACATCTTCAGCATTGTCCGGCAGATGTTGAAGGACCTCAGCCTCCTCAGAAAATAGAGGCGGCTCTGGCCCTTCCTGTAAACAGCTTGAGTGTTCTTGGTCCAGTCCAGTTTGTTATCCAAGTGTACTCCCAGGTACTTGTAGTCCTCTACAATGTCCACACTGACCCCCTGGATGGAAACCGGGGTCACTGGTGCCTTGGCCCTCCGTAGATCCACAATCAGCTCCTTTGACTTTGTCGCATTGAGCTGCAGATGGTTCTGCTCACACCATGAGACAAAGTTCCCCACCACAGCCCTGTACTCAGTCTCATCTCCACCGCTGATACATCCCACCACAGCAGAGTCATCAGAAAATTCATTTGACATGACTTACATTCATCAGATGGAAACAAACACAACTCCAGATGAATGCTAATGTTGCTCTATGTCTGCTGGATGTGTAAATAGGCAACTTAACAGGCGATAATATGTCAGTGTTGTGTTTACAGCTTGTTTCTGCTGCCCCCAAGTGTCCAAAGAAATCAGTTATTGCAGGTTTAAGATAAGCTCTACAGAGCCATGAGTCAACCTGGCTAATATTGTACAATAAAAGCCTACCACTGTCCTCACATTAAAATGCATTGATCATGAGACAAACAGAAAAGTTTTGTGTTATTATTAGCATTACCTTTAGCAGTGATCATTAGCTTACTACAGTAAAGGTGTGGTGCAGTGCTTTGACAATGCACTGGTAAACAGTGATAGATAAGGCCCTGTTATGTACAGGGGGTCACTATGGTGCCACAACAGAATGAATGTAGCGGACACAATGTAAATATATACAAGTCCACAGTGCCAACCAGTGGTTCTACTAGTCAAGTAATCAACTAGTTGACGAATTGGTGAAACCCCTAATATACACTCACTGATGTCAGTGAGGGTAGACTGGAAACAACAACTCAACACAGTTCAACAGCACCACAAACTACAGCCTCCAGAATGACCTTACAGTTGAATCAACACCTCTCTGAAACAGACTGTAACACCAACTGAGCCTTGATTTATTAGTGGACTGCGCTGTATGAGACTGCGTTGATTTTACTGAGGTGGACAACTGACTGTACCTATGGAAACAAAAAATGTATCTGTGTAAATTTTTAGTTTCTCAAAGTTGCAACTGTTTATAGAGAGTGAGTTCTGTTAAAACCCAAAACACGACAGTGTTTATTTGATTGACAAGTGAAACAACCATAGACTGCACTGCATCACATCCAAACCGACACAGACAGAATGACTGACAGTTTTAATTACCGTGGCAACACCCGTCATTTCACAGCCCAGTCAGTTGTTCTGAAAATAGCCCATGCTAATCAAGAGAGTGTGTGTGTGTGTGTGTGTCCTCAGTGAAGAGTTTCATCTGTGACAGTCATTACAGATAATAAGCATAGACAGTCCTATAATTTATGCAGTAACAAGAGTAAATGGAGAGATAAAAATAAAAGAGAGCTGTCATAATGACAAGTTATGGTGGTGGTGATAATAATGATGGTGAAGGTGGTGGTGATGATGGTGGTAGAAATGTTGATGATGGTAGTATCGATATATGTCCATATTTTAGTCACATATGCAGGTCAGGCTCATCATGTAAATAAGGAGTAAGTGCATGTGCATGTGAGTCCCTCTTGTGAAACTGTTTGTCTGTGAGGAGAGCTGTTGTTTTTCTCATCTAACTCGGTGAATTAAGAGTTTATTTCGACCAAACCAGAGTCGGTGATTGATGGAACAGTGGAAAGACTAACAGAGATGGTTTTGGTGAGTTTAATTTTGTTTCTGTAGAGTCTGAATGAAGTGTGTTTTAAGATGGTCTGTGAGGTAAAATTATAGTTTTTTTCAATGGAGTCTGGTGCCCATTTGTTTTGGTCTGAGATGCTGGTGCTCTAGTGCGACATTTAGTGGCAGTGAATGTCACTTACAGCTCCTTTAAGCAAGGGTGAAAGGACATGCCATTTTGGTGGCACTGATGAACTTGTTTTTTTACTCGTTATTTTCTTTTGACACAAGTCAAATGCTTTCAGTGAGTGCAGCTTTTGTGGTGCAGCACAGTATAAAACGGTGTGATTATGCTCTAAATGTTTTCAGAACTGCAACAGTGTTTCAGAAATTGTGCTTACTGTAGGCAACTGAGAAAAACTACAACAACTGGCATGGATTGCCATGGAATTTGGTTCACACACTCAGGATGAACTGTAATACCTCTGCTGATCCTCTGACTTTCCATCTAGCGCCACCATCAGGTCGACACGTTAACGTGTCCGACACTTTGGTTTCTGACCGAACACCTGCAGAGCTGATGACGTTCCCATCAGCCTCAGCTGCACTCTGTGTTTACTGCTGACCAGCTAATGTTAGCATGCGGAAACTAAGATGGTGGATATGATCAATATTACCTACCACCTACTTACATCAGCATGTAGCATGAGCAACATTCTCACAATGACAATGTAATGTAATGACACATTATCTGTCTTACTTTGTCAAGCAAAGGTTAAAGTACTTACACAAGTGATCATGTGTGTGAGAAATCAGAGAAGAATTCTCTTAAGAATGGGAAAATTCAAGAAAACTTATTTCCTACACCACAAAAGAGATTGCACTACTTTGTATGTAAAACGTTCTATTTTGTTCTTGTGCATTGGTTGTCATCTAATTTGTGGTAGTTGAAGTTATCTTCAGATTAATTTACAACAAGACAGGATGCCATCCAGATCTTTGGTTACAACACAAGTTTGTGTAGCAAACTGGCAACGGCAGATGGCAGAAATCCGTTCCAGCGTGGCGGCGGCGGGGGGGGGGCAGGAAGCAGGAAGAGTTCATATGAAATGAGAACTGCTTTTTGAGAATCACTGATATTAACAAGCGTCTGTATTATTTGGAGTCTCTGTGTCAGATACAGGAAAAGACTTCCAAAAAGGCCCAGAGAGCAACAACATGGAGTCAGTTGGAAAGTGTAATACATAACGCACATGTAGGCGGTGCAGTCTGAGCTCAGTGGCCAGTGCTTCTCAGGCGTCACTGAAGGGTAATCAGAAAGAAACAGACGTAGAAATGGAAATCTAAACCAAATGTGTCTTTCTTGCTCTCGTCTCTTCCCTCCTGTCCTGAGAGGAATACTGATGAGGGCCGTAATCTCAGCAGCTATGAATAATAAACACTGTTACATCAGCAGCTGAAAGGAGAGGAGGGACACAGATGGAGCTGGAATCAAAAGACAAAGTGTGACCGCAGCAGAGACAAACACAGACCCGGGTGCACTGATGGTGGGTCACTACAGGAAGACTCATTGTCATTCCCAACACTACTGCTACTAGCACTGCTACAATAGCTTAATAGCTTGCTCTGTTTATTTTTTTTTTGCATGGACACTTCAAACAAACTTTATTTTCCTCCGGACCCCCTCCCGCTGCATGCACAACCTCCTTTCTCGAACATGATGCAATAGGCCTATATTGCAGCCGATTGTTGTGTCAGTATGTTTGTATCGTAGACGCTTCACGTCTGGCTTTCCTCCCATTCTATACGCAAGCTCCAGCTTTTATTCAAGAAAAGCATGCAAGTATTTAGTTAAAACGTCACTTCCACTACTGATTTCCACCCGGGCCACAACTACACGGCTGCAATTAGACTCCGTCTTTTTTTTATACCTGTCGCAGTACTGGGAATGAAACATTTAAGAAGAGACGAATAATGGAACAGCAAAGAAGACACGTATTGTTCTGCTGCTCAAATTTAGATTCTTATTTCCTGACTTCTCTCGGATCTCTCCTGTTTTCTTGCTGCAGTTTTACTTTTCAAGCCTCTGACAATTATTCAAATGACACAATCTGAGAGGTTTATTGGAAAAAATCACTCTCTGATTGAACTGATTAAAACATTCAACCTGTGACGAGGCCACAAGCAGACACTGTGTCATTTTAAGGGCAACGGCCAAAAAGATTGGGAGCCACTGATCTACAGACTCCGTCTGTCGTTGACTGGCTCTCAACAAAATGACCACCCAAACAAACAATGAATGTATCTACTAACAAGCATTTTGTGTGTGTATCTTCTTCTCCTAAAAACACATCAGTGAGCCACACTGTTACACTTCATTACCATCAACACACACTGTGGTTTATTTACACCGTCCTGCTGCCCCAAACACTCACCACAGCACCAAATGTGGATTAATCCGCCGCTGAAAATAGTCCCCAACAGATGCACTGTTTCCTCCTGTTTGTCTGCTAAAAACTACAGCGAGCAGCTGTTGGAGGAAATGAAACTATATATTTGTGAGGTGTTTCAGTCTTCAGTGGGAACCAGCGGGTTCGGACAGATAAGGGAAGTCAAAGTGCTGAGGGACGGACTAACACATTGTGGGTTTGGGTCTTTTCATGGGATTTGTTCACAATAAGAAAGACAGCTTACAGTGTATGGTGAATGTAATGATCAGCATCGTACAAAGGAATCCATGGGTTTTCTGGGGGCCCTCCAGTGTGCTTGCCCATTGCAAACCACAGTGTTTGAGTGCGATGGCAGTATGTGTGACGCTCGCTACTTCTCCGTCTGCCACGGCGTCTGGAGTAGGAACACAAGTCACAGCCATATTGGTCATGGAAATGCTTTTGTTTTTATATCAGTAGTAGTACCTGTGCTGCTGTTGGCAGTATTTCTAAAAACAATTAAAGCAATTCCATGTTTATTGTATAATAATAAATTCACACATCATTTCTCTGATTCCCACTGAGCTTGGGTCTACAAAAACAAAACAGTAAATCTGGAGCATGTGTAGAGGTAACGAAAAGCTGCGATTAAAGGAGAAATAAGATGCAAAGAGAAGATGAAAGAAACGGCTGCGAGAGGTCTCCAGAGGCGCATGGAGGATTTGGTGGGATTTACAGCAGGAACATATACGTTCAGCTCCTGTCCCCTCCTCCTCTTATCTGTCTTCTCCTTATTCTACTTTGCTGCTTCTTCTTGTCCTCTCCTCTCCTTCTTTACTTGGTTTTGTTCATTTCTCTTGTTTGTCGGTGTTTCTGCTCTTTCCTTTTCCTTCTTCCTTTGTCCATCATCTTTTTTTAAAACATGAACCTGCAGTGACTGCCGGTAGGCCCGGTACTAGTCCTCCAGTCTAGAGGGTTTGGGTATTCACCTGTAGGTAAACAACAAGGTTGTCAGCTTCTTAAAATCTCAGATTTTCTCATAGACATCTCTCTCTTTCTTTCAGTGCGGCCTCCCCATTCACGTCCTTCCTCTCAAAATAGTTTTAGCCTGAGAGAACAAATATGAATGTACACACACACACATGCACACACATCCAACAACACCAACAGTGCAGAGCAGAATGATGAATCTGTCTCATTCAAACTGCTGACAAACCAGACAGCCTCTGTACATTTAAAAATAGAAAACACACTTTGCCTTCTGTTGGATGAGATTTAACCGTACAGTAGAAGACCTGCAGCACAAATGACATTTAGCAACAAGCGGCACTATGGGGCCATTATCGTAGCAGAACTATTTACAAATGTGAGTGGAGAGTTGTGTAACTGTATGTCAATCTGTGTGTGTGTAGTCAGATGTGGCTCAGGAGTTAGAGCGGGCCATCCACTGATCACAGGGTTAGCGGTTCGATCCCCATCTCCTCCTGTCCCCATCTTAATGTGTCCTCGGCCAAGAGACTGAACCCCAAATTGCTCCGGATGGTCAGGCCAGCACCCTGCGTGGTAGCTTGCTGTCAGCGGTGTGTGAGTGTGTGAAGTGCATGAATGAGCAGCAAAAACCTTGTAAAGCGCTTTGGATAAAAGCGCTATATGAATGTAGCCATTTACAAATGTAGTTCATGAAAAAGTTTCCATTTCTTTTTCACATACCTGTGATCAAGTATCTCTTTACTGGAAAAACTAAATATAATCACTGTTTACACTTAACTGGCGTTTCAACTGCGTTCATCTCTCACGTTTTAAATGACAATTCAACTGCTTTCAGTGATTTCACTGTTTTCATCCCTTATTCTTTAACTGGTAGACTGATAGATTTTTTGGCCCCAAAGGGGACATTTGTTTCTGAACTGAGAGTCCATCTTCTTTTTTGTGATTACACTTCAGCTGACACCTCAACTAATTTCAGTGTAGTCCAGACACCTTCAGGTCTCACATCGTTTCCTTTGAAAAACAAACAAAAGACAACACACAATGTATTCCAACTGCCTTCAGTGCTTACCTGACTTCTTTCAGGTCACTGTATATATATATGTTCTTTCAGAACTTCAACTTCAACTGACTCTTCCATCTCACTATCACTTACACAACTAACACTTCAACTGTTTTCAGTGCTTGAAGTTCAACTGAACCTTAACCCTTTTCCGCACTTTCACTTAAACCGATGCTTCAACTTCACTTAGCGCTTCAACTTAAATTGACACTTCAGCTTCATTCAGTGCTTACACTTAAACTGAACTTCAATTCCTTTCAGCACTTCCATTTTAACTGTCATTTCAACTTCTTTCAGTGATTGTATTTCAACTGCTTCGTCAACATCTTTCAGTATTTAAACTATTTGCACTGCACTACTGGGAATGAATGATGTCCGCCATATGATATTGTTTCGTATACTTTGTTTTAGTGCATTCTTACTATATGTTCTTTTCTAATGCTTTTATTTTCATTATATTGGATTCTGTTTGTATTTTGCTGTTGTGAAGCACGTTGTAATTATGTTTTGAAAGGTGCTATACAAATGATATTGTTATGATGTGGTTGTGATGGCGGACCACAGCGGAGCACAGTATTAGTGGTGTTATTGGTGTAACTCTGCCTGACAGCAGCCTGAGAGCACCATCAAATACTGCCATGGAGCTGCATGCACTGTTTAACAGTGGCTCCAGAGTGTGTGTGTGTGTGTGTGTGTATGTGTGTGTGTGTGTGAGTGAGTGAGTGATGGCCTCTTGAGCAGCTCTCATTAGGTTACAATGAAAGTCATCTTTTTGGCCTTGCACTAATAGCCTGACTGTCACCATGGTAACTCCGAGACAGGTTGACAAGTGACTGTGTGTGAGAAAGAAAGAGAGAAATGAAGTGAAACATTCTGTCTCTGTCTGACATGGAAGTCAGTAAGCATTTATAAATACTGGATATATTTGAGTTCTTTCTCTATGTGATGAGTGTCTGGTGTGTGCACAGCTACGGTCATTCAAACAAATGTAGACTAATCCATTATCAGAATACTTCCTGATTCATTTTCTGTCGACTGACTAGTCGATGACATCGATTAATCGGTTAAACTGTAATCTCCAGCGCCTGCTGCTGTTTGATTATCAGCCGACAGATTCAGTGTCATACCTGCCACCTCCTATACGGCCTGCGCTCCATTTGATCGGCTTTCCCCGGCCTTGCAGCTACGGAGCTCGCCGCTCTCGGGCTCGGCGCAGCGCAGCGCAGCCTTCATCGAAGCTGTAAACTCTGTTCACAGTGATGTCACAGTGCAGCACCTGCTGCCAGGTGAGAAGTTTATAACTAGATTTCCAGCTGCTGATAATTGTGACCTGGCATGTGGAATGTTGTTTCTCAAAAAGAAAACTTCATTCCCGTGAGCCCTGTTTAGCGGGTCTTCGGTGGTGCTTGGCCATCATCTGCACTTTGCAGAAACTTCATGAGTTAAAGCAATGTATTATACTTCAATAAATCAATAAAGTGACTATTTTCATCCATAAGACGTGGATGTTTGTATGTGTGAATTTTGACTCAAGTTCTTAAGATAAATGTTGTGTGTGTGTGTGTGTGTGTGTTTGCATTTCTATTTCTTTCTCCTGTGGTGATCATATTTGTAATTGAGTTGTATGCTTTACATAATGCCTTTGAATGTGTATACATATCATGGGGTGTATATGCTCATGACTGTTAAAACCTTATGTGTGCGCTCGGTCAGTCAGTCAGGGTTTTTATGAAGAGTGGTGTGTGTGTGTGTGTGTGTGTGTGTGTGTGTGTGTGTGTGTGTGTGTGTGTGTGTGTGTGTGTGTGTGTGTGTTTTATTAAGCAGCAGTGGTAGGAACCTCCTGTGGAGAGTCAGATTCAGAAAGAAGTGCAGGCAGACTGAGGCAGGCAGAAACTGGAGATGATACTTTTCTTTGTTGTTGCTTTCCTTTTAAGAAATTTCAAATTGTCATTTAAAGTGCTTTAAAAACGTTTTCAACGTGCTGAAAGCCGCCGCGATGCTGGCAGCGGAGGGCAGAGAAGAAACCCCCACATTTATTCAGTGTATGCCTTTTTATAGCAGGCACTTCTCCTTACATACACATGTACAATACTATGTATGCTCTATAAATAAAGATCATTATTATTATTATTATGCACATAAGAAACATAGTGGGCATGGCCGCGACGCGCCACGTAGGCGGACAGACTGCGTCTTTGTAGCTAGCAAAAAAACTAGCGACAGACAGCCCACCCCTCCCTTCAAAGCCCCTCCCCCAAAACACATGTCATGTGCCATGAGTGCATGTGCAGAGCACGCAGGCAGGCAGGCAGGCAGACAGGCAGGCAGACAGGCAGGCAGGCAGGCAGACAGGCAGGCAGGCAGGCAGGCAGGCAGGCAGGCAGGCAGAGAGGCAGGCAGGCAGACAGGCAGACAGACAAGCAGGCAGGCTGGCAGGCTGGCAGGCAGGCAGGCAGGCAGTCAGACAGGCAGGCAGGCAGGCAGGCAGGCAGGCAGGCAGGCAGGCAGGCAGGCAGAGGCAGGCAGGCAGACAGGCAGACAGACAAGCAGGCAGGCAGGCAGGCAGGCAGACAGGCAGGCAGGCAGGCAGGCAGGCAGGCAGGCAGGCAGGCAGGCAGGCAGGCAGGCAGGCAGGCAGGCAGACAAGCAGATAGGCTGGCAGGCAGGCAGGCAGGCAGGCAGGCAGGCAGGCAGGCAGGCAGGCAGGCAGACAAGCAGACAGGCTGGCAGGCAGGCAGACAGACAGGCAGGCAGGCAGGCAGACAGGCTGGCAGGCAGGCAGGCAGTCAGACAGGCAGACAGACAGGCAGGCAGACAGACAGGCAGACAGGCTTATTACTGGCCTGCGACAGCCACAGATACCACATTTTTTTCAGAGCAATTGATTTATTGATTGCTGTCGAGATGTAAAGAGAATTTAAAGAAATGTAACAAAGACATTGCTTCTGAAAGACATGACCTACCCTCGCTTTAATGACTGGAGCAGTCTGTGGGAGCTGAATAGTCCACACCTACAATCAGAAAGTCTGTTTCGGTCATTTCCTTACAGCCCAAATAAAGCCAACACTTCACTATAGTTATCTCAATAGAAACAATTACAACAACTTAAAATTGCACTATGGGATTTAATACCAAGCAAAGGCAGCAGGAAATCAAAACAAAACCAGGAGTCAGCTTCACAGAAGAGGCATTCTTTATCACAGTTCAGATATATGATGTAACTTCTTACAAGCATGTACCAAGCACTCGCAGTACTGCGGCTGTCCGGCCGCGCTCAGCCTGACTGGAGCTCTGCAGTGCAGCCATGCTTCATTGGAATGAGGCCAGAGCAGCGACACAGCAGGGGTGTGAACACAGAGCGCTCAAAACAACGCAAACTAAGCTAAACCAGGCTCCACGTTTGCTTCAACACAACGCGGTGTCATCAGGCGCACATTCCTGGTAGACTACTTTGTAACGTGAAGTCTTACCTCACCATCGTCATGACAAAAGATAAAGTATTTGGCTCCATGATAACTTTCCAGTCCAAAAACCCAATCTCCACCAACTTCCACCAGACTTTAGCCTCACAGGCTTCACATGCAGCTGCAGACTTAAAGGACAGCAGACGTGTCACACCAGTAAGTCCCCATAACATAGACTTCAAGAGGCTGGGTTCAGACAGGTTAATGGGCAGCATGTGACTGCACTGCTCATGAATGAAGGGGATGTTTCTGGAATGAACAGTGACTTACGGCAGCTCTGACATAGCACTAATCTTGGAGGACTTTCTTAATTAAATAAATATATCTAACATAAATGAATTAAAAAATATATTAGTAAATACACATGTAGGTGAGGAGAGAATAACTTATGCCATAGATATATACACATAAAAAGAGCTACAGATTATAGTAAAAGAAAACAAACAAACATACAAAATCAATTAGTTAAAAAAAGAAAATATAAAGTCCGTCCTCAAATAATAGCTGGTCTTTTTGAACAAGTACAGGTTGGGGAAAATGGTGGAGAAAAAAAAGAATAGATTACCTGTACTCTAATGGCTGTCAACTTAAGCATAATGGACATTTCCACATCAGTCCAACTACAGTCATGTCATACTCACCACTATGCTGCTTTCTCACTCAGATTAATTCATTCTGTTTCATGTTTTAATGATTTTAAGATACTGTTAATGAAACTCAGATTCACAGTAAATAATAGGATAGGTTAGGAAAAATAAGTTCCTTAAAAAATGCATTTCTTCTGTGAAAGCCCTGAAAGGCAAGTGTTGTTGTTGTAATACCCATTTCGGCCACAAGAGGCAGAGCTGCAATTCAGTTCAGACAATTCAGTTCTCAAACCTTGTCATGCCCAGCTGATATGTAACAAACTGTGGACTACCCATTTGCTAAGATTTTTGTCCGCCTATCGTGTGTGACGGTATTTGAGGAGTTTTTTTCGGCCGTTAATGCTAACGGCAGATTAGCGCTAGCCAAAAGAAAGACATGACAGTAATGTTACATAAGTTGCTAACACACAATATACTGTATGTAGCTTGTGTTGAGAGTGCATGGAGACATTAAAACTCACCTGGAACAAAGCATGCGTGCTGCGACCGGGGCACATCAGGGACTGCAAGACTTCAGCCTCGGGGTGCAGCTCTGCCTCTTGTGGCCGAAATGGGTATTACAACAACAACACTTTACCTTTCAGGGCTTTCACAGAAGAAATACATTTTTTAAGGAACTTGGACTACCAGAAAAAAAAAAAACTTGCTTGCCTTTCAGGGCTTCCGTCGAGAAAGATGGTGGTTTCAGTTAAATGTAATGTAACTGGATGGATATTGTATTGCAAGATCGGATATTTTGGGCGATCACAAATGAAATGTCAATGTACATTTGACTGATATGTTCAGTATCCCCATTTTTGTGATCTGCCATATTATTATTATGTTAGACAGGGTTGTCAGACACAAATGAGGTTGAGTATCAACCAGACATCTAGCAACAAATAATGTGTATTCTCGTTTGCCTATTGGTCAGTTTACAGTAGGTACATGAAGTGTCATACATCTAAATATTAAACAAAATGTCCACTGCTCAGACAGACCAATAGGTGATTTCCACACTCCTCCCCATTAGCCTGCACTCTCTGGACCATTGCAATCACTGCATACAGGCTCCATACACTGAGTCTGTTCTTTTGTTTGGACAGAGGCACACTGAACTAAACAGAACAAAACCCAACGACTTACTGAAAAATTTCCATCATCCAACCTTTTTTTCAAATGTTCAAACAATCAGCAGGAATAAAAATATCCATTTTTAAATTTTCCTGACTTTAAAATAGTTGACAGCAATGAATTGTATCTTAAACAATTAAGAAAGGAAAGTTGGTCATATGTAGCGATCTATGTGGATATAGATCCGGTCATATATAACAGTAAAAAGAACAAGACGATACTCGAAAGGGTTAATGGCAGAAATAAAATCAGTGTTTAAAGGCAACAACACAGTCATTATCTTAAAGCTGTTTGTTTTAACATATGCAGAGGTTCAGCTCCACATATTTTGTCTCTATATCGCACCTCCCCCCTCCCCCCTCCACACACACACTCAGATATGCAAACAGAGGAGGAGATGCTAATAGCATGCCGGGGGTCGGGCCATCATCATGCACATCCGTTAGAGGCTCTGTGGTGATGTCTTATTAAAAGGACAGAGCAGAGAGGAGAATAGAGCCGGGAATTGTTTTAGCTCGATAATACAGCTGCTCACAACAGAAGCAGAGACAGTATGACAATTGATGACAATAAAATCAATTCAGGAGATTTCATTAGCTTTCCATGAATCTATGCAAAAACGGCATATCATCAACATATCAGACATGTTTGACGATGACTGAGTAGTGAGCTTAAAGGCCAGTGTGTGCAGATGTTTATGTAGGTGCTTGTACATGCACGAGGGGGCAGTGTTGTATTTACCAAACATGAATGTCAGGGAAGTGAAGAGGAAATGTGGAAATGGAAATGTGTTTTAAAGTATCTTCAATTGGACTAAGCAGGATACAGACGAAAATAATAATAATAATAATAATAATGATAAATACAAGACCATTTTCCATCAGCAAGACAGGAAAAAACTAGTCTAAACTGACCAATAACTTGGCAGCTATTCATTATTTTTTCATTCATTGTTTTTTTTTTCAAAAACCTCACTGTACACAAAGTTTTGCACAAAATACAAGCTGTAATCTGTAACAAACTATTACAACTAAACTAAGAAATGTCCCAAAGAAATCTTAACTCAAGGTCACCTTACTAGCTTTACCCAGTTTTTAACCACAGGTCAGTCTTCCCCAGCAGATGGAGTATGCTCACTGAACTGAGCAAACTCCATTTGCTGGGGATGACTGCTCCAGAAAAGGTAGTAAGTGGACTTTGAGTTCCAATTTTGTTTTTCTCAAACTACTGATTCCAAAGTCAAGAGTGGCTGTTCATACTTAAACTGAGGAAACATTAGGAAAATGTCAGTTTAACAGCATGTATCTATGGGGCACCAGTCCTGGCCAGCAGGTGGCGTCTTGATGCGCGTCATTGCAGGCTGATGTGCATCAAGTCACCAGGAGACACCGCTGTCCTACTTCACAGTGTCAACGAGTGTCAACTCTCAACTCTGGCTGCTGTACCCCGCTTCTTTTGTCTGTTTGACATGTCCGCTGTGTTAAAATTACAGCGACCCTCACACAGCGGCCGCTGTGTGTTGCGCTTAACTCCCTGGCGTGTACGGCTGTGAGTGCCAGGGGCAGTTCCCAATATGTGGTTAGTCAGTGCCTTCCCAAACTCTTACATATGACCTTTTATACTGTATGTGTGTTTGCCAATCTGCCACCTCTGCTATAGTTAAGGTTTGATTAGGGTTAGGCACAAAATCCACTTGGTTAAAGTTAGGGAATGATTGCCTAACTGTCAGCAGGAAGCCGGAAGCAAACAGTCTCACATGTCAAAGTCACACGCTTTGTTGTCCATCCATCCACCCAGACCTCTTTCCTATGAGGTCACGCTGCTTCCACCTTTGCTTCTGACAGACAAGACTCGTAATTCCTATGCCCACTACAGTTCCTTGTCAGGTAAATGGAAACACAAGTCGTATTATACATTTCAACAAACGAATGATGTTGTCGTGTGTCTTGGGTGATGGTTAGGGTTCCAGGATCAGCATCAGCACCCACAGTGGCAGTGACAAGCTGTTGCTACAGTGTTCTGAAGAGAGATCATAAAATGCTGATGTATTGATGAATCTCATCTGCAGGTCTGCCTTCAAACGGTTTGATTTTCCATCTGTGTGCTTTCACTGTTTGCCTTCATGGATTTAAAGCCCTATTATGCAAGAATCGGTATTTTTGGCCCCTACAGTTTGGGAGTGCAGTTCACTTTTACACCACTGTCGTAAATACAAATCATGCCTTGCTAAACCTCTGTCGAAATGGACTGACTTCGCTGATGATCAAAAACTAGCGAGTCGACAACTTTGCTAACACAGCCAAACATCAAGCTAGTGCAACAACACAAGACTTAGCAAGCCAGCTAATATTACTTAGTAGTCCAACAGCAAGAAGGCCAGCTGTGGTCTTGCAGCCTTTTAATTTCACAAAGCTCTCGCCAACGACTAAAAGCCAGTTCGAGATTTACTCTCGTCCGGCCTCTTGCTCGGTCACTCTCTATTTTTCTCTTCTTAGCTTCCTCCGTCAACGTCCTCTTCGGGCTCGTCGCCTCTGCCATGATGTCCATACTGAGAATACCGAGCTAGCTTCTTCTTATAGCCAGCTGAAGACCCGTAGTTGGTGGTTGATGGACCCAAGTTACAGTGGGGATGAAAGAGGTGCCATTCTCCCTATTACAAGTCAGTGTACCATCAAATGAAGCTGTTATTTTAAGGTAAAATCGTTGCATAATGTTGCGTTAATTTGGTTTCGGCTTCTGCCCATTTGATCCTGGATGTCCATGCCTGCTCAACTTCTCAGTGTTTGCTTGACACGGGGACACACAGGAGGCGGAGGCCCTGAAGCGCTGCCTGCTTCCTTTCGACGCCCATGTTAATCATTTGGGCAGGCATTTGTTGTTCCGACAGGGCGCACCACAGTGCGGAGCTCCGCTGTCGGCTCGCGCTCAGCAGCGATTGTTTCAGCGTCTGATCTATTTTTTTCGTGTGCCGCGAGCGATTCTGGCAAGAAAACACTCTGATAATCTATTATAAACCCTTCTGATTTCTCTGCCCCTCCCCTGCTGTTCTCCTGCTGTCAAACCCCCCCTTGTTGAAATATCAAGATCTGCCAATCCACTATATTTATTAGAAATAATATCAATGATTGTGTTTTTTAAATTACGTACTTATTCCACATATTTGTCAGTTGTCTCTAAACAACACACACACCTGCCTGTGTGTGTGTGTGTGTGTGTGTGTGTGTGTGTGTGTGTGTGTGTGTGTGTGTGCCCTTCCGCAGATCGTCACACAAGGCGATCCTTTTAACTTCATTGTTGCAGAAGAAGCAACGCCCCGCAGAAACACATAAAAAGCTTGAAGTTCGTAATTCATGAGGTTTTTTATAAAGATCAGCTCTTCTGCTGTGAACAGCCAGGCTACTGCTCGCAGGAGAACTGAGCTAGTGTGGTGCTTTGCGGCGCCTCCGCCTCCTGTGTGTCCCCGGCATTAGGCTTCTGTGTAACAGCGTGTCTATACAGCCACGTTTTTCAGTCATCCATCTCACGCGAGTCTTACACTTCTATTTCAATCAATCCAGCTGTCTACACAGGCTGCATATGGCTCACTCATGCTATAAACGCGTAAGCGCAACCCCCAAGAGTAATTTTATGCTTCAGTTCTATTTTCTGCCATTTTATGCGTGTAACTACAGTGATTGTGTGTTGGGCTCTGAGCGCTGGTAAAACGCAGGTGACCTGCACTCAGTACTGTGCCTGAACACATCCTGTGTAGACACAGACGGAGCACTGAAGCTGCTGCTGCTCTGCTAACATGCTGCTAATGCTACGTCTCCTATGTAGACACAGTGTAAGGTCCCTGAAGCCCCGTCTTTGTGGGCTGTAAGCAGACTACCTGTCACCATGAGTCCCATTCCTCCAGCATTATAGGGAGTTATAAAGTATTCAATTCAATTTTATTTATATAGCGCCAGTTCATAACAGAAGTTATCTCATTGCACTTTTCCTATAGAGCAGGTCTAGACCATACTCTTTATATTATTTACAGAGACCCAACAAATCCCACCATGAGCAAGCACTTGGCGACAGTGGCAAGGAAAAACTTCCTTTAAGAGGCAGAAACCTCGAGCAGAACGAGACTCAGTGGTAGGCGGGTTAGGTTTTGAGGGCACAATGCAACTGATGTTTGTTAACACAGAAAAAGTCACAAGTCGCAAGCAAGTTCAAAATGCTTCTTCAACCAAATTCTCAGAGGATTAGCAGAGCCTCGCTAGTCCTTAGTCCACAGTGATGAATTCACTACTTTGATTTTTTAAATTTAAATTCAAATCAAACCTTGAAGGTTGTCCCAAAAAATGCACAGATAACTTTATTCTATACACCTCTGAGAGAAAGCAATCACACACCTAGAGAAAGAAACAGTTTGTCAAAAGCAAATGACATCTGAAATTAAAATATGAAAAGCTGGCTGAGTAAAAGGAGGTGATCTCTTCACCAAAATATAATCAGCATTCTGTGCTGGAATTTTCACTTAACACATTACATTTTTTTTTTTTATTATAACTGTGATTTAAAAAAAGGTTATTTGAAATTCTAGTAGAGATCCCAGAGTTTCAAATGACACAGCCTCGTTTTCAATATTTTAAAATCCAGATTCTTCCAATTGAAAACTTAAATTCTTAAGCAATAAAACTCACCCTTGCACATTTCAGAACACTCAGGGATTTTGTTGCTACGGCCTTACGTACGTCACTTGCCCTAAGTCACTTGAGGTTCAACAGATGCTACAAAGTCTGACTTTAAAGAGTAAGAAAACCTGTGTCATGAACTTAAGGATGGAATTTAAAAGATGTGGCCATTCACCAGGCATGACAGATCTAACGAAAGAGGCTACTTAGTTGCTTTATCGGGGACTGTAGGATCCAGTGTTTTTGGAGGTTGACCCATACAAGGAACTAAAAGTCAGCATATCTCAGCCTCTGCTGCTTCAAATTTGAACATTCTTTCCTATCAGTCTCTTGTGAATCCCTCAGTTTTATTAAAGTGCCCCTTTAATGCAGCACAAACTCAATCTAGGACCTCAGACATCACCACAGAGTTGAATAAAAACCTCTCTGACACAATATTTCATACAGTAGTCCATACACAAGCTTTTACTACAGTATACGCTTGATAGCAAGGATAGTTTGAAGGTCACGTATGGCTAGCTTTACTATATTATATATACTATTAGTATTCTGTAATGTGTGTGTGTGTCACAGCGAGAGAGGAAAACATTTTTTGGCATTTAGTGTTACCAGATTGACCTTCACATGCTGTAGGATTCTAACACACACATTTACACACTCACACACATACACATGTACAAATACACACACCTCTGTAAACAAGATAAACACACACACACAATGCTCACAAACACACAGCCCCTGACCTTCTCATGGTCATGACTTATTTCCCTCATTGCTCATTCTAAATTGTAACACACATACACACATACACACGCACACACAAACATTTTTCACATTTGGTGTGTGTGTAGAGTGTTTTAAATATGAGGCTGTGCTTTTCTGCCTTATTGTAGTCAGGTTGACCTTTCCAAAGGACACCCTCTGCATGTTGAGAGGACTGAGTGTGAGGGGGAAGGCAGTGAGCTCTGCTCTGGGACAGTCGGCTAGCAGCCGAGAGGCCTTCAGTTGGGAGCGGCAATTCTGAGTGGCTGCCACTGTATGTGTGCCATTTAGTGGATGCTTTCATCCAAAGTGCCTTCCAGTGCCATAAGTGTGTACATTTACACGAATAACAAACAGCACAAGCACCTAATATTTAGTAATAGACCCAAAAGTATCACAAAGTCACAAATGTGTAATATATACAGTATATACACACAACACATTTTACTCAATCTACAGGCAGTTTACTACTCATGCTGGCAATAAGGAATTCTTTGGGGACAGCGGGACAATGCTTTAAAAATAGCCACAAAATCAAAGCTGTCCCACGATAGGCATACATTTACAATGCAACAGGGTAATAAGAGAACTGAGAAAAGCAAAGGCAGACTTCATCACGTCATTGAAAATTCTTACAGTAACTCAAAAGCTATATGGAGTCAGATTAAAAAATTAACCAGACAAAACAATATCATAACAAAGCCAATTGAATTAAAAGGTCAATGACACACTCTTACAGAGTCCAGCTGATGTGGCACAGGCCCTCAATCATTATTTTGTTGAGTCAGTGGCTACCATAGCCCAGAGTTTCCCAGTTCAACAAAGCAATGCATGTGCTTAGTGGTAGTGCCTGCTATGCAGGCACTACCACTAAGACCGGTATCTGAGACAGAGGTCGTAAAAGTAGTTGCATCTCTCAAGTCATCAAGGGCTAAGGATGTTTATGGTCTGGACACACTCATGCTGAAAGAGATCAATTTCTCCATAGTTAAATCACTGAAGCATATCATTAAAACCTCAATGGATCAAGGGAGGTTTCCTACTTCATGGAAGCCTGCTGTTGTGGACCCTATATTCAAAGGTGGTGGCCCATTAGTATCTTACCCATAGTATCAAAGGTATTTGAAAAGTGGTTGCCAAACAAATCATTGACCATCTCAACAATAGCTCCTTCCCACTGCACCCAATGCAATTTGGATTCAGGGCTAATCACTCAACAGAAACAGCTACATGCTAACATGCTAAAGTTAAGGCATCAATGGACAAAGGTGGGGTTGTGGGGGCCGTATTCCTTGATTTACGGAAAAAAATTAAGGAAGAATTAAGTTAATCATATCATTCTACTGCATAAACTACTCAACTTAAATTTTTCCACAGTCTTTCTCAACCTTACCAAATCTACCTCTCATTTCACTCCCAACTTTTCAAAATCAATAATCATAAATCAAACCCGCTATCTCTGTCCACTGGTGTCCCACAGGGCTCTGTACTGGGTCCAATCCTGTTCAGCATGTACATTAATGATCTGCTTTCTGTGTGTGGAAAATGTGACATCATAATGTATGCTGATGATACAGTTATTTTTACTCACGGTAAAACTGCAGAAGATGTTGCAATCAAGCAAACAGCAGTCATGTTGAAGGTCACATCCTGGCTTCACCAATGTTGTTTGCAACTGAACTTGTTGAAAACAGTTTGCATGTTTTCTCCAAAGGCCACAGCATAGATGTAGAGCAAGATATTCTCATCTCAGGAGAGAGACTACAAGTTGTCTCAGAATACAAATATTTAGGAGTACACATAGATTCAAACCTCGGCTTCAATACCCACATAAAAAGGGTCTGTAATAAGTAAAGTTCAGTTTGGCAAATTTCAGGTTTACCAGATCAGATTTATCAATTGAGGCAGCCAAGATATACTTCCATTCAATTGTTCTCTCCCACATCACCTATTGTCTGATAAGTTTGTCAGTTTTTGGTTGGTTGTTTTTTTGTTCAGTTTTCTTCATTGCCATATTCTAAAGAAGTATAATCTGCTTAGCTGGGAAAACTTCATCAAATACAAAAATACCTAGTTTATAAGATTGTGCATGGTTTAGCTCCCCCTCCTCTGTCTGGGTTAATCAATTTCAAATCTACTGCAAACAGAGCAACTAGAGGTGCAGCTAGGGGGGACTGCACAGCCCCACTAAGAAAAACTGCATTTAGCCAGGCCGTCTTTTCCTTCAGCATCACATCAAAATAATTCAGTACCACAATCAATTAGAGAGTCCCCATCATATTATTCGTTTTAGTGTAATGTTAAGAAATGGCTTAATGAGAATCAAAAATGTCAACACTAATACTATTTTAATTTACCCTTAACATGACTGTAGTACCTCTATCATATGCTATGCTACAAATAGCTTATATTGTTTAATTGTATTGGATATGCCTTTAACACAATGCAGTATGTTTTTAACTTGCACATATTGTATTATTTTTTATTATTTTAGGATGCTTAACAACACCAGGCAAAGGGACTGCCTTTCAGCTATTTTGGGTGCATTTACAGTACATTTGCTTGAATGTTGATTAATGTACATTGGCCCTTTTCAAATAAATAATAAATAAAATGTAGCAGTGGAGGGCAGAGGGAATTACAGCCCTTCCCCTGACACAGTTAGAGCATCACTCTGCATGCTGACCAGCTTTTCAATAAAGACAGCTGCATCTAAAACCCTATTCACAACTGACCAGCACTGTGACACCAGTGCAAATATTGAGTTGCCTTTTATTCTTCACATGCACACTTTACGGATGCTCCCCAATCTAAGCACTGATTATGTTAATAATAATAATGTCTTAATAACGTTTCTTATTGAATTTATTTAATATTGTTGTCCTAGGAAACTGATGAGCAAAACATAGCTGAAAATCTCTGGATCTTCTTAAGAGAGAAACAGTTTGTAAATTAATTGGTAACTGAATTATTCATTAATTGTTAATTGTTTGGACTGTTGGTCAGGCAATCAGCAGGTTTGTTGATAATGAAAATAATGATTAGTTGCAGCCCCAAGAACAGTTTTTGCATGTTTTAGCCTTGTAAATTGTATTTTATTTATATAACTGCTCAATATTTTCCAAATTATACACTAATGTTAAAGGTTACTGAAAGTGTTTTTCCTTCTCTATCTTCCATGCAGCCACTTGTTTCCAATAATGCTTGTGTTTTTACATGCAAACAAAACATTAATCCCCCAGGGAGTTGTCATTACATAATTTACAAAACCTTTTATTCCTTTCCAGGCATTTGTGTCTTCCTGTTATTTTAGGAAGCCCGCTATTAGAAACTCGAAAATTACAAATAGCCTGGGCATACCTCCTCTTTTCACAAAGTAGATACTTTTAAAACGTAAAGTTCTCTTTAAATTCCCAATATAGGTCACACGATGCCATACTCTGGAGCTCATAGTGCCACTTTTGCGGGAACTGATCTTTTAACCTCCGTTCAACTGCCAGCTTCAGCCATTTGATATTATCACACGTCTGATCCAACCAAAGGTATGAAAAGCCACATTCGTCTAATATTTGCTGAACAGATGTAATCCATGGTGATACAAATTCAATAAACAGTTGTACATTGTCCGGCTGAGCTTTGTTTCCTTCCCCTTCAACAAACTCCCCCAGTAACCAACAACTCTCTTTTTAATACCAATACCAAGTCATGACTGGTTGTTGAAACAGCAGGTGAATGAGACAATGTTGGTAAAGCATGAATGAAACAACTGATGCTCATCAGCTAATGCAATTGCAATTTGGATTGGCACAAAATATTGTTCAGACATTCATGCTCCCCTCAGGATGAACTGTAATAACTCTGCTGATCCTCTGACTTTCCATCTAGCGCCACCATCAGGTCGACATGTTAACGCGTCCGACACTTTGGTTTCTGACCAAATACCTGCAGAGCTGATGATGCTCCCATCAGCCTCAGCTGGTGCTAATTAGCAAATGTTGGCATGCTAACACACTAAACTAAGATGGTGAACATGATAAACGTTATACTGTACATGCTAATCATCAGCATGGCAGCATTGTCAGGGGTTTCACTTGTCACCTTGCTTCGGTGATGTAGAAGTGTACTCCAGGAGCAAAGAACCAGCATCTTCATAACACACCAACTAATAGTTCTCACAATTACAGAGCATACAAGCACTTCGCAAGGCACTGTGGGATTCCAGGCAAAGCAGGACTGGTCAGTTATGTGAAAAAAGGCTGAAGGTCAAAAGGTGAAAATGTTCAACTTTATGCAAATTAGGGCAAAAAAAGGGTTTTTTTTGTAAAGTGTTTGCCTTTTTCAGATACATAACATACATTTGAGCATGAAAGTAAATTCCTGACTTTTGAAAAAGTAGTTTGACAAAATATTCTGCTTGGTAGTTCTCTTTGTCAGTTATCTCAACTGACTTGACAAGTAATGAAACAAGTGTGTTTCCCAACATGTAGGTTGTAATCCTTAAGATTTTCATTTTATCAAACCCCATTTTGATTCTCTTTATTGCCTGCATGTTTCAACAAGTCATTTAATGCGTTTGCAGTCTGTGATAGTAGTTGTGTATCCACACAAAAGGGATTCACAGGAAATAATGTATGTACCAGTGAAAAAACTGGTGCATGTGCTCATTTCACGACATTGGATTGTGAGTTCAGTCGGATGACAGAAGGACGACGTTGTTGACTGTCTTCTTTTGACTGTGTTTTTATTAAACAACGTGATGCTATGAATCCTCTCTGCCCGCAGCATGTTTGTATGCGCTGTAAACCAGCACGCCAGATGCTCTTCTTCTGACAGAGTAGCTGCTCGAAGTGTGTTTGCTGCCCCAGTGGTCCATACCTGTGTCATCTCAAATGGAAATCTGAGACCTGTATTATAAAAACACACTTGCTGTAACCACCAGTAATCACAGACGTTACCAAATCAACCAGAACTGAAATCTTACATGGGCATGTTTACCCTTAAATGTAATAAAATGTCTGGGAGACAAGGGAGAAAAACCTCAACTCTGGTAATTAGGTCAACTTTTTGATTCCACCTTGCTCACATTTCTTAGATGTGTAAAGCACTGTTGGGAATCTGGTAGGGCAGGTTTGTTTATTAGCAAATATCAATAAAAATATTAATAAGAAATAATAATTGCGAGGCACCACCCTGAGATCAGGGACCAATAACCAGACCGTGAATAGTCTCAAAAAGGGATTGACCTTCACAACCAGCTGTTATTACAACACATACACAAATAACCACAGGCAACTGCTCTTTAGAAGTACAAGAGTTTAACTTTAGCACCAGTCAATAATCAATAAACTTCAGCCAATAAAACACTATCATCTACTACAATAAAACATACAACAACCAGCAAGCATGTGTGTGTGTGTGGGAGAATGGGGGGGAGGCGAGGAAGATGGCGGATGTGACCACATGGGTGGCTCGTCCTGCAATTATCCAAAATGGTGGACAGGCCCGTGAAACTTAAACAAAGGAAGTAAGAACCAAAATGGAGGACGCACTCTACTCGTCCTCACCAAGATGGCATGGAGCGTAGCTAAGTTAGGTTACCACGCTATCTGTAAGTGGACTTTTAACTGATAAAACACAGCTATTATATTTACCGCAGTGTCAAATAAAAAAAACTAACTACTACGTGGTTGTCACAGTCTGTCTTGTTCTCTCCCCGTCACTTCGCACTTCAGGCTCCCCTTCACAGCGCACTCCCTCACCTGATTATTAATTCCCAGCACCTGTCACCTCATACACACCTGAACTTCATCAGCCACTCTACTCACCTATATAACCCAGCTCTTCACCACAGTCAGTGTCCGGTCTCGTTCATGATAAAGGATAGAACGCTAGTTCCCCTGAAGCATAGAACTACTTGGACTCACTACGCCTGAACGAACTACTCTCAGTGACCGCTACTCAGTACCTCTTCCCTGGCTCCATCGTGTTCCTGTCCTCCGTGTGTTTCACTCCAGCTCCAGTCCCCGTGTATCTCCGGTCCGCCGTGTTTCACTCCAGCTCCAGTCCCCGTGAATCTCCTGTCTCCCGTGAGTTACCCACTCCATCTCCTGGTTCCGTGTGTCTCTCGTCTTCCGTGGGTGTTTCTCCAGTCTCCCAGTTCGTGTTGAGTATCGCCTCTGGACTCCCCACTCCTCTCCAGATCTCCGCCATCTCCAGACTAAGGACAGTAGTCTTCCCACCAATCTCTATCTACGCTCTTGGTGTTTAAATAAAGTTATCATTATCCTCCTTGTGTCTCCGGCCAGTTCTGTCCGTAACAGTGGTTAACACGCGAAACACAGCAGCACAGGACGCGGCCGTCTGTTATTTCCCACAGCAAAGCTAAATCACACAACAATGAAGGTTACAGTAACACACGGTTATAAATCTCTGCCGAGACACAAGCCTCTCACTTGAGATCGCTCTTGGCAGCGATTGAATGTGTTCAGTTCATTTGGGTTATCCGGTGGAGTCTTCTCAGGCTTGAATCCTGACGGTGGCCGGGGTACGGCTCTGCCAGCGGGTTCAGCAGCAAAGTTTGTCTTCTGGCGGCAGCTGAGGAAAACAGCGGAGTCGACTTAGTGGGAAGTGAGCGGGGAGCAGCGGCTAGCCTTCTCTTCCGTGAAGAAAATGGTTAAATCCATATCTTCCTTCTGCAGGTATATGAGATGATAAGTGTATAACAATCTCCTTCAGGATCCAAAAATGTGTTCAGCAAACACCAAACCAGTCTGTTTCTCACCTCCGAGTTAAGACCTTCACCTAGGGAAATTAGTTAAACGTTGACGAAGCAGCTCGCCTCCTGTAGCAACTTGCATTGCAGTGGAATGGCACAAGAGTCTCCTGCACTCCTGTGGGGCTCGTCCAGTAGGAATCCAGGATTTGGTTTCAAACTATCTCACACTCAGGTGGGATTTACCAGACTTGAAGGGTTTTGGCACTGTTTCTTTTAGGCTTTTATTTCAACATGTAGGCCGCTTCTTTGTTCCCCATGTGGTGAGGTCCCAACAGCACCACTCAGTGTGACCTCTCGTGTTTTTCAGTACATTCTGAGAGAGAAGAACACCTCCAAAACTAAATGTGCGGGCAAACATATACTAACAATGGTCAGGGAGGAAGTTCCCTCATGTCATCATACTGGTTACTATTAGATTTTTAATTTGCTAAAACACTAATATCAATGATCAAGTGTATCTGTTCAGCCCTGATCATGATTTAGTCAGCTGCCCACACAACGGTGCCTAAAGAGCTGAGAGTTTATGGATGAAAAATATCACTGGATCAATGAATGCATTAAAGAATGTGTGATGCCCAGAACATGTAAGCTCTTTGTCTGACTGAGTCTGGTCCACTACCCACTCACACATGAATGGCAAGGAAATCATCAATACAGCTCTAACTGGATATTAATATGGGACCTAATGGTTCAAAGTGTCATAACTCATTTAAGAGTAATCATTTTTGAATGTGTGTGATGCTCTGGAGATGTAGTTGTTTGTAATGAATGTGTACGCATTCAGTTACTCACCTGTTTAATAAGCCAACTTTAGAGGATGGGACTGAAATTAAGTCTTATTTCATCATAGACTCTCAATGCAAGTAGTTAATTTCTTTTTTATTGTTTTAAGACCTCTACTTTCTAGGCCACAGCCAATGATACATGCAAACATCACACTGCCCATGTCAAATGTTATATGCTAATACATGTGGAAGGAGGAATAATAATCCAGCTGGTTAGTCTTTTAACAGAGATGCAAACAGGTTAGGGGTTAGTCAATTATTTGGTCACTTTTAACGATTAAATGCATCAATCTGGCCTACTCTGAAGAGAAAATTGAAAGATTTGTTTAACTTAAAATTCAAATGAATTATTTACCCACACATTGTATCAGCAGGTTAAATACAATAGGCATATAGAAACTGCACAAAAGACCACCTCATCCCTAAAGCCCGAAACAAGACGGCAAGAAGTATGTTGGAAAATAACTTATAGTAGTTTATTATTACAGTCTTTCACTGTAACTATTTCTGAACACGAGCCTGGGGCTCACTGTAGGCATACATCATCAGCACGCGTCGACAGTGTTTGTGAAATTACTCTCACTGCCAGAAGGGGGAGACAAAAGTTCTGCATTCCAGCTTTAAAGTGCTATAAATGATAATGAAATAATTACTGTATATAATAATACACTTAATTCTGCAAGTCCAACTAATAAGTCCTGCATTAAAAATCTTACTCGAGTAAAAAGTACAGAAGTATTATGAGCTTTATGTGCTTAAAGTATCAGCAGTAAACATACTGGTTGTGCAGTAAAATGTCTCCTGTGACTGATATCTGATTCTGTCTGACATTATTAGATTGTTAATACTGAAGCATCAATGTTAGAGCAGCATTTTACTGTTGTAGCTGCTCGAGGTGGAGCTTTATATACAGTCAGCTATATACAGTTAGCTAGTTTTAACTGCTTTATATACAGTTAGCTAGTTTTAACTGCTTTAGTTAGCTATATGCAGTTAGCTAGTTTTAACTGCTTTATACAGTTAGCTTGTTTTAACTACTTTATATACAGTTAGCTATATACAGTTAGCTAGTTTTGACTGCTTTATATACAGTTAGCTAGTTTTAACTGCTTTATATACAGTTAGCTATATGCAGTTAGCTAGTTTTAACTGCTTTATACAGTTAGCTAGTTTTAACTACTTTATATACAGTTAGCTAGTTTTAACTGCTTTATACACAGTTAGCTAGTTTTAACTGCTTTATATACAGTTAGCTAGTTTTAACTACTTTATATAGCCTACAGTTAGCTAGTTTTAACTACTTTATATACAGTCAGCTAGTTTTAACTACTTTATATAGCCTACAGTTAGCTAGTTTAAACTACTTTATATACAGTCAGCTAGTTTTAACTACTTTATACATAGTTAGCTAGTTTTAACTGCTTTATACACAGTTAGCTAGTTTTAACTGCTTTATATACAGTTAGCTAGTTTTAACTACTTTATACACAGTTAGCTAGTTTTAACTGCTTTATATACAGTTAGCTAGTTTTAACTACTTTATACACAGTTAGCTAGTTTTAACTACTTTATACACAGTTAGCTAGTTTTAACTGCTTTATATACAGTTAGCTAGTTTTAACTGCTTTATATACAGTTAGCTAGTTTTAACTACTTTATATACAGTTAGCTAGTTTTAACTACTTTATATAGGCTACAGTTAGCTAGTTTTAACTGCTTTATACACAGTTAGCTAGTTTTAACTACTTTATATACAGTTAGCTAGTTTTAACTACTTTAAATTACTATATAGGGTACAGTTAACTAGTTTAGACCAGTGGTTTCCAACCCAGGGGTCCCACCATATGGTCACCTGATTAATCTGAGGTGTCGCGAGATGATTAATGGGAGAGGAAAGAAAAAAAAGTTCTGATATGCAAATTTATATATATTTGTTTTTACATTTTTTTAATCTTTGCTTTTTTGTGGAATATTGGATAATTTGACCTCTTTGGGCCTCCAATAGTTTGGTGGAACTGCTAACAACTCATAGACATCAACTAGGGGGCCTTAACTAGACACTGCTTTTTGTAAGGTGTAACTAGTAGCTAATAGCTATAGCTGTCAAATAAATGTAGTGGAGTAAAAAGTACAATATTTCCTCTGGAATGGAGTGGAGCAGAACTATACAGTAGCACAAAATGTACAAACTCAAGTACAGTACCTAAAGATTGTGCTTAAGTACAGTACTGTATTTGAGTAAATGTACTTAGTACTTCCCAGCACAGCTTATAGTGTGAGTATAATATGGAATTGGGACACAGGACAAGTGGTTCAGGTCTGCTGCACAGTTTTGAGTCAGATGCAATTAAGGAATTATTTTGGAGAGCTGCATCATTCTCCAGACAGAGAGGACATTCATCCTCTTGTCCCAATGTTGTGAGACAATTTGTCACAGAGTCTGTGTTGAATATCTGCTCATCTCCTGTTGACCAGGTCTGAAAGTGACTCAAACCACACGCGTCTCTTTCTCATTCTCACCTTCAGTCTCACGTCCTTCTCCTCATTTGTCTTCCTCTCCTCCTTCTGTTTTTTGTCTTTCACTCACTATTTTTCTATTTCTGTCATGTCTTCCTCTAGTCCATCTCCACTCTCTAACCTCTGAGCTGAAAAGGACAGCAGTCAGTATCAACTGCTGTAATTGTGTCTCCACACAAAAGCCCTGATTAAAAGGAGAACATACAGCAGCTTCTGCTCTAACCGAATATGTGTGTCAGTGTGTGTGTGTGTGTGTGTGTGTGTGTGTGTGTGTGTGTGTGTGTTTGCTTGTGAGCGTGTTTTCATAACTTGAACAGATGTTGTGTGGCAACTCTTCACAACACTCCTATTCACCAGTAAAATGAGAAATGATCTCTTTCATTCAGTTAGCTGTTATTATCACCACCTGTAAGTCTGTTTAGTGTTTACTCTCTTTTCCAGTAGGTTGGCGAGACTAGTGACTGTTGATGTTTTCAGAAGACAAACTGCAAACTTACAAAAGCTGTCTGTGGCTGCTAATTCTAAAATCAGAACTTATATATATATAATTACCTTGTTAACAAGTCATGATTACAAGGTGATGGGCCTTCAAAAGTTTAAGGGATTCTATTTAAGAAAACATTAAGAATTAAGGGTTTGTCATGTATCAGACAGACTCTTTAAGATTCTGTCTTAATACCACCTTAAATGTTTGAAAAGGCTGGCATCATTCTATGTGGTAAATGGATGGCCTGACCACTCAAAGCGCTTCACACTACACATCACATTCACACACTGATGGCAGGCTAACTGCTCATCAGTCCAAAGAAACGAATCATTCCCTCTCACACCGAAGGCACTCCTCGGGAGCAGTGTGGGGTTCAGCGTCTTGCCCAAGGACACTTCGACATGTGGGCTGGGGAAGCCGGGATCGAACCGCCGACCTTGTAGTGTATAGTATGTAGTGTGTGAGGTGCTTTGAGTGGTTGGAAGCCTAGAAAGGCGCTATACAAGTGCAGTCCATGTACCATATTTCTCCATACTCGTGTAACCTGGCCAGCAGAACTGGGATGGATCCTCAGCCATCACAGGATGTTCTATTCAAAAAGCTTAATATATCATAGGCAAATAATGATATTGTATCGTTGTTGTTTAGCTTTTTTAAAAATAATCAAGTGGTCGCAACAGCGAGGTCTGTAGTAGATACTCGTTTCCCTCAGTAACAAACGCAGAGAGCATGTTATACAGTAGACGTTAGTGGAGCAGTGGCTACACAGGAAGGGACGTCAGGACTTCAGCACTCATCTTTGAACACTAACACTGACAGAATAAAAACTGTAGGGCTAACGCCGCTGAGCTCTGGTTGTCATTTTGAAGTGAAGTATCCACATCTGTCTCACCTGTCTGTCTCTTTCTCATTCTCTCCCTCAGAAACCTGTCCAAGAACCCCATGTTGACCATATTGTCCTGGCAAATCTTTGAACATCTGCAGCTCTTCGAACTGTAAGTTGACCTTTGTCTTTTAGTCACAGCTGACACATCGTGGCCACACTGTTCTCCCTTCATTGTTGCCAGCACAATCACAGTAAAAAGTCCTGTACATAGTTCCCCTCCCATTAGGCCTGGCTCAGTCTAGTAGCCCCAGGCTGCTGGTGCACTCTCTGGCAGAAACCCAAAGGTCTGTATGATGCTGCTTTCTATGAAAGAGCTCAAAAACCTGAAAATGCTTAAAAGGTGGCAGGAGTTAATGAACATTTGCAGATTTAACCGTGCCTTTGTTCAAAGAAAACCTGCGTGCTGAGAAAGTGAGTAATGCTGCAGGAATCAAACCAGGCGTGTTTACTGGATACGTTGACCTGAATGTGGGTGGGTCTTTTTCAGTGTCCACTCATTGGGTGCAGCAACCACACTTGTAATTACCTTTAGGCACAGCAGAGAACGAAGGGGCGCGTTAGTGAAAAGCTTATGTCACATGTAATCAAGAGATCTCATATATTAGCAGAGTTTGAAGAGCAGTTCATGATAATATGGCTATGATATACCAGTATATATAGATGGCTGATCTGCAGTCAGAGCCAAGAGGGAGCATCTGCTCAGACACGACGAGGTGGACTCTGGGCTTTCTGTGCTGTGGAGCTAGCAGGCGACAGACACGTTGCGTTCTCCTCACATCCAGTTGCTCGAGACCCTTGTTGGAAAGTGAAAAAGAATCCCCGAGTGAACACGGGTGAAAACTGTCAACTCAATATTTATGTTTTGTTATTTTTTATGCTGTAGGCTCGTGCTGGTTTTATACTTGACTCAACAGCAGTCCCACAGCAGGTTTTGATTTCTACAGTGGCTCTGTGCTTAGGTTTGAAGCTACGCCATAAGCCTCCAACACACAACTATAGGTGCCCCATTAGAAAACAGCTCGGTGTTGAGCTTCATGTTATTCAGTGACAGTTTGCAGGTAAAGCAGAACTCTCAGGCGCTGCTGTTGATTGAAAAACTGCACCTGAACTTCAGTCTTGAGTTGACCCTCTTACTCCAGTCCAACCCGTCCTGCCACCGCAGAGCCACACTGACACTCCTCCGCACAGACTGTAGACGAAATACTACAGCACACTATACAAATGATGGGAAAGCTGGTAGAGCGCTTCAAACTGAGCTCTGTGACTGTAGAGAAACATTAATAATTGATTAATTAAGCCCCTGCGGAACCCTTCCATGGATAATTCCAAACATTAACATCAACATTCCTGTGTTAACAAAGAGACCTCCTAAATAAGAAGTATGGTATTTCCTGTTGTTGCATGTGTATGCAGCTTTATGTATCAACAGATTGATATTAAATATGCCAGTTTTAGCAGAAATACATAAACACAAAGAAACCCTTCAGTGGGTTGAACAGTAACACTGCTGAGTCAGAATGTCATTAATAACTAGACCTATAATAACTACTGTACTCTCATGTTCAGGGTAACACTGCGAGTCTTCATATCAAAGATTGAAATATAAAGGAGGAGGGTTTCCTTACTTGTCTCCAGTGGCAGTAGACGTTCTCACTTAGGTAACATGCCACACTTCATTTCCATTTCAAAGCTTCCAGGGAAATGCTTTGTTTTTCTTTTCCTCCTGTGATGTTCTGTCCTCGTTTCGATATCTTTGACACAATGCTGCTGTTGCTGTTTGAAGCGGTTGGTATCACGGAGAAACACACATACGTTCCGTACTGTGAGTACGTTGTGCTTTTCTAACACTCACGTTCGTTCTGTTTTCATTGAACAGTAACACAGTAACTGTCCAGGGTCTCCTAGTATTTTACCACAATTTAGCTCCATAGAATGCCCCAACTCTCACTTCTGGGACTGTTGCTAATTCTCCATTCCATCTCATCAGCGCTGTCTGGACTAAAGCAACATAAATGCTTTATTCCCTGACCATATTTGGACAACAGGGTGGAGCTAGCTAGCTAGGTTAGCAAGGTGCATCCGTAAATCACGTTAACTGCGATATTAATTGGGATGCTAATTTTGGCTAGCGAAAAACAGGCTTAAAACAAAATGTACTTACCGGGAAAAATGAACAGCCGACTCCTAGTGTCTTTTAGTCCAGCTGAACACTGAATCACACATTTTTAGGCGACCAAAATGTTACAAAGTTCTTAGATGAAAACACAGACAGCATCTAAAAACAAGTTCACGGCTAGCTAAATGTTCTCAGTGCAGTGGATACGCATCGCCTCTATCCTGACTGACAGGTCGCCGTGGTAGCAACTTGTCAATCACAAGGTAGCCCCACCCTGAAGCACCCTACTGTATCGTCTATTTTACTCTAAATGGGACCATCATTTCCAAAATGAACATCATGCTGTATTGAAGAAGACTTGAAACTAGCGATTGAGACCATGAACTAATTAGGAAAGTGTTTACTGAGGTAAGAAATCAGGTGGGAAGTCGGGCCATTTTCTCATAGACTTCTATACAATCGGACTTCTTTTTGCAACCAGTGGAGTCGCCCCCTGCTGGTCATTAGAAAGAATGCAGGTTTAAGGCCTGGCTTCACTTTTCTGACCCAGAGGTTTCTGATATCATATGACCAAGCAGAAACCTCTACCCATATTATGTTATATTATGTTATGTTATGCCGTGTAATGCCATTTTCTATCATATGATTTCAAGTCATATGCAGGGCGGCTGTGGCTCAGGAGGTAGAGCGTGTCGTCCACAGGGTTGGCGTTCTGATCCCCAGCTTCTCCTGTCCACATGTCAAAGTAGCCTACATGGTAGCTTGCTGCCATCAGTGTGTGTGTGTGTGTGTGTGGCAAAATCTAAAGCACTTTGGTTAAAAATGCTATGTAAATGTAATTTACCATATACCATATGCTATAACATGATGCCATGCCATTTAATGTTATGTCATACCATGTCATGTCACATACAGTATTCAATGTCATGTAATGCCACTCTCTCACTTTATACAGACTGATGCATGGTCAGCTGGGGATAGACTTGCAAATCTTTACAAATGCAGTGGCTAATCTATGTGTGCAAAAAAGCTATATTTAGCCATCTGCTATTTAATACTAGTACTTGGGGATCCCCAGGTACAGCTAATCTACTGGAGCAAAAGTGTGTCTGTTCTTGGCAACAACTTGTCTTGACTGGTTCTGCTGATATTAGGTCTGTGATTTCCACAATTTAAACAAAAGCTGGAATTTGGGAAGAACACATTGAGGTACAGGAGCCCTCTTTTACATTTAAGTTTTAAAAAAACATGAAAAAAATAAGAGAAACCGTGGTAAAATATCCAGCGATAAAACATGATTATAGTCATAATAAGAATACTACATCAGATGTAAGTGTTAATCCAGGCATCAATGTATTATTCAAGAGCATCACTGCTGAAACACGTACAGCTGAGATTACTCATGCCCTTAATGAGCTCTCTGAAAGTACTTAGGGACACCAGTCCTCTCTGAGCTTTAGGATCTGTTGTAAATCATTCCAAGAGAATGGAGCAGCTTATTTGAAAGTGGACTTTCCAAGCTTTGTATTTACTGCTGGAGCCTGACGTTAACCTTTTTGTAAGTTCATTGTAATCTAACAGGAGCCAAGGCCATCCCACATTCTGAGAAAGCTTGCAATGATGTGTCACGTAAGGGTCACCAGTTACAAATCGAATTGCCATCCAGACGTTTTTCTGAGTTGAGGCTGATGCATACATATAGATGACATCACCATAGTCAAGGACCAAAAGAAGCATTGCTATACAGAAAGCTCAATTTCACCCTTAGTTTATAAAGCAAAAGTGAAATATGAGCTTTAAAGGTGAACTTGTCATCTATCCATATTCCCAACTACTTGTATTTATGCAGCAATACAGCTTCCATTAATAGTGACAATTGTAAAATTGTCATGGTCTGCTGTTTTCCTTTTAGAAAACAAAATGTCTTGAGTCTATCTGCATTTGAAACACGTTTCAAATGAATATGTGCTCTTTGAAGATTGTTCAAAGCAAGCTGCTCTGTGGCCAGGCTTAAAGTTTGCACTTTACAATATTAGACTGTGTCATCAGCATAAAGTCTGCCTCTCTGCCTGTCTGCCTCTCTGTCTGTCTGTCTGTCTGTCTGTCTGTCTGCCTCTCTGCCTGTCTGTCTGCCTGTCTGTCTGCCTCTCTGTCTGTCTGCCTGCCTGTCTGCCTCTCTGTCTGTCTGTCTGTCTGCCTCTCTGCCTGTCTGCCTCTCTGCCTGCCTGTCTGCCTCTCTGCCTGTCTGCCTCTCTGTCTGTCTGTCTGTCTGTCTGCCTCTCTGCCTGTCTGCCTCTCTGCCTGTCTGTCTGCCTCTCTGTCTGTCTGTCTGACTGTCTGTCTGCCTCTCTGTCTGTCTGTCTGTCTGTCTGTCTGCCTCTCTGCCTGCCTGTCTGCCTCTCTGCCTGTCTGTCTGCCTGTCTGTCTGCCTCTCTGTCTGTCTGCCTGCCTGTCTGCCTCTCTGTCTGTCTGTCTGTCTGTCTGCCTCTCTGCCTGTCTGCCTCTCTGCCTGCCTGTCTGCCTCTCTGCCTGTCTGCCTCTCTGTCTGTCTGTCTGTCTGTCTGTCTGCCTCTCTGCCTGTCTGCCTCTCTGCCTGTCTGTCTGCCTCTCTGTCTGTCTGTCTGTCTGCCTGTCTGCCTGTCTGTCTGTCTGTCTGTCTGTCTGTCTGCCTCTCTGCCTGTCTATTTGCCTCTCTGCCTGTCTGCCTCTCTGCCTGTCTGTCTGCCTCTCTGCCTGTCTGTCTGTCTGTCTGCCTGTCTGTCTGCCTCTCTGCCTGTCTGTCTGCCTGTCTGTCTGCCTCTCTGTCTGTCTGCCTGTCTGTCTGCCTCTCTGTCTGTCTGCCTCTCTGTCTGTCTGTCTGTCTGTCTGCCTCTCTGCCTGTCTGTCTGCCTCTCTGCCTGTCTGCCTCTCTGTCTGCCTCTCTGCCTGTCTGCCTCTCTGCCTGTCTGTCTGCCTCTCTGTCTGTCTGTCTGTCTGTCTGTCTGCCTCTCTGCCTGCCTGTCTGCCTCTCTGCCTGTCTGCCTCTCTGCCTGTCTGTCTGCCTCTCTGCCTGTCTGTCTGTCTGTCTGTCTGTCTGCCTCTCTGCCTGTCTGTCTGCCTCTCTGTCTGTCTGCCTCTCTGTCTGTCTGTCTGTCTGCCTCTCTGTCTGTCTGTCTGCCTCTCTGTCTGTCTGTCTGCCTCTCTGCCTGTCTGCCTCTCTGTCTGTCTGCCTGTCTGTCTGCCTCTCTGTCTGTCTGTCTGCCTGTCTGCCTCTCTGTCTGTCTGCCTCTCTGTCTGTCTGTCTGTCTGTCTGTCTGTCTGCCTGTCTGCCTCTCTGCCTGTCTGTCTGCCTCTCTGCCTCTCTGCCTCTCTGCCTCTCTGCCTGCCTCTCTGCCTGCCTGCCTCTCTGCCTGTCTGTCTGCCTGTCTGCCTCTCTGCCTGTCTGTCTGCCTGTCTGCCTCTCTGCCTCTCTGCCTCTCTGCCTGTCTGTCTGCCTCTCTGTCTGTCTGCCTCTCTGCCTGCCTGCCTCTCTGCATCTCTGCCTGCCTCTCTGCCTCTCTGCCTCTCTGCCTGCCTCTCTGCCTGCCTCTCTGTCTTTCTGTCTGTCTGTCTGCCTGCCTCTCTGCCTCTCTGCCTGCCTCTCTCTGCCTGCCTGCCTCTGCCTGCCTGTCTGCCTCTCTGCCTGCCTGTCTGCCTCTGCCTGTCTGCCTCTGTCTGTCTGTCTGCCTCTCTGCCTGTCTGCCTCTGCCTGCCTGTCTGTCTGTCTGTCTGTCTGTCTGCCTCTCTGCCTGCCTGTCTGCCTGTCTGCCTGTCTGTCTGCCTCTGTCTGTCTGCCTCTCTGTCTGTCTGCCTGCCTGTCTGCCTCTCTGTCTGTCTGTCTGTCTGCCTCTGCCTGTCTGCCTCTGCCTGCCTGCCTGTCTGTCTGTCTGTCTGTCTGCCTCTCTGCCTGTCTGCCTCTCTGCCTGTCTGTCTGCCTCTCTGTCTGTCTGTCTGACTGTCTGTCTGCCTCTGTCTGTCTGTCTGTCTGTCTGTCTGCCTCTCTGCCTGTCTGCCTCTGCCTGTCTGTCTGCCTCTGCCTGTCTGCCTGTCTGTCTGTCTGTCTGTCTGCCTCTCTGCCTGTCTGTCTGCCTCTCTGTCTGTCTGTCTGCCTCTCTGCCTGTCTGTCTGCCTCTCTGTCTGTCTGTCTGCCTCTCTGTCTGTCTGTCTGTCTGTCTGTCTGTCTGCCTCTCTGTCTGTCTGTCTGCCTCTCTGTCTGTCTGTCTGCCTCTCTGCCTGTCTGCCTCTCTGCCTGTCTGTCTGCCTCTCTGTCCGTCTGCCTCTCTGTCTGTCTGCCTCTCTGCCTGTCTGCCTGCCTCTCTGTCTGTCTGTCTGTCTGTCTGTCTGCCTCTCTGCCTGTCTGTCTGCCTCTCTGCCTGTCTGCCTCTCTGTCTGTCTGCCTGTCTGTCTGCCTCTCTGTCTGTCTGTCTTCCTGTCTGCCTCTCTGTCTGTCTGCCTCTCTGTCTGTCTGTCTGTCTGTCTGTCTGTCTGTCTGCCTGTCTGCCTCTCTGCCTGTCTGTCTGCCTGTCTGCCTCTCTGCCTCTCTGCCTGTCTGTCTGCCTCTCTGTCTGTCTGCCTCTCTGCCTGCCTGCCTGCCTCTCTGTCTGCCTGTCTGCCTCTGCCTCTCTGCCTCTGTCTGCCTCTCTGTCTGTCTGCCTCTCTGCCTGCCTCTCTGCCTGCCTCTCTGCATCTCTGCCTCTCTGCCTGCCTCTCTGCCTCTCTGCCTCTCTGCCTCTCTGCCTCTCTGCCTCTCTGCCTGCCTCTCTGCCTCTCTGCCTCTCTGCCTGCCTGCCTGCCTCTCTGCCTCTCTGCCTCTCTGCCTCTCTGCCTCTGCCTGCCTCTCTGCCTGTCTGCCTCTCTGCCTCTGCCTGCCTCTCTGCCTGCCTCTGTCTGCCTCTCTGCCTCTCTGCCTCTCTGCCTGCCTGTCTTCCTCTCTGCCTAACAAACACAGTTTTTGCTGATGGGATAATGCCTCGGCATTAGCAGCCACGGCCGTATATTTGTTCTTGTAAAGGTCTTGGTTTGCGTAACGCGGTGCAGGCTATCACTGGACGTTCTGTACGGCTTACTGCATGTAAACATGCAGCAGCAGGGCCAGTGACCTGGGCCCAGCATTTAATAACCAAGTTGACACAAGACACCCCACTGCTTCATGAGTTACTTACATTCTGGTGACGTTGTTGGATATCATGCTAACAGTCTGCTGCTGCGTTTAGCAGCACCGGTACTGGTGATTCTAACAGAGAGAGTTCCGGACTCCAGCCGTGGACAGTGTGGCGGCAGCGCTGTGCCTGGAGGCAGCGGCAGGAAATGTGTGTGTTGCAACACGAGCCTGCGAAGGTGCTGCTAGCTGTTCTAGCTGCGATATTTAAAGCAAGGCTGCTGGGATGCTAATAGTGTGATACTTCAAGCTACGAGCTGGTTCAGGCTGCTGGGGCTATTTGCCGTGCTGAGTGTGCAGTGTGGGAGACACACACACACACACACACACACACACACACACACACACACACAGTGTGTTTTTTAGTTCTGTATCTGCTTGAGCTCGTTCAGGTGTCAGGAATGAGATGATCGAGTGAGTAACAGTTATTATAGACATTGTGGACGTTACTGTTTCTAAAGCTACAGTTATTACAGCTATATGTGATTTAAAGTAGTATATTATATTTAACAATCATAGGATTTCCATCCCTCCCCCTCGCTCTGTACCTCTTTCCTGTCTCAGTCCGTGATTTTAATCCAGCTGCCAAACTCAATTTAGTCAAATCTTTTTAAATGCAACTTTCCACCAGAAAGGATTGAAGTCCCCGCCGCGTTCTGTGGACGTGCAGACGTGTAGTTCGAGGACAGCATGCTGTGTTGACCATGAGCAGCCCGAGTGGTTGTTTGACAGGTGTGACACACAGCAGCACACACACACACACACACACCTCTTTAATCTACCAAATGACATCATGAAAGTATACTGTAGGATAGCATTTAAACAATGTTAAACATTTATAGCGCATACTGGGCCTATAACACGAAGTCAAATAACATATTCCCAACCAATCAAAGAAGACGTCTGAGAACGCTGGGTTGCCAGGCAGATGTTATTAGGGGCAGACACGTTTTGTCTTTGCTCATGACTTTCCCACTTTATGTGTTCAGACTGTGATGAATAGGCGGATAGCGGTCAGGTCAAACCTCTTCACCGTCAGGCTGTTTTGGTTACACTTTATAATAACCATCATTAATAGATGGTAAATTGATATTTTAGTAAACTTTAGTTAATATTTATTTTACTGTTAACAAAATGAAATGATAATTAATAATGTTATATGCTATAATTTATGTTATTTTATCATTAGTTTGTGTAATAGCAAATAATTATGATCCTTAGTCTCTGCTTTGAAGAAATATTCCTAGACAAAAACTAAATGAAACATTTATTTATAGCTAAATGTTTATTAACAATGAATAGAGTGACTAAATGAGATATTAATAATGGGTATATATTACTTTTTGAAACTGATCGTTTAAATGGCAGTTTGGATGCTTGTTCAGTTTGCCGATGCTGGGCAGAGGAACACCGAGCTCTTTGACTTCTCTTAAAACAGTCTTTCCTGATTTTACTTGATTTAGTTGCACTCATCGAGGGAACCCAGAGGCACAGCACAGACTCGAAATAGGATTTTAGTGCAGGTAATGGGTATGGAGACTGGGTGATGGGACGGGGGGGGGGCTGAGCTGATGGGTGGCAGGCGAGAGGAGCACCGCGCCCACAGCTCACACTCACCGAACACATTTTTATTGACTGGCCTTTGCTGGTTTGATTGGTTTGGATTTGCTTGAAATTGTTTTATGATCTGCTTGTTTTGAAGTTGTTGCCTTGTGTGAAGCACTTTGTAACGTGGGTTTAGAAATGTGCTTTATAAATAAATATTATTACTGTATATGAAGTCATTTCCAGATACAAATGACTCCTTAGCGGTATGATGAAATGATGATAATGGTACAGTAATATAATTATGATTTTGAGGAGAACATGCAGGTTATTGAGAAGCCATTACAATGTGTTGGTGTAATAACCAGAATTTAATTTTCAAAATAAAGAGTTATGGTCATTCTTCAGTGAAATCAGTGTATCTCCAAATTTGGTGATTTGGATTTTTTATAGATGAACTGAAGGAGTTTTGTGTTTCTTTATTGGATGAGAAAATGCTCCTACTTCTCGAAGCAGTAAACCATTTTAAAACCAATTGGTTCTTGAAAAAATGCACAAAGCTGAGTAGTGTCAAAAATAACCACAGTAACATTTGTAAACAGTAAGACAGTTAGTGCAAAGAAATATGATTAATGCAGCAGGTTGCTTTTTGTACACGAGGCGGTGGATATGACAGTATACAGTATGCACAGTGTGTGTAGATTTAAAAGTGGTAATATTCACATAAACAATGAGATCAGTTCTTTCAAATGAACAAAGCACTTCTCCCAGACCCGGGCACCGGCCCTGTAGTGCCGCAAACATCCCTCTGACCTGGGACGGGGCCTCAGCCTGTAAGCACGGCGGACAGCCCCCCCTCTGCTCGGGTCCAGACGTGCTCTGTGTCTGTTTGTAGCTATTGCTACAATCAAGTAGATGCCCCTCCTCCTTTCACTCCCCAACAGCAGGAGTGACATTCAGTCCCATAGGTCAGCCAAATGCTCTGAGTGGTGCAGGCCGTTCCCTGTTCTTCAAACGTGGGTTAAGAAATCCAGACTTTCATGCATCAGTCTTAAATAATCCAGTCTGTTCTCATCGTTTGGGGGCTGATTTGTTAATCCTGGATGAAGTTATCTTGAATAACAATGCACTCTTCTTTTTTAATAAAGGCAAAATGAGTTAGGAATTGAAGCCATTATCAGCATTCATATGATAGGAGTGCTGATCATGTGATTGCACTTACATGAGGTAAGTGTGTTGGGAACGCCCCCCAGCATGCACTGGGGGACTCCAACAGCTCCAGTGTGTATTTTCAGCACAATGTGCTTTTGTTTTCGGGAGAACGGGCCGTCGGACTAATGGACTTTCGGGCCTTTTTGCCTTTTTCTTTCTTACTTGTCGGATCTTTTTTCCCGGGACTGCTGCTGCTGCACCAAGGACCCGCACGCCGACCACAGCGCGCCGCACTTTTCATTCTGGAGGTTTGCTTCAGCAGCTCCCAGCACCAACAACGCACCAGCTGCCCTGTGAGAGCGCTGGACCTTGGCAACATGTCTATCCGTCCTGTAAAGCATCTGTCCATCAGGAAACTCTGTAGATCACCCAGAGTCGAGGCAGAGCAGCCGGAGGACATCAGAGGGAAAACCAGAAAATATTTTCTCCATAAAATATGATCCATTTTCACCAAAATTTGAATAAAGTTATAAGGTTGTGTATTTGTACAGTAAGCAGTGCATATATAGCGGGGAAGTGAGATGCGATCACAAGTGGTCACTGGAGACGCATGTGGAGGTTTGAACTCACGTACGAGCTGTCCACTTGTGATCGGATCACCCAAGACGCATGTTAGTACCAACAGGGGCGGAGCAGCGATTTTAAAAGTGTGGGGGTTCTAGGGGTTGGCGGGGACTCCATTCCTGCATCCACCATATACAAATAGCAGCTCAAAATGTACACTGTAGCACCGCGCCCTCCACCCAAAGATACTCTATTCATCTGCATTCAACATCCCATATTAAGCAATGACTTTAGACTGAAAAACACACTTTACACAGTTAGTTACTTTTCAGATTACAATTGTTTCATCCCCTTCCTGTCCAGCGAATGAGTGAAAACATGTATCTCCACATTTGGTGATTTTGAATGTGAATTTTAAAGTGTTCCTTTATGGGTTGAGGAAATTCTTCTACTTTTTAAATTGAATAAATCCAGCAACCTCAGATATAATAAAACACTGACAGGAGCAATTTACTGCACAGTGAGGACTTTTACTGTCACACTTAACACAAGTAACTTCAGCTGATAATACTCACATACTCTTACTTCAGTAAGGTTTGAATGCAGGACCTTTACTTAGTGGAGTGTTTTCACAGAGTGCTGTTAGTACTAAGTGAAGGATCTGAAAACTTCTTCCTCCTCTGGTGAGCCACCATTAGCTTGCATTAATGTTAAGTTTGGTTGCCAGTTGGCTTGCATTTGGTGTGTGTATGCTCCTATACATGGTGGCCCTGAGGATCAAAACACAACAACATTTCAGATTACGGAAAAGGAGGGACAGCACTTGTTGTTTGTGATTGGAAAGAACCCAAGTCCCTGGCGACAGTTAAATCATTTCCTGTTTGTGTAGCCTAGCCTAGCCTACTACTCTCAGCAGTGTCCTTGTACAAATCTTAAACTGAGTTTGAAAGGATGGAAGAGAAGATTGAAATCATAGAGAATATTTTAACAAAGGACATATGATGCAGCCTGATTCTTGATATGCTTTCAACATGTAAGGTAAGGTACTGTAAATGTTTCGGTGCAGGGCAACTGTTGACAACCTGACAGCTGCCTTACTGTAATGTCCACACAGTCACACTGTTATAAAGGACAATGTACAGATTTGATTCAGAGCTGAGGATGAATCGTCGATGTTGCTGAAGTAAACCTGCCAGCGAGCAGCTTCCCAGAGTCAGTTAAGTTCCGTCTCTTTCTGGAATGGAAAAGAGTCGCCTTCATCTCAGGGTTAACAAGCTCAGAGTTTTCACTAGACCTGCTTTCTGAAACAGGGTGTTTGGATTTTTATTACTTTGAAGTTGTTTGTTGGTCCACATTTGAGCCACATGATTCTGTGGGAGAACCCGTCCAAACGGTCTTAATTTGTCATTTACCGTCTACATGCCAACAACGTGTCCGCGACAAAGTTTCGCGAGGGTTCAGTTCACGAAGCATTCGCATTACCATCTCCCTTTTAACACAGAGGCCATGATGTGAAAGAGTCGGCGCAACATTTTTTCACCTGAGAAGCTTTGGTGGCTTTGATACGGAATATCCGCAAAAGTGACTCTAGCTGACTGCTGCGTACCTGTTAACCCATGGCGAATGAAATGTTTCTCCAAGCCTTATCTTTCATATTGATACTGTGGTAGTCCGGGGATGTCATCTGGTACAGACATGGATACTCAGAGACCAGCAGTATTCATTTCCCCTGTATTGTTGTCGTTGTTCAGCTCTTGTAGCCTACATGTAGGATGTGACGGTTGGTCTTTGTGGGATTCGTCCCGCCCCTCCTCCACTGTGATTGGACAGCTGGGTAAAAAGTGACCGTGACGAGCGCAGCGTTTTACAACAGCTGAACATTTTCAACTCTCGGTGACCTGAAAAAAACGCTCAGTGCCTCGTCACGCTCCTGGCATTTGTAGCATAGCGTAAATACGCGGCGCTCCCATTGCAAGCAAAACAAACAATATGCTGGCCTCAGTAAAAAACGCTTTGATGGACACACGGCCTAACGTGTTTTTAACATATCCAGATACAGATCACGTGTTAATTATCCAATGTACACCTGGCATTATCATGCAATCTGTATCTGGATATGTTAATGGATAAGGAAAAAAGGCATGTTAATGCATGAAGAACGCATTGTGATCAGAATGCGATCGGATCAGCCAGAGGTCAGGATATCAAGATAACAAGAAACTATTTTAATACCAGGTGTAAATGCAAAGACCCGTGAATCGGACGTCATTATCCAGATAATGTGTCCAGATACAGATCACAGTTATATACCTGGTGTAAATGGGGCCAATGTCAAGTGGAAATATGGTCTTGGTAGTTTCTTTCAGAGTAACCCAGCAAGCATTTAGGGGTTTACCAAAACTGGGGCTTCTCAGCTTTCCTGTACCCAGGAGGTTTATATGTGCACACTTAAGCAGAATAATTTAAACAGAACAGGGATATCAGTTAGCGTGCAAATGTACTGGGATTGGAGGCACTTCTATTCAATCCCTTAATTTTGCAATTTAAACTCAAACGAGATCAAAATGTTGCTCAGTACAAATTTAATATTGAAATCAATTGTTGGTTTTTGAATGAACTTCGTTAATAAATTGAGATTTAATTTACCCAGTTTGGGTAAATTCAGTTCCACCTGTCAGATGTAAAGCCTGTGAATGTTAAATATGAGGCTGTGGGTGGTCTATCAGTAACGCTCCATCACCTCCTGTCGTCTGCAGTTATTGTAAGCCATTCAGCTGTTTTCTGTGTGTTAGTAAAGCGGATATTCTCCTCTATTTCAGCCACATAGCCCCTGTTGGATAATGGATATCCATTCAGTGCTCTCACACATGCCTGCAGCCACACTGTGAATGACTGACTCAACACCATGCTGGGCCTTATGGAGAACAAAGACCACCCACATACAAACTGTGCACGCTTCCTCACTCGTTACATGTGTAATGTGAATTCACAAAGTGAACCCATGCAAACACTGTCACACAGGAAAATTCTGCCTTTCAGTAATGATACTTACACTTAGTTCAAATAACATAACCCAGTGGTATGTGGAAAGTGTCCAGTAACACTGCAATGCACTCTACATTACATACTGTACAATCTCAGAATTCAAGGGATGTCAGACTTAAAACCAGTGTGAAGTATAGTGCATATGGGGTCAGTGATTTGATAAACTCTGACTAGCTGCAACCCGGCCATGCATGTCGCTATCATGCTCGCTTATACCATAATAATAATATAATAAACTTTATTTAAACAGCACCTTTCAGAACACAGTTACAGTGTTTATATGGTTGAACCAGCTCAGGAGGCAATGAGTCAAATTGAATCAAACAATTAAAAATAATAGAAAAGTAAAATGGAATAAAATACCCAACAATAATATAAGATACAAACAACAACAACAACAATAATAATAATGATAAAACAGATAATACATGTTGGAAATTAAACAGTGTGCTAGAAGTAAAAAGAAGTAAATTCCCTGATTCACTGATTCTGCAGCCTCAGATCTTCAGGCAGGGAGTTCAGCGCTGACGGTCCTGACTGTAAAAGCCTGCTCACCTTTAGTCCTGAACCAGGACTCAGGAACAGCCAGCAGTGACATCCCTTGAGGACCTGAGGCTGTGCTCTGGCTCATAGGGGAGCAGCAGTTCAGCAATATAACTGGGAGTTAAACCATGAAGTGCTTTAAAAGTAATCAGTAAAATCCCAAAACACTGACAGGTAACCAGTGAAGAGAAGCTGAAACAAGAGTGATATGATCATGTCTTCTACTGCTGGTTCAAAGCTGAGCAGCTGCGTTTGAAGCTGAAGGTGTGAGACAGTTTTTTGGCTGAACCCTGAATACACTCAATTCCAATAATGAAACCGAGATGATATAAAAGCATGTATGACCTTCTCGAGCTCTAACTGGGATATTTCAGTGCAGCATTTTGTATGGTTGTATTTCGTACAGAAGTCATTGTAGTACTGTATATTGTATTTTGCAAAAAATGATAAAAAAAATATAAAAAAATATACTTGTATTCTTGCAGAAACAGTTCATGATTTGGCACATGAGGATACAGTTATTACAATTCACTAAAGTCATGAAATATAGGGTTATATATATTTCACCACTGGCATTTCTGTGTTGATATAGCTGCATATATAATCAAATTAAAAGGCGTCTAACAAAATAATCTCAACTCACAGGTCCACTTATTAGCTTTCAGAGCTTCTGATGTTCATTCAGTCTCTGTCCAGGCTCCTTGCTGTTTCACTGATGTAGTGCTCCCCACAGCTGTCACATGTGATGTCATGATGACGTCCTCTCAGGGGGGTCGGTCTGTAGGGTGGACCAGCAGAGATCTGAAGGTGCTGAATGGTTTGTGGTAAGTGCTGACTCCTTGTGACTTGTAGACTGTGTTTGTGCTGTAGCATGTCAGTAGTTCAGAAGAAAATATCCTTTTCATTGCTTTTACACAAACTACCAAAGTACAGAGAAACCGAAATGAAATATAAGGACTGATAAGAAATAAAGTCAAACTACTTGTGATTTTTTTCCCATAATCCTCAAATCTAATACAGTAAAATAAAAGACTGAATGAAATAATTCAGTATGAGTAAATAAAGTATGAGAAACACATATTTTGCTTAATGTGAATGAAAATATTTCATCAATAAGATATGGATAAAATTCATTTGGCATTTCCATGTGGATATGGCTGAATATATTACATTAGCAAGAGGTGATGTGCACTTGTAATGTCAATATATACTTCACTTTGCAGTGTGTTTGGGTGAGAGCCTGTTCTTTTGGCTGCGTTACCTGTTCAGATAAGCTTGGGTTGGAAAGAAGAAAAGAGAAATGTGTCCATTTGGTTAAAAAAGATTAGACAAAATCCTCCAAGTAGCAGCTCTGATGACCACAGAGTCAGCCTCGGCTTTCATTTTGCCACTACATTTACTCAGCTTTTCATCGGTGTCCATGTCCAAATCTGTGAAATGTCAAAATTTGTGAAAGTTTGCCAGGCCTTAAGGTCAGCCTGTGCTTGATTCGTGTTGCGTATCAACATCTCCTGGTACTGATGTGGTCCAGCTGAGTTGTGCAGGATAAAGCCTCATGACAAACATCCACAAAAAAGGTCAGATAGTGATTAGCCTACTTTATGTGCTACACGCACACTGCAGCCTACAGCATCTCTTTGTGAATGACCTGTCATGTGAAATGTTGCCTAAATCTAGCACTTAATATAAGTGGAGACTGTGTCTTTAGTTGCTTCATTTGGTATCATATCTAATGCTTGCAAAGATGGGCTACAGTATGGAAGTGTGTTTTGCCCAAAACATCTTGCTGCCATGTTATGGCATGTTCCCTAACCCCTCTCTGTAGTGCTCCCTGGTGTGTGGACGTCTACAACTTGTTTACATGTGAAACAAGTTGCTCATTAACCAAAACTAAGGTCTATATCATACAAATGTGGTTGTGTTGTTGCAATAGTAATCCTGCTCAGTACGAGAGGAACCGCAGGTTCAGACATTTGGTGTATGTGCTTGGCTGAGGAGCCAATGGTGCGAAGCTACCATCTGTGGGATTATGACTGAACGCCTCTAAGTCAGAATCCCACCTAGACGTAATGATACCATAGCGCCGCGGATCTTCGGTTGGCCCCGGATAACCGGCTTCGGTCGGTGAGTAGAGCCGTTCGTGACAGGGCTGGGGTGCGGCCGGATGATGGTCGCCCCTCTCCTATCTCGCACCGCATGTTTGTGGAGAACCTGGTGCTAAATCACTTGCAGACGACCTGATTCTGGGTCAGGGTTTCGTACGTAGCAGAGCAGCTCCTTCGCTGCGATCTATTGAAAGTCAGCCCTTGATCCAAGCTTTTGTCGGCCGTGGGCGACACGGCCCTGAGGAAGTGCAGGTCTGGTAATGTCCTCTGTGTATAATCCCATGTCCTCTCTGGTTCACAGAGCGGCATGACCTGCAGAGGGCCAGGGGAGTGGAGAACTGAATTTCGGTGATGATGTAAATAATTGTAAATAGTTGTATTTATCCAAACAATACTGCTTCATATTATTGTTTGGAGAGGTCTGGATACATTTCAGACACATACATATCTAACCCTCCATTTTCTATATCCAATTGAAATTGTAAATATGTTTGTCGTGTTTATCTGTTTAAAAAAAACAAAAAACAAAATATTATTTCTCGAAGAACTGAAAAGTGCATTTTAGCAATTTTTGAGAGGTTTTGGATATAATTTGGCACACAAAAGTACGCAGTACACTGCTTCCTAAATTCCCTGCAAAACCTCGGTACTCTTCAGGGGTGCAAACTTGTCACCTTTCGGCATAAACTGCCATTTTGAATCCAAAGTAGGTCATTTGTGTGATTTGTGTAGATCTGACAAGTTTTTGAAATGGGGGGGGTCTGAGTTGTTAAAAAAAAGCAAAGCATCTCTGGGAGGACAGTAGCGTTATGATGGCCTTGATATGTAGAGTTTTATAATTCACCTTTTAGTAGCTTCACTGTAAAACAAAAATATTTAAGTACACTTTTATTTTTAAATTTGAGCATTGAGCATTATTTTTAATTTTGAGCATAACATTAAGTTATGCTTATACATTCAGTGGTAGTGAAGAAGTGTCTTCTTCAATTTAAGCCATTACCATGGTTCTGTGATGTCTCACATGATGAGAGGTTATTAAGCATTAAATTGAGGTATGTAAAATCAGAAGCCCAAAACAGAAAGGGTAACCCCTTTGAGCCCATTTTAGGTATGCACCCTTTATGTTAATCTGAGGGCAATTTAAGAAGTTGGTCTCATGTCTGAATAAACACCTGAGTCACTTTTACGTAAAAGTCACAACGGCATTCTTACTACTGTCAACTATTATAAAACAGGCAGCAGAATTCGCTCTGTAATAAGGTTAAATGATATAAAGATTGTATTCAAAAATGCAAAATTGTATTAATGGATTCACTGTAAGAAGAGGGGGTGACTCACTCACACTCATTAAGTCTTCAATGGCAAAATAATTTTTAAAATCCATCAGTGCTGCAGCCTGAGAGAGAAAACGCATGCTCTCATGCACCTTCTCTCTCACCAGGTGCCAAATATCACAAATCATTGTGGTTCCTCCCATACATTTTCTGTCATGTCTGAATAGGGAAAATTAATGGAAAAGTCTCCTCTGTCTGAATAAACACCTGAGTCACTTTTACGTAAAAGTCACAACGGCATTCTTACTACTGTCAACTATTATAAAACAGGCAGCAGAATTCGCTCTGTAATAACGTTAAATGATATAAAGATTGTATTCAAAAATGCAAAATTGTATTAATGGATTCACTGTAAGAAGAGGGGGTGACTCACTCACACTCATTAAGTCTTCAATGGCAAAATAATTTTTAAAATCCATCAGTGCTGCAGCCTGAGAGAGAAAACGCATGCTCTCATGCACCTTCTCTCTCACCAGGTGCCAAATATCACAAATCATTGTGGTTCCTCCCATACATTTTCTGTCATGTCTGAATAGGGAAAATTAATGGAAAAGTCTCCTCTGTCTGAATAACAAAAAGCCATCATTTTTAACAGATTCAGAATCAGCTTTATTTTCTCCACTCCTAGTTATCCATGTAATGTCACCCCATAACAGAGATAGGAAAGGGGCGGGGCCCAGGTAAAGTTAGAATCAGCTGGACCAAAAGTAATTGGCTGGGAGAGAGGCTGACAGATATAGTACCCGGCAGCCCACTCGCCTGACTGGCCACACTGGTGTGTAATCAAAGACGCATCTCTCTCGCTCTTGTTTTTGTATAAATTTGGCACTCTGTTTTTGCAGATGCGCTGTTAATGAAGGCACTGAGCCCAGAGGCAGGGGGAGGGGTTTAAAGATGTGACTGAGCCAGCCCAGTGTCAAGAAAATAAACAATAGGCTGTTCTACCTAGGACTATGGATTTTGTCCTCCATCACTTACATTAGAAACACTTTAGGAAGGGATTTCTTAATGGTCAGTGTTAGCAAGAGGAATGATTACAACAAGCAAAAACTGTTTCAATGTACAGGCAGATCTCTCTATATGTTTAATGAAAACTGTTTTTGTACCCATTCTCTCCTACAATTTAAATACTAGATAACAACAATAATCTTTACTGTATAGATGCTTTTTTTCTAAACAATACAGATTTCAGTACATGTGAATATACTGTACATTCAGCAGCTGCAAATAGTTTCATCCTGCCCACCTCCACATCGCTCCCTCCTCCCCTCCTCCCCTGCTCTTTTTCTTATTTTCCTATTTCCATCCTAATCCGTCCACATTTCTCTCATCTCTCACCTCCATTTCGACCTCACCGTATATGATCTATGTTTTGATTCCCAACCTAGAAATTAATTATCTTTAATTTACTGAATTGATAGCCCTGCGAGCCTGCTCAGATTATTACCCATCTCACTTTTAAAAGACAATCCTACTTACTTTTTTTGGTTGAGAAGTGGTTTTGAACCTCTATGGATAACACTGGTTATCAGCAGAAGCCTTTAATTAATCCTTATTAATCTCGTCAGCTGGAGCTTTCCGCACCAGGATGTTAGTGCCCAGCTTTCCTCCACAGCCCTCGTGGCACCATGGCAACCATCAACTTCACCCGTCTACAGCAAGTCCTCCCATTCATCATCCTAACCTTTATCTCCGGTCCATCTCCAGTTCCCACCAGTCTACGCCAACAGATCATAGACATACACAGATCTTTCTCTCCTCATCATGACTTCGTCAACCACCTACCGACAGATTCCTCGAAGGACACAAAGGGCACCTCTACTCGAAAAGAAATACACCCACAGAGTTCGCTTATGCTTTCTATCTCTTCAGAGACGTGGTTCACAATTCCCCACCCGCCGGCAGGAAATGCACAATTACATGGCCATCATCGTTAATCTGGCCCTCCATTTTGGAGTCAATGGTTTCTACCATATTATACACTCTGCCTTTGAAGCCGCAGCCCGTCTTCAGCAGGCCATTGAGGACACATGCTGGGCCACACTTAACAGTTAAATTACTGCCACATGCTCGCCACCCATGCAGCCCTAACATGCTCCACATGTGGTGCCCCTTCTCATCCAGCCTCTTCCTGCTCTATTCCCACCCATTCTTAGCCAATTTCCTCCTCAACCCATGCTGCACCACATGCCAACTTCTCTCCCCCCTAGATCACCTCAACTTCGCTTACGTATCATTCTCCTAGGGTGAGCCTTATCTCTCACTTAGTATCAATTGCTTTCCATTGTCAGTGAATAAACTAACCGTTCCATCTCCCTGGACAGTCCAAGCCGGGCCGAACTCCATGTTTGCTTCAACTGCCATCGCTGACTCATGGGGATATCTTCAACAGCATATCACCCTCAACCGTCTCGTCTTACTTGGAAGCTTGGAAGAGTTTCTGCTACCTTCACGACAGTATAACATAACCACCCATCCTTCGATCTCGTAACCATGACCCGTTTTGCATCCACACCATTCGCTCTGGATACAGCATCCCCAATGTTGCTCAAACTGTAGAAGTCATGTTCTCGCTTGCTTTCGGTTTCCTTCCTTTCGCGTCGACCCACGCTGTCACGCCTGCATTTCAGACTTGTCTAATTTCTCAATCAAAACCATGGTATTGGTACTTAAAGCGGACCAAAACCAACCAATCCAGTAAGCTCACACCTGACCCACAAAGCGTCCCCGCACAAAGCAATAGACAGAAGACATACAAGACTTCAAGTTTCACTCATAATCTTTCGTTTCCAATAAATCACTTAAACGCATCTGTTGATGGTGTGGTCCTTCCTCGTGAATTGGAGCTATTTAGCAGAGTTTCAGGAGCAGGACTGCACCTCAATCACACCACTTCCGGCATAACCATTAACACCCACCAAAACCATCTCCTCCTCTTTTGCTCTTGTATTCTGCGCAACTCCCTCCCATCCTTTTCTTTCTCCTATTTTTCCACTCCTTGCTACTCTCCGTAGGGTCCCGGGGGGGTCCTTCTTGCCCGTGTGCTACGGCGGATTCCCCACAAAGCTTCCCCACACAAAGCGATAGACAGAAGAAATACAGGAGTTCAAGCTTCACTCATAATCTTTCCTTTTCATCAATAAATAACGCATCTGTTGATGGTGTAGTCCTTGCTAGTGAATTTTATAGATTGGTAAATCTTCTTAGCTGTCATAAGCAAAGAAGATTTGCTGGACCAGACGTCATCCTCGGTCTCGTACTCAAGGCATGTGCAGTGCAGCTCGCTGGGGTCTTTATTTATATATATAATATATTATATTTTCAACCTGTCCCTCGCCCAAGCAGCTGTGCCAGCATGCTTTAAATCCACCTCCATTGTGCCAGTGCCGAAACACTCTAGTCCAACATGCCTGAACAACTGAACCGCCCTGTAGCACTCACACCCATTGTTATGAAGTGCTTTGAGCGGCTTGTCCTGGCACACCAAAGGACTTCCTCACATCCACACTGGACCCATACCAGTTTGCCTACCGCAGCAATAGGAGCACAGAGGATGCAGTCTTCATGGCACTGCACTCTGTACTCACACACTTGGACAATAAGAACACTTGCATAAATGCTGTTTGTTGACTTCAGCTCTGCATTCAACACTGTCATCCCTTCCAAGTTAATCACCAAACTTGGAAACCTTGGCATTAACATCTCCATTTGTAATTGGATTATGGACTTCCTGACAGGCCTCAATTTGTTAGGACAGGCCACAGCTGCTCCACCACCATCACACTCAACACTGGTGTACCACAGGGCTGTGTGCTGAGCCCCTTCCTCTACTCCTTCTTCACACTCGACTGCAGGCCTGCGCATGGATCTAACGCATCATCAAGTTTGCAGACGATACTACGGTGATTGGTCTCATCAGCAACAACGAGACTGCCCAGCACCTGGCCACATGGTGCTCAGACAATAACTTGCTCCTTAACACCTCCAAGACAAAGGAGCACATCGAGGACTTCAGGAAGGAGAGAGGAGGCACACATGACCCCATCCACATTAACGGGATGGCTGTTGAGCGTGTCTCCAGCTTCAAGTTCCTGGGGACCCATATTTCGAACAACCTGTCCTGGACCACCAACACCACCTGCCTGGTCAAGAAGGCCCACCAGCGCCTCTTCTTCCTGAGGACACTGAAGAAGAACCAACTGTCCTCAGTTATCCTGGTGAATTTCTATTCTAGTAGAGAGCATCCTAACCAACTGTGTCACAGTCTGGTATGGGAACTGCTCTTCTGCAGAGCGCAAGGTACTGGAGCGGGTGGTGAAAACTGCCCAGTGCATCATAGGGACTCCACTTCCAGCCATTGAGGAGATCCAGAGGAAACGCTGTCTGCATCGAGCCCGCAGCATTCTTAAGGACACCTCTCACCCTGCCCAGAGACTGTTTTCTCCCCTGCCTCCCGGCAGGTGCCTCAGGTGCCTCCGGACAAGGACCAGCAGACTGAGAAACAGCTTTTTTCCCAGAGCTGTCTTCCTACTGAACTCTGCCCCCTGCTGATTCCACTGTCCCCTCACATACCTTAACTTTCAATGCTGATATATTGTTTTTGCTGCTGCTATATTGTTTTTGCTACATGTACCACATGTTCATTTGCACTACCAGACTATTTATTTATAAATATACTGCATCATTTGCACTCCAGTACTATGTACTGAATACTGCAATAACTCATCTACTGCACTGTTAACTATTTATGTCCATAATTTGCACTACTTAATATTCATTGCACTACTGTTCTGCCCAGTCCAATTAATTATTTAACATATCCATCAGTATACTTCTGTTTATAGTAATGCCATCTGTATATAATGTCCATAGTACCACTTGTAAAATATTTTCATAATATTGCTCTATCCTGCAATTGTTTATGCACATACTATATATCCTGCACTTGCTTATTGCACTTCTGGTTAGACCTAAACTACATTTTGTTGCCTTGTACTTGTAATGTACATGGACAATAAAGTTGAATCTAATCTAATCTAATACCCACCATCATCTTGAAGGTGTCAAAAAAAAGGTCCACTTACTAGCTAGCAGCTATTTGTCATAGTTTATTTACTCAGATTTGCATGGTTAACATGATTATTGCAATTTTATTTTCCTGCATTTTTGTTGTGCTAGTTTTGGGGCCTAATGGTGACATTGTCTGCCCGTGGGTCAGTCTGTCTTTCTTGTGTTGGTATGGATATTACTGGTCCCCAGAGAATGATTGCTAAAGATTTTGATGACCTCTCACCTGTACTTTATCACCTGGATAAAAATTCTGCTTCACCAAACTGTCTTTATGGCAAAGTATCCCAATAACTACTGGCTGGATTTCCATCAAATCTGCTGTGGATTTTCATGGTCCTCTGAGGATGGATCCAGTCCTCAGACCAAATGTAACCAAAATGTCCACTTAAGCATGTCAAAATTTTATGGGCAGTTTGTCATGAAATTTGCTCTGCACATTCATGCTGGCATCCCAAGAGGACGACATCTTTTTAGCTAGCAGGATTTATGCTTATACTGTCATCTAGTTACCATTCTTTCACTCTCTCATTGAACTGTAACTGTTCTCTACTTCTGGTTTGAAAATGTGCTAAATCAAGTTCATTGTTGTTTTCAGTTGTATCAAATGGGTATTTGTGGATCTCAAACAATACGGATACTGGATACTCTGAAGGCCATCAGTTTGCTTTCAGTTTGCTTTCAGTGATGTTGTAGATGAGCTCCAGTATGCATCTGTGAATCCAATGTTTTGTAGGATTCAAAGACGTATACAAGTCCCTTGGCCTGCTGGTTCCAAATATCATCGCTCCTCCCACCTTTTCTATACTGAACAGTATCCAATGAATGTAAAAGTGGCATAAAAACATATTTAGCAGAAGCACCATAAATTTGTTTAGAAGTTAAACATCACTTTTCCCCCATACTCTCTCTGTACTCACTCTCTTCTCTCACTCTCTCCTCCCACATCTAGCTTGTCTCTCTGCCGATCTGCCCCCACACTTTTAATGAAAGTGAGAGGTTATCTGTGCTATATTAATGAGAGAGAGGTTATCTCCACTACAAAGTGGAACAACTCATTTACATCACACTCCCCTGACCAGGTAGATGAGGGAGTTAATTAAGTTGGTGTCAGAGGAGCAAAGATTGCATTTGCTGCATGTCGTCAGATAAACTCGGCTCAACCTGGGGGGTAACAATATGATTTTAAGGCCTTAAAGAATGAAATGACTGTAATTAAGTCGTGCTTACAGGGTGCCACATAAAGACAAGTGCAGTGTTGGATGAATCACCAGTTGACAGTGTTGAGAACAGCACATTAGTTATATTAATGATGTGAAAAAAATGAATGAAATGTTTAAATAGTCTTTTTTTTATACAATTTCTCATGTAAACTAGCACAGTGTAATTGAGTGATTACAAATTGTGCAGAAAATGAGTCATCGTATGGAGGTGGGAAACAGTTTCTGGGTAATTAAACATGACTACTCAGAAGGACAAATTATAATCACCAGACCTAACAAAATAAACATTCTAAACACATCTTAAACAGATAGTAATACCATACAAAATCTCTGCATCTCTGAACCGTGGTTGGAGACCTCTGGTTCTATGCTAATTTAGCCTGGTTAGGTAGCGTAGCATTCACAGGCGCCAGAGATGAGATGGATCGGCCATAAACAAGAGATTAATTTCTCTTCTCTGGCAGTAAACACAACACATGGGCCTGCAGATGTGCTATATTCAGCTTCACACACAGCACATTCTGCCCCACAGAGGTTTACCCCCACTCCTCTATTGCATTTCCTAAATACACTGGAAGGGAGGGTCCTAGCAGAATTTGAGGGTTCACATACTCTTGAAACTTCCAGAAAGTTATAAAAGAACTTTATTTGAAGTTATACAGAAATACAGCAAGGATAATTATGATGCATGTGTACCTTAAGATACAAGTGCATATGGCAATATGTATCTTCTACCATATGGACACACTGAGAGCAAGAAAATAAGACAACAAAACAACAAAACAACGAAACAAAAGCTAAATGATTTGGAGCATTATAATACATAATAAATACTTTCTTTTATCTGTCTCTTGTGAGTCCCCCAACTTTGTAGAAGTGCATTACAATATTTCTGGAGAACGCCTTTAAATGTAGTTTCTCATTTGTATGTTTGTCAACAATTTAAATCCATGTCTGTGTTCTTTTTCCACTTTCTCTGATTTGCAAGCTGAAATACCTTGACTGTCTTTGAAAAACATTTGTCATGACTTTGTAGAGAAATGATTGAAAAGTTTTCTCTCTTTGGCTGGAGCTATCACTACAACCATGACCATACCCACCATTGAGGTCCCCAAGGTCTGTACCTTGCTATTTTTTCTATAGTGTATATAATAAAAGTTGTGAAATAATTGCCTAAAAATAACTTTACTTTGGTGCAGCAAAGATACTGTACAACACCAAGATTACCAACTTTCTCATCTGATCTACGTCATTGCTTGTATGTGGGTGGGTGGGTGGTGAAGTGGATGATCTTGTTGTTAGTACAAAAGCTTTACTCAACACGGTGGTTCTTTGATTACGTCAACAACTTGAGGACACCGGACAGGCTGCTGAATCCATGCGAAGCGTGACACAGGTAACTAGAGAGTTTTACTAGTGGACTGCTTGTAGTTCAATGCCATTTATCCCCAGACATCATCTGACGAATAGATCCTGTGTGGTTGCCCTACGTTAAACAGTAGCCGTCCATCATTATGCTGGCTAGTTAGTTTCACTTGAGTGAATTAATTCCATCCATCCAAAGGTAGACTGAAACTTTCAACAAAAGTTGAAATGCTTTTCTTTCAATTCAGTTTGTGTAAAGGGTTGAAATTCGTGTTAAAATGAGCTACCCCTATATATTTTTATTTTTTGATTGCAAGACTATCCTAGCGGAGTCCGGTAACATTTACATATAAATATCAATTGACCCTGTGTTTACTTTCTTCCCAGCCCTGCCACTGACATGGTTTTAAAGCTATTGTTATCCAATTTTTGTACATATTTAGATCTGGGAAATATTTTTTTTCCAGGGGGGCATGCCCCCAAACCCCCCTAGCAAGCTCAGTTTATTAACCTCAGGATTTCTAAAACCCTGCGTATGGCCATGACTACCACTTAACTTTATTTAGTATAGTAAAAGATCAAATTACATTGAACATCAACTCTGTTTGGTTTCCTGGGCATTCTTGCATTTTTCATAAATTATTTTAATATCTATGTATTTTGACATTTTAATAAAAAAATCTTGTCTTCAATACATTTATCAGTTAGTTTTGCAGTTTGACACAAATTCATTACAAAAAAGCTCGGTGACAAACCTTGTTTTTGAGAACTTGTTTTTTTTGTTACATGTGTTATACACATTGCAATTTGCTGCATAATTTAAGCTACCTGTTGATTCTTTGTAACATTTCTATCCAGCTTAATAGCTGAATTAAATCTTAACAATAAAACGCTTTAGAATGAGTAGTGCAATTAGTAGTGTAACTAGTACTGCTAATAACGAGTTACATTACTTTTCACATGAGCTTTGGTGAATGTTTCATTTTATCTTGAGCTACAAGCCTGAGTCAGCCAAGTTGCTGACTAGCTGGGCGCAATCCAGACAAACACTAACATGCAGTGCAGCGAGCTCTGCTGCACCTTTAAATGCAGCTCAAACGTACAAAAAGTGAAAATCAACCAAAAACACGACATTCAGCTCATTCATATTCATCCAAAAAGATTTTGGGACACATGCCTGTGCAGTCATACTGTGGCCCATCTTGGCTCGCTCCCACAATCTCCACAGTGTTCAGCAAGAGGCCAAACCAGACTGAAGTTCACTGTGCCAGACCAAAACTGGCCCCAAAATGTCAGCTCCTGGGAAAAAAGGAATGGAATTGCTTCGTTTTTCAGCATGCTTGTATTGAAAGAAGTGGTGCACCAATTAAGATATAGATTTATTGCTATGTTTAGCATCAAACTTTGAGCAAAATTCTTGCGCTAGAGAAATTCATAGTAGTCTGTGAGATATTCCCTATGTACAAGTGTAAATTCTGACCTCATGATGATTGTAGATGAAAAGGTCAGGGGGTCACAAACCAGAATCCTTCTCAAGCTGCAATATTCGCCCTTGGGAGTGACTAGTGCTCCCACTAAGTCTGAGGACTCATGGCTGTCCTACTGTGAAATCACACTCATGAACAGCTTCAGGGCTCCCTGATTGATTTGAGCTCTTTATGCACACTTTCTGTAAGTCTGCTACTCTGCAGACTTTGCACAAGACAAAGCCTTCAGAAACTACTTGGTTAGACTTTACAATAACCCACAATGCATTTCACTGGAATGTCAAAACAACAATGACAGTGGAACTCCAGATGCATATAAATGAAACATTAAGTAGTTGGCACGATTTTTCATTGCAATATTCTTGTCTGAGTAATGATGGCATGACTTTCAAATATGTTGATTGGTCCAACATAACTATTTTGCTGAAAAAAAGGGAGCAAATCACAAACAGCCCGGTTCATCATGTATGGAATATGATCCTCATTGTACCGTCCACTGAGCTGTCTCTGTCCAGGTAACGTGACGCCACCAAGTGCTGCCCCATACAGTGTAGAAGGGTAGAATTGACCTCTCATTCATGAAGTATTGATCATTTATTTATTTTAAGGTATAAGCAGCCAAGAATCAGGGATGGTAATTGGCTGACTAAAGTGTGTGATAACAACTTGTGGAATGTTGTCTACTGACCTTCACCATCATGAACTGGGCCATTGACTGACTCGTCCCTCTGCTACCAGGACAAATTTAAATTCACAGATAACAAAGCCTTATTCAGATGATGCCAATAGATTAACAGTTCATAATTGGTAAAGACATGTGTAAAGATGAAGACAGCTTTATCAGAGCTGATCCCCCTTCTACAGATAACACTGATGACTCTCTAATTGAAACTCTCTCTCCTTTTGTCATTTAATAATCCTACAGTTCTTTGGCTGGCATGGAATTGTAAAATCAAGCAGCACCATTCTGTGCATCAGACATGCTAATGATAGCTACTGAATACAAGCCAGTAGACTGAGAATAATCAGACACAAACTGAGTTTGTGTGTCTGAGAAGAGTTTGCTGTAGTTTTTGTCTTGGCTGAGATTCCATTTTTCATCAGTAGTAACACCTCACAGCACATCCTGACTGAAAATCCTCAAATAAACTATTGTTATTTAGAAAGTCACACAGTTGATTGGTGACTGCTTTCTCAAGGATCTTAGAGAGAAACGGAAGGTTAGATATAGGTCTATAGTTGGCTAAAACCCCTGAAGAGTGGGCTTTTTAAGAAGCGGTTAAATTACAGCTACATTAAAGGACTGTGGTACATAGCCTGTTAATAAAGACAGATTGATCATATCCAGTAACAAAGTGCTAACTAAGGGTAAGACGTCTTTAAGCAGCCTAGTTGGAATGGGGTCTAAGAGACAGGTTGATGGCTTAGATGAATTAATCGTCTTAGTTAGTTGAAGAAGGTCGATAGGAGCAAAGCAGTCAAAAATATATATCAGGTTTTACAGTTGTTTCTAAGGTTCCTGTATTTGAAGATAAGTCGGTACTGATTGAAGGCAGAACTTGATGAATTTTTTCTCTAATAGTTAAAATTTTATTATTGAAGAAACTCATGAAGTCGTTGATAATGAGGGCTATAAGAATACATGGTTCAATAGAACTGTGACTCTCTGTCAGCCTGGCTGCAGTGTTGAAAAGAAACCTGGGGTTGTTTTTATTTTATTCTTTTAATGATGAATAGTAAGCTGCTCTGTCATTATGGAGGGCCTTCCTATATGTTTTAAGACTATCTTGCCAGACTAAACGAGATTCTTCCAGGTTGTTGGAACGCCATTTCCTTTCAAGTTTTCGTGATGTTTGCTTTAATTTGCGGGTTTGGGGGTTATACCATGGAGCTAACCTTCTTTGTTTTATTATCTTTTTCAGAGGGGCTACGATAGAATCGAGTGTCGTTCGCCTGCAGCACTATCAACTAGATGGTCAATTTAGGAAGTGCTGCGATTGCATAGGAGTCCTCTATTATATTGAGACATAGCACCGAATTAAATGCAGATAGGATCGCTTTCTTAAATCTAGCCACAGCAATATCAGATAGACATCTAGAGTAAGAGTTTTTGCCTAATGGCATGTAGTCCAGTAATAGCAGTTCAAAAGTTATTAAGTAATGGTCTGATAAAGAAGGATTCTGTGGAAAGACTATTAAATGTTCAATTTCAATGCCCTATACCAGAACAAGGTCGAGGGTGTGGTTAAAACAGTGAGTGGGTTTATGTACACTCTGACAAAAGACAATCGAATCTAATAATGAGATAAACGCAGTACTAATATGATTTTCAACGTCCACATGAATACTGAAATCACCTACAATAATTATTTTATCTGTTTTAAGGACTAAACTTGATAAAAACTCTGAGAATTCAGATAAAAACTTAGAATAAGGACCAGGAGCACGGTACACAATAACAAATAGAATTGGCTGTCGTGTTTTCCAGGCTGGGTGTGAAAGACTAAGAAGAAGGCTTTCGAATGAGTTATAATTTAGTTTAGGTTTAGGGTTGATTAATAGGCTTGAGTCGAAGATGGCTGCAACTCCACCTCCTCGGCCGGAGCCTCGAGAAATGTGAGCATTAATAACACTGGGCGGAGTGGATTCATTTAGGCTAACATATTCTTCATGACCCAGCCAGGTTTCAGTAAGACAACATAAGTCAATATGATACTCTGATACTAAATCGTTCACCAGTACAGCTTTAGATGACAGAGATCTGATGTTTAAGAGTCCACATTTAATTCTCCTTTTTTGTTGTGCTATTTCAGCGTTTTTATGTATAACTCCTCTTCTGTTAACTTTTATTAATTTAAGTAGTCAGGGGGCAGACACCGTTACTAAGGAGTTTTGGGTGGGTAACTGCTCTGGAAGCACAGAGAAGCGTGTAGGACTGCAACTCTGCCTCCTGGTCTGAACTCTGGGTTGTCATGGTTTTGGTCCACTAATAAAAACAGTCAGATTTCTAGATATGAGAGCTGCTCCATCCAAAGTGGGATGCATGCCGTCTCTCCTAATCAGACCAGGTCTTCCCCAGAAAGTCCGCCAATTATCTACAAAGCCCACATCGTTTGCTGGACACCACCTCGACAGCCAGGGGCTGAATTGTTTGTTATTAGGCTCTATCTCAGTCGTTTTTTATTTTATTCAGTGTAATTCAGGCTGTATTTCAGTTCTTAGTTTTTTTCTGCAGACAAATCCAGTTTGTTCTATTTATCAAATCTGTGGCTGTGGCTGTAATAATGCACCTATTGATCTCAAGGCTGGTTATAAGCATGGGGACTGTGTGTGTGTGCGGGTGTGTGCAATCAGCTTGGGGTTTAGATCAACAAATGTTCATTACTCTTGCCTCTTCCCGTTAGCAAACACACCAACACACACACTAGATAGCGAGCATTCATCACAGCACGCCTGCAGGGAAGAAAAGAACTACTCCATCTCTGCTGTGTATGTGTTTGTGAGTATACTGCATGTGTGTGGAGCCCTGAAACCAAGGGCGTAGGTTTGCATATGGACATGTTCCTACCAATATTTCGCATTATCTTTGGAGTGAAGAGCTGCAAGCCACAAACCTGCTGATTTTGACAGAGAACTGTTCATAAATTGGGGGGTCCCTAGCAATGTTGAGACCAAACCTATGCCCTTGCCTGAAACTGACAAAAAATAAAAAATAAAAATAAATGATTGTGTAATGTTTTCAGTTAATTTAATGGTGTTAATGTATAGTCTAACTTCCAACCAATCTAACCAAATATCTACTTTAGCTCTGTCTTTACCAGAGCTGGTAAAAGGATGCTAACGCCGGTGATTTAGCCGTGTGCTAACTGTTTCCTGAGTCGGACACTGTAAACATTGAGCACATCTGCTTTAGCGGGGGTATTATGTTGTTCCTGAGTCTGTCAAACCAAAATCAATGCTGTTAACACATCCGGGGCCGTACTTCTCTCCTTCAAAATAAGATGGCATGCTTCGACAACTCCAAATTATGCAGTAAAGGCTCCTTAATTTCCATTTTGAGTGTATACCACCACCTGCTGGATGTTTTGTTAAACTCTTCTCATTTCAATCCCTAGCAAGATACCTGCTGATGCATTAAACTTTGCAATTATTATAACTTATATGTATGTAAAAATGACCTATAATACACACTTGGTGCAGAGTAAGATTTATATTCTAACTATAAACACAAGTGTTCATGCATTAAATGGTCATTTTTGGAATCAAAAGACAAATGACTAGAGAAAATGATTGAAAGGTCATGAAAATATTTAATAAATAATAACATATATTTTGTTACATAAGTTGAAAAATTTTAATATAAATAAATAAATAAAATCAAACATCTAGACACCAATAACACCAAAAATCATTGTCCCGCTCCTCCTTTCAGCCCACACAAATCATGTGAAACTATTTGTGGCAGTCGTCACACTGGAGCCACTACACCAATCAATCACCGGCCACACCACTACAGACTGTTAACATTAAGTACGTTACCGGTGGATGTTGTGGGTCAAGCAGACGAGGAGGAGGAGTTGGAGTCGAGTTTGTTTTCAGAATCAGAATCTTTTTTAATCAATTTATTGCCGAGTAAGTTTTCACATACAAGGAATGTCAAACATTGTCAGAGAAAATGAGAAAGTAAAGTCTAGAAACATTTACAAAATGTACAATTTTTAAAATTAAAGAGCTCATAGTTTATGCAGGAATGTGCAAATGTTCAGAGTATGAAGTATAAAGAATATGTGCAATGTGCAGAGATACTGATCCAAATGTAATTGGTAATGTAATGTAACGCACTGAGTCAGATGTGGAGATGTAACATTGTAACAGTGTTCTTGGTCCAGTCCAGTTTGTTATCCAAGTGTACTCCCAGGTACTTGTAGTCCTCCACAATGTCCACACTGACCCCCTGGATGGAAACCGGGGTCACTGGTGCCTTGGCCCTCTGTAGATCCACAACCAGCTCCTTTGACTTTGTCGCATTGAGCTGCAGATGGTTCTGCTCACACCATGAGACAAAGTTCCCCACCACAGCCCTGTACTCAGTCTCATCTCCACCGCTGATACATCCCACCACAGCAGAGTCATCAGAAAACTTCTGAAGGTGGCAGGACTCTGTGTGGTGGCTGAAGTCCGTGGTGTAGATGGTGAAGAGGAAGGGAGAGAGGACAGTCCCCTGAGGGGCCCCAGTGTTGCTGACCACGCTGTCTGACACACAGTGCTGCAGACGCACATGCTGTGGTCTGCCAGACAGGTAGTCCACAATCCAGGACACAAGGGGGGCATCCACCTAATGTAACATGTAACATCCACCTAATGTAACATGTAGTGTAGTGTTATTTACAGATAATATAAAAGCATCTACATTGGCATTTACATGTCATGCTTAGGGTGCTCCTAAAATTTTCCGTTGGGAGCACCAGTGCTACTAGTGGAAAAAGTTCGTCTGGAGCCCTGAGCTACTTCACTGCAGGAAAAAAGATGCTCTCTCGTAAACATAAATAAATCTGCAGGTCTTTGCTCTAGAACCATGGTGATGTTGTTGCTATACTTGCAGGGTTAGTTGGTGAACTACTGTAGCTGGCGAGCTAACCGCTAGGTGGCTGGGCGGGCACTTGCACAATAGCTCCTGGAGATTCTTTTCTGTTTTCACTCTACAGTTCTGTTAACCTCAATGAAAAGGTATGATATCAGAGGCCAGTTAGCAAACAAGTTAGCTCATCGACTCCTGTGTCCTTACTGTCTGCAAAGCATTCCTCTGTTGTGGAGCAGTTTATACTCCGACAGAGAAGGTTAAATAAAAGTGAATGGTGCAACACAGCTAATAATCTACAATAGCTCTCCCTCCTTTCAAAAGTTAGCACTGTCAAGACAGCTTGCTATTGGTCAACGCCGCAAATTTGCGAGTCAAAGTTCAACAAACTTGAACTGGAAGTGAAAAAATTGTGTGGATTTACTTTGCCCCCATGAGTGAATCCCATAACTACGATTTCATTGGAATGAATAGAATTCGCCATGGAAATTTGCCATTTTAAAGGCTGATGTGACCCGACCTTAACTTTAATTTGTTTCTGTTCACTTAAAAAATTTTTGTCCATGATATGGAGCAGCAGGTAGCCAGTACAAGAAGTGCGTGAATTGGAACAAATAAGTTAATGCTACTCTGACCCATCGCAACTGCACGCCATGGGGCTTTTATCATAAGTAGGCTATACATTAAGTAAAAAACATCTTGTGTATACAACTTTCGTACCTAAATACACCAGGAGGACTAATATAGTAAAAGAAAAGAAACAATAAATAATAATTCAAGAAAAACCTTGTAACTCCTGAGCTGGTCACCAGCTAAACCAGTATAGTATGACCTTTTCTACTGAATAAAACACAAGTAACGAGTAATCATAGGAAACAAAATTTCACACCAGATTGAATTCATATGAATGGAACTGCAGTGGTTTGAAAATGATACTAGGGTGAGTTACACTCCAGGCGCGGACTGGCAACAAACAGCAGGTCAGGAATTTGCTGTCAAGCTGTCAAGAATCATTCATTTAAATAAAACGCAATCTGTTCATTTGTTAGGCTAAATTGTTAAACAAGGAAACTAAATTCAAATTAAAAAAATAATTCTAGGTGGTCTTTGCATTGTGCCTACCTCTATTGTTCAGTGGCACTGGCCTGTCGTCACACATACCTGTCTCCACAGACATCCCTCCAAAGACTTGCTCAAAACTTTCCCTGCCCGACTCAGGTTCATCTGTTTGTTAAAACAGACATCATTTGGACTGTCTGACTTGAGCATCAAATATTGTTGTATTCATTAAATCAGAATCAGAATCAGAAATCCTTTATTGATCCCCGAGGGGAAACTCTTTTGTTACAGCAGCTCACTGTCACGTCAGTGCACACAGGAAGAGAAGCACTGAGCAAAAAATATAATACACTATAATACAGGTCAGATAAGTACAATTGGATATAAAGTATAAAAGCTAAAATAAGCTTAAGCACCAAAGTGGGTTTACCGCTTGATGATAAGTATGTACGGTATAATAATACAATGTAATAATATAAGTAGTAAGTAATAGTGCAATAATGAGTACTGTCGAGTTAAGTGCAGCTTATTGAGATGATTATGAGACGGAGGATATTGCACAGCAGTAATAGAAGCATGAATAAATATCAATAAATTAAAGTGAAAACAGAGTATATTCCACAGCAGTATTAAACAGAGAATGTTGCACAGTTATTCAAGTATCACAGAGATGTAATGATCAGTGTCCAGTTTAGTGACCTAGGGTCATACAGACTGACACTTAGAGGGAGGAGTTAAAGAGTCTGATGGCCACAGGCAGGAGTGACTTCCTGTGGCGCTCTGTGGTGCATTTTGGGGGGATGAGTCTTTCATGGATGAATGGTCCAACCTTGACATAGGCAAATACATATGTGGTGTATTATGCAACACACTTGCCATTCATTCTATTTCTTGTAATGCAACAATAAATAACTTGTTCAGAACCATGTTCACCTGTAGAGTATTTAACAAATATTTTTTATTGCTGGACTGGCTATCAAATGTGTGCTGTATAGGCTATAATGCGAAAAAGAATTGATGATAAGTCTAGAAGAAAATGATCAAATTTACATGTTTATTTGATCCATTTACAGTCGAAGTCGATGACCATTTTTTTCAACACCTTGGAAATGGTCACACCTGCAGTGGGACTCTAGTATTGAAACCCCAGGGTTAACAAAAACATTTTGTTCTTTAGTTAGTTCATTTAGCTCGTCCACAGCACAAAGCATGACAAAGCACCTGCTCCCTGCTCTTTGATGTTTCTGTCTCTTCGCCACTGTCCTCATCATCACCTGCAGACTGCATAAATAAATCCGTTACCTTAGCACACTGTGCCGCGTCAGCCAGCAAAGCCCTTTTATTTCTTTGCCGGACCTTCTCTGTTCCGGGCGCCGGCCGTGGATTTTCTCTTTCTATCCATGTTTCAGCAATGAGTGCTACATACTTTTAACGAGTGCTAGATTGCTAGATTTTGCTAGATACTTTCAGTTCCAGTTGTGATGGCAGCTGCTACCTGCTATTATGGATTGCACCAGCTGTGTCGCTGCAGCTAAGATGACCTATTGAATATCTGTATATAGGCTATAAATGCCAGACTAGTTTGCTATTGTTGACAGCCATTTTTACCATACACATGAATATGCATAAGTACCAGGTGATGTTTGAGAAGACATGAGCAGGTGAGTCCAAGCACGGTTTGGGGTATTAAAAAAGGGTGAAAATGCAGAAATGCAGAAAATAGCACTTTTTATTAGCCTGGCATTTCCAGACTAATTCAGAAATGAGTCTGGAACCTCTCAGTTCATTTTCGATTTCCAAGCGGCGTTATCAACGGATGCAAACCAGAATGCCTCTGGACACAGTTGGAAAGACCTACAACCAATCAGAGCAACGAAATGTGCTGAGCAACACATGCAAGGTGGGGCGGTGCTTGGTCCGTTTTCAAGAAGGAAAAAAATGGCAGCCTGGTCACAAACATTCTTAAATTACAGCTACAGTGTACGCTACACTACTGTAACGCTACTCTGTTATTCATTGTATCAAACCCCACCCCATATTAGATAAACGACTGTGTTTTGTAAGGCAATGACTTCTTGGTATGTGTTGCTTGGTTCACAACTAGTTTTACATATACAGTAGAAACCACACAACAAAGAGCTTCTATAAACTGGAAGCAGCAAGTGACTCTATAGGAGTACACGGGTGCTGACAAACTAATATTACAGACACTATAGTGAGTTTACAACAGGCGGTTAATGGTTACCAGTCTAGATGATATTGCCAACTTGCTAACCAGCTAATATTGCTGAAACACAAAATCAGTCAGGTGTATCAGTTTCAAGTTTCAAACAAATTATCGTTTACCTCATCGTTTTCTCGTGCTTACGTCAGTCTTTTGTCAACTAATGTGTTCAGACTTAAAAATTGTAAATTGTAAAAGTTAAACTCTCTTAGCGTAGTTGCTTAATTCCAAGGAGCGTTGTTTTTCACCTGTTTTCTAACCATCTGAAAGTTTTTGGAACCTTTGGCTGTCTGAAATTCCAGCTGACTGATGGAAATGTTGTATTTTCGAATAGTTACTAGATGACTCAATCCACCAAAAAGAATAAAACACACTTTTCACAGAAAAATACTCCCCTTGAGTTGCAGCGTTACATCATGCAGCCCACATCAGGCGCACTGGGTAATACTGCACCTACTGCACATTCAGCTGTCTCGGTGTGGGGATCCCTCTGGGCCTGCTGAAGGGGCTGCACCTTATTTTAACTAACAAGGGTTGGTTATATGTTGGAGCTGTTATGTTGTACCTTCTTTAGGAGGTCTGACGTGACAAACGTGCTTTGTTCCTCTGGCATGAAGGCGAATATGTCACTGATGGGATTTAGTGCATTGCTAATACTGTCAATACGCTTTCTTTCTTTTTCTCTCCAGTCATTTAGAGGAAGTGGTGTTTGCATGCGGTTGTGAGATCCGCTGGCTGCAGCTATGGCAACAGAGAGGAGAGGCGGGGCTAAGCAGTCAACAGTTATACTGTGCTGATGGCTACAGGAAGATACTGCTGCAGGATATGAACATTAGCAGTTGTGGTAAGTTTAGAGAGTGAAAATTAGCACACAAACATACACACACCTGATATGCACAATTTGACCTTAATGATTGGGAATTCTGATTGCTGATATTAATTTTGTATTAAAGCTGTTTAAACGATAGAGCTGGGGTTATTCAGAATTGTTCTTATTTTCAATAAATCCCACAAAATAAACAAAACCAACAATGCATTGGTCCGTCTCTCAATACTTTCTGACTTCCCTACCCTGTCTCTGTCTCTCAGCCCCAAGCCCATTGGTTCCTACTGTAGCGTTAATACCTTAAATGCTATTCAAGTATGATAATTCTGAAAATCCATAATTGATACAAACTGAAGTAGAGGGATGACACTCAACTTTGGCTATCAGAAATAATCAATATTTATACTAAATAGCAGAATTTAACTTGTATTAAGTTCACCTCTTGGCACCAGAAAAGGGAAAATGAAGCCAGTTAATTAATTCAGTCTCAGTTCTGGAGGTTGCTGCTAAGTTCTTGACTCATGTACATTGACCGTAATACTTCATACACGCAAACCGCGTAATAATCAAGTTCTGGACTCTCTGGAGCTCTCGGGCATCCTCTGGTGCACTCGGTCCCACATGGCAACTCGGGTCAAAAGCAGCAATCACGTTACAACATCTGGTTTTATGGCAATATATATCCATATGTATATATCTATATGCATAGGTACACCTGTACGCACAGCAAATCAGTAAAATCAAATGAATTCATGTCCTGGTAGGGAATGTGTATTTCCCTTCTGTCTCTGAGAGGAATGCGAAGAGGAGGGCAAAAAACACAAGACTTTAAAATATTCTTTGAAATATGTCATTAGGGTTGAAAGTAAGAGCCTACACCAATGAAAGTGTGTCACAAATTACCAAACATGCTGTTTCAAATTATCAAAAATGTCACTGAAAAATTGTTTTGTGTCACTACAACAAAATGGTGAGCCATGCTTTGTAAAAAAATCATTTTTCACACATTTCATTCCTTCATATAGAGAAACAGTTCCTGTTAGTTCAGGGTTTATTGCGCCTGCATCCAAATCAGCATGTTAACTCAGGGCCCCGCCCCTTTCCCATTTCTGTAGTGACATTTGGAGAAATAGTGGAGTGGAGCAAGATGGACAAATAAAAAGAGGAAAAACGTAAAGCTGGTGCTGAAAAGCTGAGAGAGAAGAGGCTGAAGTCCCTTGAGGCTGATGCCGCCAAATGTTTTCAAATAACAAATTATTCATTTGGCACCTGTACCAGTCAATCATCTCAGCCCAGTGAGCCTGAAGGCAGCAGGGAGAGCAGCCCAGGGAGCCTGAAGGCAGCAGGGAGAGCAGCCCAGTGAGCCTGAAGGCAGCAGGGAGAGCAGCCCAGGGAGCCTGAAGGCAGCAGGGAGAGCAGCCCAGTGAGCCTGAAGGCAGCAGGGAGAGCAGCCCAGGGAGCCTGAAGGCAGCAGGGAGAGCAGCCCAGGGAGCCTGAAGGCAGCAGGGAGAGCAGCCCAGGGAGCCCAGCGATACCAGTTCAACTGTTAGCCAAGGTTCTGCAGCTGAAGCGGTAAGACAGAAGACAACAGGGATAAGATAAGCAAGGTTTGGGTTTGGCTAGCTGGCTATTTAGCTACATCGGGTACCTTTTCTTGGGGAAACATGGGGCGGTCTGAGTCAAAAAAGTCCAGGGCCATTTTTCATTCCCAGTCCGTCACTGCTCAGGGGGCATTCAAATTCTGCACTGAAAGATGTACTGACAAGCGGTGGTCAGTGGAAATCTTTGTCATGTCAGATGTGGACCATACTGGTCAAATCCGATTTTTAATGATTCTTGACTTAATCAGAATGTGTTGCCAGTAACTGGAACATGTGAGTTCTCTCCGACTCCTTCATTACTGGAAAGTTGCCAAATCTTGGACATTTTCTCAACTACGTCTTAAAAATGTGATTCCTTGTTTTATACCTATCCAACACCATCGGGATGAAGTGGATCAGTGTTGGACCTCACTAATGCTCTTGTGTTTGAATGGGAGTAAATCACTGCAGCCGGGTTCAACATCTGGTGGATAGTCTGAAACCAGAAGAGTGGATTTGGTTTTGAAATGACATATTTGGCTGTCCACATACTTTCCATATAGTGTGGTTTAAAATCACAGCGTATTTTGAGGCTGGGTGAGATTTTAATTTTAAAAACTCTAGTATTTTGTCAATTCAATCTTTCAGTTGAACATTCTGTCACACTTAGTGATGTTCAGATACACAATTGTTTGTGCCATTTAGTTTTTTTTAGAATTCCATTGTACATGAAAAGGTGACAAAATAAGGGAAACTCAAAAATGTCAGTATACGTACTAAAACATGCTTGGTTTTTTGAGTCTGCTACTGATTGACACTGTTGTCCCACAATGCAATGCACAAAGGAAATGGAGAAGCTAATAAAGCTTCAAAAACATCTAAATAAATTGCACATGGTGGTGAGATAGCTAAAACCACGTCTGAAGGTGCATTTATTACATCATTTCCTGTTAGTATAAAATAATAATAATAATAATAATAATAACTTTATTTATGTAGTGCTTTGCAATAACAACAATAATAAAAGTCAATAACAGTAAAACTGTAAAGTGGGACACAGTATTGGTTTGTAGGACTCCTTTGTTCTCTGTAATGCTGAGGACTTTCTGAACAAGTTCAGCAGCTGGGAAACACTGCTGTCTTCAGAACTCTGTGGAAAAGGCTTCTGTGTGTGGACCAAATTCCATTTTCTCTTACGTTCTCTCTCTCTCTCTCTCTCTCTCTCCATCCCTCTCTCTCTCTCTCCCTCTCTCTCTCTCTCTCCTCTCTCTCTCTCTCTCTCTCTCTCTCTCTCTCCTCTCTCTCTCTCCTCTCTCTCTCTCTCTCTCTCTCTCCTCTCTCCCTCTCTCTCCCTCCCTCCCTCTCTCTCTCTCTCTCCTCTCTCCCTCCCTCCTCCCTCTCTCCCTCTCTCCTCCCTCCCTCCCTCTCTCCCTCTCTCTCTCTCTCCCTCCCTCCCTCCCCTCTCAGACCTACCAGATATCAGCGTCAGCCACAGTAACCTCACAGTTATCGAGGGTGATCGAGTAACAGCAATATGTAATGGCTCTGGATCCCCATTACCTGAGGTGGACTGGCCTGTCAATGGCTTGCACTCCATCAATGCACAAGAGGTAGGGAGGACACACACACACACACACACACACACACACACACACACACACACACACACGTTCCCAAAAATTGAGGAAAACACAGAACAGCTAGAGTTGTGAGTGTTGCATTTCACACGTGATCCCAGCAAGCTGCTGGCAGTTACCTCATAAATAACTGATGTGTGTCTGGCATCAATCATTGACGGGATTTCCAGCAGAAACAAATGTTGTACAGCAGTGGAATGTTTCTGAAGTCTTATTTTATGAATTAGCTGTAGCTAGTTAGATAAGAACATGGAGGACAAAATGGCAGTTTTGTCTTCCATTGGAGCTGGCTACTTAACATTCATAAAGCATGAATCCATGGATTGCATTCATAGGTAGTGAAAGCCTCTCCATACAGTGCTACCCTCCAGTTTAATGCACGCGTCACAGAAGAAATAGACAATTATTATTAGAAATATATCTTTTTATATTTGCTAATGGACAGTGTCCATATATAAACTGGTCAAATGCAACTGGCATAAACAGCGTTAGGCAAGTTACTCATTATTTACCATTCACATAAATCACATTGCTAATTACTCAACAGTAGAGGAAGTGAGTTACATTAGTCTTTATAGCCTTTTACTCAGCCCGCCTTCGTGTCTTTCAACAACTTCAAATCTACCAAACCCACACACGACATATGACAATCCACACCACACAAGCAAATACAGAAACAGGTCCGCATCATCTGCTCATTGTTCTTCTGTTATTTTGTTTTGCACATGCACAGTCTGGTCTGCAGCGTGCACTAACCTCGCGGGAGCACGCAGATTCAAAGACAAAGTTTGTAAAGTTACAAAAAAATAAAATACTAAAATTACAGTAAATTTGAAGCAATTTGAAAAAGAATGTTGGAAAACTACTGTTAATCAGAGATAATAACCAGGTTCATCAGTGATAACAGACGCACTGTCTAATGTGTTTCTGGTCTAATAATGCCTATATGATTATCATGCAGGCTACATGCCATCTGCCAACACTGGTGTGGGACAGTAAAGGTTAATATCTGTCATGAACACTAAATCTCCTCACAAATCAGTCAAATTATTGATAGAATTCCACTTTTTTGCGAGGTAGGCTACATGCAGCGGCCACTTTCAGCGCAGAGTAGAGCAGCAGCAGAAGTCACAAACCCACAGCGTAAACGGATGATACACGGACCGACTTCAGTAACTTGTGTTCAGCACTTTTCGGTGTCCTCTGGAAATGCCTCTGTTCACACTTCGTTTTGGGTATTTGTAGCGTGTTTGCTTAATTTGCTTGCCTTTTGTCTATTTGCATGTTTTCTCAGTTGCAGTGCGTTGCCCCGTCGGCCGCCGTACTTGTAAGGTGCTTGTAAATGACCAAACAATTGAACATTTTATATTCTATATTACTGTTATACATTGATAGGTATGAAAAGGTTCTGGTTTGGTTTATACTGTCAGCGTGTTAACAGTTGTCATGCTGACATTTAGGACCTCGGGGGGGGGTCTACTTGTTACAGTATTATTTAACTGTTAATGAGTAGTGAGTTACATTTTCACATTCTGTGGTCTCCGTGACCAAATGATGGAGTGTCGAACAGAGTGCCATGGTCTGGTGGGGCTAACAGCGGGGATCACCATGCGTGAACGCTCCTAAGTCGGACTAACGTCAGGGTTTCATGTTCTTCCCATTCGGCCAACATTGCGTGGATGCAGCACAATGCTGTTAAATGAGCCTGCTGGCTCTTTAGCAAGCTTAAATGTACACTACCTTTTCTTACAACGTTAGTGAACCTGCCTGCCCCCACGCTACACTCCTGCCCGCTCTCTTATTTTATGCTGCTCTCCCTCCAGGCCAGAGTCTACGACAACAACACCATTCATTCCATCAACATAACTTTGGTCAATGTGAGCAGAGACGACAACAACTTCCTGCTGACCTGCACCGCCACCAACATAGTGGGCATGACCAACGCTTCCGTCCAGCTAACTGTTCACTGTAAGTACACACACACACACACACACACACACACACACAGTGAATACATACACACGCACAGTGCCAGCTGTTTAATGGTCACTCTAGGAAAGTACTTATTAGTGTTTTCATATTGCTGAACAGGCCCATCCATCATCATTACAGCCCATACACATCTGACCTACAGAGTGTGTGCGCGCGTGTGTGTGTGCGTCAGGGTTTTGTGTGTTTATATTCATGTGACATACAAAAGGAGCTGTTTGCATGAATGTTTTCATATGCAAATTACATACGTTTCTTGAAATCATACATGCTAATTGCATTTCTGTGAAAAGCAATTGCTGTTATTGTAAATGTTTCTTATTGTCAATAAATCCCATGAAAAGACCCACACCAGCAATGTTTTAGTGCATCTCTCAGTACTTCCTGTCTGTGGCCCCAAACCCATTGGTTCCTACTGAAGACGTAAATCTTTAAAAAACACCTCACAAATATATAGTTTAATTTTTTTTTAAAGGCTCTAATTTCCTACAACAGCTGGTCATTGTAGTTTTTATCAAACGCTACTCAATCCCACGCTCTGTGGATGAAGCAGAGGACACGTTGTTGTATATTGCAAAAATCTATTCATCTTATCGATGTACTCAGTTTAGAGGTGTGTCTAATATGTACAGATTAAAATGTTTTGGAAGAATATGGCATACCTGTCACACTCACTCTCATGCACACTGCAAAGCTGTGCATGATAATGTAATACACTCATGAATCTATTTTCAGCGCGAGCTCCACTCGCGCGGCATGCATATATCTTGCTATACACCCAGAGGCTTGAATTTAAAAGCACCGGGCCATTGAGGAAACTATTTTAAGCTGCTCTGTGCGGAAATTAAATTTTGCGGGTAAGCAATATGACGAAGGCTGTTAACCAGGACCGAAAGATGCGACCACATCACAGCTGGTTCAGCCTCTTTACATCGGCTCCCTGTTGGTTTCAGGATCGATTTTAAGATCTTGTTGATTACTTTTAAGGCTCTTCATGGCTCCAGACTATATTTTAGACCTTGTAATCCCTTATGAACCTTCACGTAGTTTAAGATCTTCGGGCAGGGGTCTCCTGTCTGTTCCTGAGTCCAGGATGGAAACTAAGGGGGACAGAGCTTTTGCCATCAGGGCCCCGAGGCTCTGGATCAACCTGCCCGAAGACATCAGGCCGTCTGAGTCAGAGTCTTCGTTTAAGTCTCGTCTCAAAACACATTTTATCTGAAAGCAGATCCTGATTTTACCTGAACTGGCTGCTTATTTTATTGCTTTTGTGTATTTTATGTATTTTATTTCTTTATATTTCATCATTCACTGTGGTGTTTTATTTCTTTTGTTGTGAAGCACTTTGTACTTTGTTTTGATAAGTGCTCTATAAATAAAATGTATTATTATTATTATAAAATTGTGCTCACTACCTTGGATGGTTTTACTGGCAGGATTGGCAGGATAGATGACTCAGACCACAATATATTCATCATTTTACATCCATGCATCTCTTTGTGCATCTGGACACAGCTGGATTGTTTATTGATTTGTGAGAGGTGTAGTAAGTATTTCTGTGGTTTGTTGTTATGATAATGATACATTAGCAATATATTTAGCTAATGGACATGAGCAATATTGCAAGAGGGTTATAACGCATAAATACAGTAGTATTCTTTTTTTTTAATTCACAGGCCTGGATCTGATCTGCCCAGAGTTTAAAAGTTGTCAACAGTCAGTAAGTGTGCTTACATGCACAGTTATGATCAGTTGTCTGGAGTTCCTTGATTATGTGTTCTGAGGTTTTGAGTAAACATATCCTGCTCTCAGAAACCTGGAGCCTTTTCTTGGTTTTGAAAAAACTTGAATATTCTAGTTGGAGAACTGTAATCGAAAGCTGGATACTGTGGCATGTAAAGACCTTAATCAGCATTCTGCCTACCAGCACTTCAAAAGCTCACAAATTAACACATTAGATATTGTTGTTTAATCTGTACAAAAACCAAAGCATAAAAATATGGTTTTTACAGGGTTATTTGTCGGACCATTTCAAGGCAGTGCCTTCCTGGAGTCTCTGCTGGTTGTCTGGTAACCTCACGGTGACGACAAGACTCCTTATTTTTGGACAGAGCCATGCTTGCTGTTTCCTCCTGTTTCCAGTCTTTATGCTAAGTTAGGCTGTGCAGCTTCTGGATGTAAACTGGACCCTGGAGCACCGGTCAAACTAACATGCAGCGATGGTGGGCGGGGCATTCAGAGATCCAGAATTTCTCAATGAGGGACAAAGAGTAGATGTGCTTCCAGCCTCTTTTCAGAGTATTTTTACTTTTTAGGTGTGATAACCATGTTAAACAAAATATTAATCATAGCAGAGTATTTTTACATACTTTAAAACGTGTCTGGAGGGGAACTTTAATATTTATTGTACAAGCATGAGAGTGCTATCAGTCTAATCTAGAGAATCTAACTCTTGCCAAGAAACTAAATAATGTTGAACTATTGAGTTACATAGGTGGTCAATACATCAAATAATGACTGAATGATTAAAGGATGATCTACACAGTGAAATTAAAGGAAAATCCAACACAGGTAATGTGGAGAATAAACTATTGTCTCTCTCTTCTTCCATCAGTAAGATGAGAAAAGAGTGCTAAAGACAGCAGTGTCCAGGCAGCCAAACTGAGTGCATTCCTACAGTAACTGCTTATGCAGTTCAGTCAATACAAGGAAAGGATAGAGAGGAGGCGTCAAAGACATGCCTTCACTGATGCAAATGATCAGAATCTGCCAGAATCGTGTATATGAATGAATATCCTGGTTTGTTACATATATTAAAAAATAGGATCAAAATCAGCATAAGACCCAAAACTGGGATATTGATGTTTGCTAATACACTGCCTCCAGATTGTTTTAAGCTGACCTGAAGCACTTGTCTGTGTTACCTCATAGCTGAACCAGTTTGGAAAACCTCTGAAAAATGAATTGGCTCTTACTTGGTCATTTTAGAATTATCTTCATTGGCAGTCTTCATTCTCTTTTGGAAAATTGCTAGATTGCTCTTCATTTATTCATTTTCTTATTTATTTGTGGCAGCGATGCCCATAGTACAATCATATGCATGTACAAAAAAGCCTACAGTGAAATCTACTGCTGCTGGACTACAGTCTATTTCATGTTTTATATTATACTGAATTCGCCTGTGTGGGTGACCAGAATAAGACGTCCTCATGTGTTTGTCATGGCGTTACTTACTGCTTTATTTTATGTTGGAATAAAATAATGGTCAAATATTTAACTGCAACGTAGTAATTCCTTTTTGATACCTTCACTTTTTTGCATTAAATCATAATGGGATGTTTGCTGAAATTGACTGGATGTGGCACAGCCCTACTGTTTACTGATTTACAATGGTTAAAGGGGGGCACCCACTTGTGTAGGTGCGAGCGATTAATTATCCAAGATAAATATGAATAACTTTAATGAATAAAGTCCTCGGGGGCACCACTCTTCTTAAAGAAGCGAAATGATAGCCAAGTATTTGATTTAGTCTCATAAAATACACTAAACTATCAATTTGGAACTCTGATTAATAATTAAATTAATAACTAGAACCAACTTACCAATTGATAGCTAGTCGGTTGAAGGATTTGGAGTTCAACATAGAAGAGGTTGGCAAATTACTCATTGTTGTGAAACAGTAAAGAAGCCAGCATAATTCTACACAAGCATTTATTCAACAGATAAAGCAAACACACACAATAAGACTAACTCTAAACACTAAACTACAGAACAAAGGGTGTGTGTATTTGTGTGTGCGCAGGTCTGGGTGCGCGCCAAAAGGAATGTGTGTTTCTTTGTTCTGCCTTCGTATGTCTTGCGTGCATGAGCATGAACCCACGTGGTCAGAAACAAAGGAACATGTGAAGCGGGAGCTGTAAAGTTACTCTCCGCCGTCTCGCCCAAGAATTGTGCTTCCGCTGTGGAAGCATCTTTTGCTGTGCGGTGTCCGCTTGTAGAGGAGGAAGCCGGTCGCTCTGTCTGTGGTTGTCCTTACAGAGTTAACTGCTCAGCATTAACTTGCTTCGTGCTCCTGTTAGCATGTGAAGTTAGCTGGCCGGCTTACTAATCCGGGTCACAGGTCAGACTGACCAATGCTGCGTTCAATGGCTCTCAGGATTGTGGGACAAAAGAGAAGGCAGTCTCCTAACAAAAGTTCAGTTAACAATCACCCAAATGAATGAATTTGTCTGTGGAGTCCCCACACTTTCTATGATAATTAAAGGTGGGGTATGCGATTCTAATCCAGCACACATCTTTTTGTCAAATTCAGTGAATATCTCCTCACGGTCCGCTAGCTGTCCGTTCGTGTGTGCTCTGAAAAAAACTCTGGTGTTTGACAGTACTCAGCCTTGGCTTTGTTAATGGGAAATTAACAAAGTGGCTCGGACCGAGCAACACAACACTATTCCAGCCATGATTTGTGTGTCAGGTAACGTTAAACGACTTGCCCACGGACATTCAGCTGACTCTCTAGTTTGCCAAGATATGCTGTTGTTGTGATGTTAGCTATAGCAGCAGGAGAGTTGTGAGCATCGCTGTCTGGAGAGCTGTGCTGGCTCTGGGAAACCGTCTCGTTCTCTCTCATAGCTTCGCAGCAGAAACTGTAGCGACAGTTTGCTAACCCACAATCTAGCTAAGCTAACCCACAACCTAGCTCACGTTAATTATATTATTTGCTGTGTCGTTGTTTGCTCTATATCATCGTAATTATCATAGTATTGGATTTCTCCAGAATCGTATACCCTACCTTTAACCAACTTTCTTTGGATTTTGAATATGTCAGCATGGACTTTGGAAAACTGGGATGGACATTTTTCTGACATTTTACAAACCAAATAATCAATCAATTGATTGAGTAAATAATCACCAGATTATTGAATAATGGAAATAATAGTTATAGCCCCTCCTGGAACCCAACCTGGTTCAGTGTGGAACAAATAGCCTAGTAGGTTGGACACTCAGAAACACAGACAATACACAGTAGGTGACATTTATGGAAGTATTGCAGTCTTTCCCATGACACTGTGAGGTTCTGTTTGTGCCAAAAGTGTCTGCCATCTGTTAATGACAGTTAATGAGTGCAGTGTGCTAAATTTCCCAGCTTATTGTTTATCTGAATGTATGTGTTGCTGTCAGCTGTTGGATAAGGTGGGTTACATTTTTCATTTGAGCCAAAAAATGTCAGCTGTCTACTGTCATTTTAGGCTAACACACAGCTGTTGATGTGCATTTGATTTGGTGATGTTGTATCTTTACCTCTGCTATTGTAGAGTTTCTCTCTCTTGTTACTTGTCTGTTTTGAAATGATCTCTCACTAGTATTGCCTTTGTCTTTCTGTTATTGTGTTAGTCATTGCTGTTGTCTTTGTCTTTGTCCCTGAATTCTCTTTGCTGTTCATAGTATTTCGAGCACAAGGGGGCCTCACAGCAGTAGGGATTTGATGCTCCTGTGCTACATCCTCACTACCTCTATATGAGCGCCGTATATCAACCTAGTCAAACAATGACCATGCCATTGTAGTTTTCCAGACATCAAGCAGACAGCTAGCTGCTGTAGTTACATCCCATTCATCCATGTCTTGGGCTTGCAGCCAATGTTGTACTGCTTATCAATTCACCAGAGAACAGCGAGCTGTTCTGTAGAAAGTCACTTCAGCAGAGGTAGACTTTTTCTGACTGGAAATAATGGATAATGATTATAAAAATGCTTCCTTGAGAATATAATTATGTGTTTACTTCATGGAAAGGCCTCACTGCATGCAGTTCAAAACAAATTGTGACAAATTACTGACATCATCGCAATGACTTGATTTCATGATCAAAACATGACAAATACAGAGCAGGCTTTCAGGGTTTCTTAAAACATGTGATTACATGCTGCAAACAGAGTTGAGTGGCAGAGTGATTTGATTTTTTTTGTTTGTTTTAATGTTATTTGGCACAACCGAATGCACCAAACTTGGATACAAACATAAAACACAGTCAAAATGACGTAAGTGGCCTTAAAAATGCTTGTCACTGGCAGGATTATATGGTAAAAAGCTGTTGAAATACTGACTTATGAAGCAAATACAGTTTTTTTATTGAGTCTACCACAACAAGCCTTTTTAAACTCCCAAATAGTGAGATCAGTTGTTTTCATTATCAATATAAAGCTCTCGTGTGCAAATGTAAAAACAGCACTGACTGCACACTGCTATCCATCTGCTATCATAATTGTTACCATGGCGCAATATGCTATTGCTGTGGTTGATTATTTTCCTCCGTCTGCGAATGCAGCCGCAACCTGTGATGTCATCCACTCGACTGTCGCAGGACTTCAGACACAGCACCCAAATGCTCTTATCATCTGGTGATTTCAGTCATGTCTCCCTCTCCTCCACACTTACCAACTTCACCCAGTATGTGACATGCATAACAAGGGACAATAAAACACTGGACTTACTGTATGCAAATGTCAGTAAGGCACTGATCACAACCTAGTACAGTATACCTAGTGGCGACCTACATGCCTGTCTTATGCATCCCAGTCACCACCAGGACTGTTAGAATATGGTCAGAGGAAGCCATGGTAGTCTTACAGGACTGCTTTGACTTCACAAATTGGGATGTACTCTGCACTTCACGTCCTCTTCAACAGGTTTGACTCAGGTGCCCCATCACACCCCACCAGCCCCACCCCTCTCCTGTGCTCTCCCCCCTCCGTCCCTCCATCCCTTGCTGCTCCCGCCTGCAACAATAAACTGTCCTGAACATCAGCCCTGCCCCCCCGAGCTCCTACACTTGCCTGACCATCACTACCAACCAGGTGAATAGGGAGCTGAGGAGGCTCCGCCCAGGCAGAGCTACTGGCCCCAATGAAGTAAACCCCAAGGTGCTGAGGGGGTGTGCTAATCAGCTGGTTGGCATTCTTTGTCACCTCTTCAAACCTCCCTATGGAAAACATCATGCATCGTCCCAGTACCTAAGAGGGGATGCACCAGTGCTCTCAGTGACTTAAGGCCAGTGGCGTTGACCTCTCATACAATGAAGACCTTTGAGAGGCTGGTCCTGCAGTTCGCTTACCAGGCAAACCTTGGTGTGGATGATGCTATCATTTACCTACTGCACAGGGCTTACTCTCACCTGGAGAGGCCCAGGACACTTTTCAAGTGCATTCAACACCATTCAGCCACTCCTGCTTGCAGAGAAGCTTACAGCCATGAAGGTGGTCTGTGCCATGGTATGCTGGATTACAGACTATCTCACCTGCAGACCGGCTCCAGAGCTGCCAGTCAGACATACTGGATAGTAACACAGGCGCAACCTCAGGGAACTGTTCTGTCTCCCTTCCTGTTCCCCCTATACACATCTGACTTCAGATTCAATTCTGGATCTACTCATCTTCAGAAGTTCTCAGACGACTCATCCATTGTTGGCTGCATCACAACAGCCTGTTGCACATTCAATGTGCAACAGGCTGCTTCGCATGTTCTATGAAACAGTGGTGGACAGTGCACTCTTCTTTGCTGTTCTGTGTTGGGGAGGCGGGGATAAATAAAGTGCTCCCTACCTACCTACCTATGGACTGAAAGCAACACATACTGTAGACATCAGGATTGTCCTTTTCTTTGACATACTATCATATAAAAACCAGAGGCTGCCTGTATGAAGAGTGTGTGTGCATAAGAAGAATGCTTGTCTTTCTGCACAGAAATCCGTGTTTATAAAATGCTACCCCACATGAGAAGCTGTGAGATACCTGATCACTTTGCAGATACAATACCAAAAGTTTCTTGAAACATTGCAACCCAAAATTTGGCTTCTAAAGAACTTGGTGACCCCCCTCTAGGGTAATCAAATTTATGACGGTGATGTGAATGTGTTGGTAAAAAGTTTCCTATTTACACATCCAGCAGACAGAGCAACCGAAAAGACTTTAGCATTGTGCTGCCAGCATGGCTTTAGTCTTATTAATTTTACTGGACAATTACTAAAATCCAAGGGTTTTTCATCCAGAGCTCCTTTTACTCTCTGATACTTTGTGTGAGACATATACTCTATAAATCATTTTTGAGTATCTGGAGCTTCTGAAAATCATGCAAGCAACCCTGATCATATATCCATATCCTGTAGGATGTGTGTGTGTGTGTGTGTGGTGGAACGACTAATAACAGCAATCATCTTTCTCTGGTGCTGGTTTGAATTTCTTACAGTTGGCTGTGGTAAGACAGTGACACCGTTGCAGCAAACAGCAAACTGTGTTTGCTTTTAGATACAGTTTTGTCAGTCAACAGAGAGAAACACGAGAACAGGAACACACACGCTCACACACTCCAAATCGACTGGAACAGATTGTGATGAGGCCAGCATATTAAAATAATAATGGAGGTCTCTCCCTCTTTGCATCTCTGTGTTTTCTCTTTTCATCTCTTGTCCTTTCATGTACTGCAACAATACATCAAGTGTAATGACAGACAATATAAGCTTCACTGTAGAGGAGGTACATGTGACATTGTAATACAATAAAATACTTGTCTTCCTCTGTTTCAATTACAAAGTGAACAGTGCTCAGTCCTTTTGTTCTCTTTTGTCTTTTCAGTTCCTCCCTCCATCGTGAAGCTGAAGGAGCCAGAACGCCGCCATGACACGTGCATAGAGTTCACTGTTCGAGGTTCGCCCCAACCGATCTTACGATGGTTCTACAAAGATAAGGTGGGTTTGATTCATTTGTCAGTGTGACTGTCAAATTCCAATCTGATCAATTTATTGTACAACTTTGATTTTATGAATTAAGCTTTGTTATTTTATGGCTGCTCTTTCTGAACGGTTACTGGTTTACCTGTGCAAAATGAAATTCTGTCCATGAAATACATCGTGGACAAACAAAAGCATATATTAGGTATAAAAATGGAACCACATTTTTGGATTAAAATATATTAATTTAAAAAAAACAGTAGCTTCATCCACAAGGTAGAATGTAATTCTTAGGCTATATGAAAAATGCTTTGGGCAGTTATTGATTCAGGTGAATGTAATTTTGACTGAGTTTGGAAGTTGTTAAAAACATGCCATTGTTTGTGTTACTTTTGAGTTACTTTGAAAGATATAAAATTTGAATTTAAAATTTAAAATTCTATTAGTTTGGTATTGGCTGATTAGTTGTTTTTTGTTTTGTGAGCTGGTTTTTATGTTTTATGGATGTATTATGGTATGTAGTCTGGCAGGAGACATAGGTTTCCATGTACCCGCATAGCATTTTTTGTAACCAGTTTTTTTAGGACCCTAATGGTGTCTAGTTAAAAAATTTTATGTCGCCATGGTCAATTAATGGCCCATGGGGTTTGTTTGGCAGCCAATGACTCTTGAACCAGACAACATACAAACACAAATGAACCCACTTTTTCATACAATTTTGACACCAGGAATCAACTGGAAAGGTCATTGACATGGTGCTTTTGCTATTTTGTTTTGCAATAGTTTCCTGCAATAACCAAATGAAACTAGTTTATTCTTGTATATCAGCTGCAAGGTTATAAAATGGATGGCAATCACTAACTAAAATAGATGACAATCTGATAATACAAAAGTCATCAAAACCCAAATTCACTGATCATCATCCATCTTATCATCAACCTCCACCTCATCAAAAGTGACCCGCTGGGTTGTTTTTTGCAATGTCTTTGCAATGAAAGTACAATCAAAACAAAGTTGAAAAATCTAAAATGCAACACACAAAATCCATACATAAATCATAAGTATTTACAGATTGGCATGAACAGCAGCCCAATGCTTACTGAAGCACCTATTACTTATGACAGTAATAACTCATCAACATCGGAAAAGAAAGTGCAGGGATTGGATTAAGTGCAGTGGACCTGGGGACAATCACTGCTCAAGGCATCTCCCATCCAGACAGCCAGTCCAGTCGGGCCTAATGTCACCACAAGTGGTGTGTCCCAAACAGGAAGAGAGGAATGAGATAAGAGCTAAGCTAACCCAGGTAGGAACTAAGGCTGCTCCACTACCCAGCCTATTTCTGGCTGATGTCCGCTCGCAGAAAAATAAAATGGATGAAATAAGACTCAGAATCAGAGACTGCTGTGCCCTCATCTTTACTGAGACCTGGCTGCATCACAACATCCTGGATCAAGCTGTTCCGCGCTGAACGAACACAAGACTCCCAAAAGACAAGTGGAGGTGGTCTCTGTGTTTACATCAATGATGCTTGGTGCTCAAACGTAGTCAAAGTGGATGCAAAATGTTTACCACATTTGGAAATGGAATTTTTATTGTCTTTGCTGCTGCTGTTTAGATTCCTCCAGATGCAAATTAAAAAAACACACTTCAGGAACTGTATGAGGTCATCAGCAGTCACATTACAAAACAACCGGATGGTGTTTTTATTATAGCTGGTGATTTTAATCAAAACAGGCCTCAGATCTGTTTTACCTACATTCCACCAGCATGTTCACATCCCCACCATGGGAACAAATACAAATAGTTAAAGTTAAATTTCAATTCAATTAAATTTTATTTATATAGCGCCAATTCATAACAGAAGCTATCTCATTGCACTTTTCCTGTGCTAGGCCGTACTCTTTATAATATTTATTACAGAGACCCAACAAATCCCACCATGAGCAAGCATTTGGTGATACTGGCAAGGAAAAACTTCCTTTAAGAGGCAGAAACCTTGGACAGAACCAGACTCACCGTGTTAGGTTTTGAGAGAGAGAGAGATGGGGGGGCACAATATATATATATATATATATATATATATATATATATGAATAATAGTAGAATAGTAATTGTAGTGTTAATATTAATAAATTAGTAATAATAGGAATGACAGCTATAGGAAAAATAATGTCAGTATTAGTAACAGAGCCAATACCTGCTGAATGCGACAGAAGGAGAGAGGAGAGAAACGAGAAAGGGGGCACAATATATATATATATATATATATATATATATATATATATATATATATATATATATGAATAATAGTAGAATAGTAATTGTAGTGTTAATATTAATAAATTAGTAATAATAGGAATGACAGCTATAGGAAAAATAATGTCAGTATTAGTAACAGAGCCAATACCTGCTGAATGCGACAGAAGGAGAGAGGAGAGAAACGAGAAAGCACAAAACTACGGGAGAGAGAAGATGTTGAGTTAGTAACATGCAGTGATAGGATAAAAATGCATATAGATGGAGAAGGAGAGGAGGAGAGAGGAAAGAGGCGGATCATGGGAATTCTGCTGGCAGTCTAGGCCTATAGCAGCATAACTAAGGGATGGTTCAGGACTCATCCAAGCCAGCCCTAACTATAAGCTTTATCAAAGACGAAAGTCTTAAGCCTACTCTTAAATGTGGATATGGTGTCTGCCTCCCAAACCCAAACTGGGATCTGATTCCACAGGAAAGGAGCTTGATAACTGAAGGCTCTGGCTTCCAAAGTGTGGACAGATGAAGCTACAGCAGCTCTACAGGACTGTTTTGAGTGCACAGACTGGCTCATGTTCAGAGATGCTGCCACCCAGGAGAACCACATCAACCTTGAGGAATATACATCATCAATGACATCATACATCAACAAATCATCCCCAATAATTCCCCAACCAGAAAGCCTGGATGAATGGAGAGGTGAGGGCTCTACTCAGAGCCAAAAAAGCTGCTTTTCGGTCAGGAGACAAGGAAGCTTACAACACTGCCAGAGCAAGACTGAAAGCTGGCATTGAGGAGGCAAAGCTGAGACATCAGCAGAGACTGGAGAGAGACCTCAACACCAACAACACCAAAGATATGTGGCAGGTGATCAAAAACATCACAGGCTCTCCACTGCCCTCCACTCAGTCTTCACACACCTTGAGAACAGCAACACATTGCTGTTTGCATGTTGTTTTCATTCAACACTTTCCCCCTCTGAAACCAATTGGAAAACTTAGCACTCTGGGCTTACCACACTCTGTAAGTGGATATTGGACTTCCTCACAAACAGACCCCAGAAAGTTCGGATTGGCGGTCACACCTCCTCCACTCTAGTGCTGAACACTGGAGCCCCCCAGGGCTGTGTCGTCAGCCCCCTCCTGTTCACGCTGTACACTCATGACTGCAACCACCGACATGGAGACAACTCTGTTATGAAGTTTGTGGATGACACCACCATCATCGGCTGGATTACAAACAACACTTCATATCGGGAGGAAATCAACAATCTTGCAGGGTGGTGTACAACGAACAACCTACTGCTCATCGTCAGCAAAACCAAGGAGCTGATTGTTGATTTTAGGAAAAAGGAGGCAAAGACACACACTCCTGTGGAGTGAGGTGGAGCAGGTGAACAGTTAGGTTCCTGGGAATCAGCATCACAGAGAACCTGACATAGTCCTGACATGGTCCTCTCACATCTCCACCCTGGCTGTATTTCTTAAGGAAACTTAAGAAGGCAAAATTCCTGTGCCAAGTTCTTATTAACTTTTACAGAGGAGCAATAGAAAGCATCCTGTCTAGAAACATCACAAACTGGCATGGGATGTGCACGGCCCAGGACCGGAGAGCTCTGCAGCGGGTGATTAAAACCGGTCAGAAGATCATTGGTACCAACCTACCGAGCATCAGTGATATTGGTGAGGTGAGGTGCCTTTGCAGAGCCCCAAGGATACTAAAGGACAGTAACCCCCCAGCCACATCCTGTTCACTCTGCTGCCATCTGGAAAGAGATACAGAAGTATCCGCTGCCGTACCACCAGACTACAGAGCAGCTTCTTCCCTCAGGCTGTGAGACTGCTAAATTCATCCTCAGCACTCCACCATGTAAAATAGTTTTCATTTTTATGACTTATTATTATTCATCATCTGCTGTATATCATTTTTGTATTTAACGTCTGTTTCTGTGAGTAGCATAAAGGGAACTGCAACTTAAATCTCATTTTACAACTCAGGGTTGTGAAATGATAAATTAACCTAACTTGTACCTTGTACCTTATGCTGTGAATAGACTACAGGTGACAAAACAACAGGCTACAAGCCATTTTCCTTGGAAGCCGGTGACATGAAGCAACAAACTGACTCCCGACACTTGTCATTGCGTCGTATGTTTTTTTCACCATTTCCGGTCCCCTTTTCTCTCCCCACAATTCCTGTTCCGTTCCATCTAAAAATGGTAGAAAAACGTATTTTTGCCATTAGCGAGTTCCCAGTGCTATTCAACCCTACCTTTTTTTTTAAACCGTGAAACTAACAAAAAAACGCAGCTTGGATGGCAGCTATTACAGGAGTACCAGGTATATAATGCACATTTTTAAACACACAGTGGCTAGCTGTGGTAGTGTTATTTAGCTATGTTAGCTGACGCCATGACTATGTCAACGAGTGCTTGAGCAACACCTCAACAACAACTCTGCGACAATGTAGCTGGGCACGCTTGGCCGTTTTGTAGCTTTGTCACTGGTTTTATGAACAGCATTAGGTTCCTAAAAAACAAAATGACAAAATGCTATGTGGGTACATGGAAACCTATTTCTTCTGCTAGACTATGAGGGTCGTTGATGGTGGAATGGAGGGGTTTGACGTTTATCTTCTATGAAAAAAAGAACAAAAAACCGCAGAAAGAGCTGGTAGTGTTTCATCTAAGGCAGTGGTTGCCAAACTGGGTAACTTTGTCCTTCGTCTGTGTCTACACAGGATGCCTTCAGGCACGGCATTGAGTGTAGGTCACCTGCATTGTGGAAGGGCCCAACACACAATCACTGTAGTTAAAACAGAAGAAAATAAATTTGAAGCGTACATGTTGGGTCGCATTTATGCACGTATAACGTGAATAAAACGCGAGCCGATACGTGGCCTGTATAGACAGCTGGATTGATTAAAATAGATGCGTATGTGTTCTGTCAGATGTGTGACATGGACAAGTAAAAAACCTCCTGTGTAGACATGCCATTATCTAAGATTTTTCAGAAAGCAAAGGGGTGGCCTGGAATTTTCTTTGGCTTTCAAAGGACTGACAGAACAAAAGTTTGGAAACCACTGGTCTAAGATAATATTTTGATGCTGTATTAATATCTTGAAGTGTGATTACTCTCAGCAGGTTTGAAGGTTTTGTTGGCAAATTACATTACAGTAGATATCAGGTCTTTGTATTTCTTCAGGATTCATGACATGATGTCACTGTTTGTTGCTCTTCTGTCACTCCCCATTCAGGAAATTACCCACACTGAGTACGTGCGTCCTGATATGGATATTTATCAGGACTACATAGAGGGCTGCCTAACCTTTAAAAATCCAACACACCACAACAACGGCAACTACACTTTGGAGGCCACCAACTACCTGGGTGTAGCTACCACTTCTGTGTACGGGCACTTCCTTGACAAGCCCTTCGATGGTAAGTTGGGTCATTGAGGGGCATGTTGAGTTCATGTCATATCTACTACTATCATAGTGTGTACTATGCTACATACCATAGAAAACACATCAGCAACAGAGAATTATCTGTAGTGATCCCTTTCAAATGAAACCGCAGCGGATACTTGTGTATCACTTAGTGAACAGGCTGTGGCTGGGGGGGTGGGGGTCCTGGGCCGTGCACATCCCACGCCAGTTTGTGATGTTTCCAGTCAGGATGCTTTCTGTTGCTCCTCTGTAAAAGTTAACAAGAAGGCACAGGAATTTTGCCTTCTTAAGTTTCCTTAACAAATACAGCTGTGAGCTTTCTTTACCAGGGTGATGTGTGGCGTCCATTACAGGGTTCACTGTGATGCTGATTCCCAAGAACCTAAAATTATTCACTTGCTCCACCTCAGCTTCATTGATGTAGACAGGAGTGTTTCTTTGTCTTTCTCTTTCCCCTAAAATCGAAATCAGCTCCTTGGTTTTGCTGACGTTGAGCAGTAGGTTGTTGTCTGTGCACAGCCCAGCAATATTTGTTGTTCTTAACATTCATATTTATGTGCTGGAGAACCAGTTTCTCAAAGCACTTCATCAGGATGGGGGTGAGAGCCACAGGGTGGTAGTCATTTAGACTAGGCACTGCAGACTTTTTAGGTACAGGGACGATGGTGCCTGTCTCGAAGCAGGTGGGAACAATCTCCTGAGACAGCGACATGTTAAAAATGTTATCCACGGATTGGCACATGTTCACGGCCAGGGATGTTATCAGGCCCAGCAGCTTTACTCATATTCACTCTCAGCAGGATTCTTCTCACACCTGCTGTGGATACTGACACTGCCCAGTCTTCTGGAGGCAGAGTGGACTTTACAGCTGACTCTTTATTGGGGAGATCAAAATGTGCATAAAATGTGTTTGCTCATCTGGTAACGTGGCCTCACACATGATGGGGACGCTCCTGCTTTTGTAGCCTGTGATGCTTTGATCACCTGCCACATATCTTTGGTGTTGTTGGTGTTGACGGCTCTCTCCAGTCTCTCCTGATGTTTCAGCTTTGCCTCCTACCTTGGCAGGAAACAACGGTTTACAATGTGGATTTCTGTTTGACCTGTGTATGGTTGGCTGTAAAACATAAAATCACAGTATAAAGTGTGAATTATCATGTTACAGTCTGGAAGCTGGCTTAGGTGATCCTGAGGGTGGTCTGTGAAGTAATGATTGCTTTCCTTGTGAATCTGAACTCTTTGGATATCTGCATATTTCACTCTGTTAGAACATGGAACCATGCATGAAGCATTTCACTGACATGTCAAAAAGAAGAAAAAGTTGATTGCATGTCTCTTCACTACCTCATTTTGACCCATGTCGCCAGCTGTCTCCACAAAACACATAATTGATTGGTTGGAGTTTATTTTGTGCAGCTGAGATGTGTCACATATTTTCACTTTTCAACTGCAGGAACTTAACTACACAGAATGCAATGTGTAGCCGTTAAGGTGCCCTTTGCTCATTTTGGGAAAGAGGTCTTGGAACTACATTTGACACTGCTCAGGAGGTGATACTAAATGCAAGTTCCAGGGACTATCAAGGCTTGTGCCAGTAGTATTGTATATTGTGATTGGTCAAGCAGATGTGTCATCGCATCACAACAAGCATGACTAGAACAAACACACTTCTAGCAAAAATGGAAATACAAAGCACAGTCACACAAAGCAGGGGAAATTTAAAATAAACTATGAAACAAGATTATAGAAAATTAAAGGATCACAATGCGCACAGTGGAGCAAAAAAAAAATACATGAAGTTGCTTGACACACTGGTTATTTAGGGCCACTGACCGGCTTGCACTGGCATATGATGACATAGTTGATTCCGCTGACACATTTTAATTGCATACATCTGAAACGTCTCAAGATTACAAGGTTTCAGATTCAGGTTAGGGGAAGCCTCAGGCTAATACTAAAAACTACAGTAGAGACAAATGATCACGTGTCCTGATCTGAGACAATGCTATTAAAAAAGTACCAACCAAATAAAGGAAATAGGAATACTTCCAAGACACTGAATACACCCTGGAGCACTGTTAAGTTCATAATTTTACAAATGGAACTGTGCCTCTGCCCACAAAATGGCTGTTCTCTAAAACTGAGTGTCCAGGCAAGAAGAAACACCCAGAGACCTACATATCTGTCGAACTGTAAATACAATAAGTACAGAGAAAGATGGGACAATCTATGCATGGAGCAATATGAGCCTCAAAATCTTCTTTATTTTTTAAAATTTCATATAAAATCTTGGCTAGAGTTGCTTTTGGAAGACTGGACCACTGGATTTTTTATCATCTTATGACACCAAACTGACCTTTTGGGTCTCAATGCTAAGCACTGTGCATGGAACATTCACAGTGAGAACACCACCCTGGTGGTAAAATATGGCAGTGGCATCATGATAGGCTGTGAACAGTTGAAAACCCTAAAACTAATCCAGATACTTTATGAAAGATAACTTTTGGAGATGATAGTTTAAAGACAATTCCAGTTAAATATGCTAAACGTGTTTTATGTAGCTAATCATGACAGCTCTGACTTATCTGAGGCTCAATCTGGAAACGATTGATTTTGAATGTAAAACCCTAACCCAGTACAGTAGCTGAGTACCCAGATGAAAACCTTTGTCATGGCAGAAAAGTGTTATAATGGGGTTTTAAGTTTAATGTGTTCCTGGCTTCCTGGGGATGCTCCTCTGCTGCAGGACCTGGCAAAAAAAAGAAGAAAAATGGATGGGAAAAGGGAAACCCTGGAGGAAAATCTGCTGCAGTCTGCAAGAGTACTGAAGACTATTCATTTTCTAACAGGACAGTTACTCAGAACATACTGCAAAAGCACCTTACCCTAACCATTCTGGAGTTGTTAAAAAAACATAATGTATAATGTCCCAAACCTCACTCCAATGTAGCATCTGCACCATGACTTAAAAGTTGATATTCACAAGTACTATACATTCAGCTTGATGGAGACTGAGATTAATTTTGTTAAGAAGAACTACCAGAACCAACAGAGATGCATAGCTGTCATTCCTGCCAAAGGTGGTTCCTTCAGATGTTGTGGTGAATGTGTAATTAGTTATAATCAGTACTTAATTTATTCTAGCATCAAGTTGAAATCTCTGCGAGTGGGTCCTGCAGTCAGCAATATCCATAAGAACCACAATATTTAAGTGTTGCATGGAACAAATGTTATACTGACTAATTCATTGAGCCTCATAACTAGTGGGACAAGAAATAAAATTTTAAAATGGCGCTAGAACAAAGGCCTATGGATCATTAAAAGGTAAATTATCAGGGGAGCATAAATGTGTGCTAGAGGAATTTTGTAGTTAGCAGAAATCACTAGGATTCACATTCTGGATCATGAATATCCATAAATATCATATCATGAATCTAAATCTAGCCATTATTTTTTCCAGATATCTTGTCATGGACTGGAGTGATGGAGGCACTAGACGAAAAGGCACAGGATCAGTAGAATCATTTAGATGGACAGACAGACAGACCAAACAATCAACCAATAAGGGTGACCTTTGGCCCCTTGCTAGCATTTTTCCCCACTTAAAGTATAATTCTAGTTTATTACAACTTGGATATTACTGCTCGTCTGACTGCACGTGTTTCCTGCTCTGCCATGCTCCCAGATTTCAGCATTAAACTTGGAGAGTGCAGTATTATCATAACTGATTAAAAAAAATTGGAATTTTTTTTTTTTTTTACTTTCAAAATAAGACACAAGTTGTAATAAAAAGCAGAGTCCTTAAAGCATTACAGAATGCTCAGTAGCCAGGAATCTTAGTACAACACGTTTCATAAAGTCCAGCAAGAGTTAATCCTGTTTCTGATCACTATTAGCAGCAGTAGGCGACACAGGGTAGGACTCTTCTTCCCATTTTACCTAGTCCGAATGTATTTATTTCAATCTCTTCACCCTTAACTCTTTTTAAGTCGTGATCATTATTTCCCATGTTGAGTATCAATGAGCCCCTGCTATACAAAGAACCTTCATACATCTAAACACAACAGACAACCTTTTCAAAAGTTTAAGTGATAATGCTGAGATTGCTGCACTGAAAGTAACCATATGTATAAAGCCTTGTCACACCAGAACGTGCTACAACAAAGTTCCTCCTCGTGGACTACTGTAGGTAGTTCTAGAAGCTTGGTTATGTAGAGACTACTCACAGGGCTAGTTGGTAAACTACTGTAGCTGGCAAGCTAATTGCTAAAAGAATAGCCAGCTGATAACACGCTAGCACTGGTCAGTCACAATAGCTCCTTGAGCTAGCTTACTTGGATGCTAACAGAACAATAACATAATACATTTTATTCAAGAGACTTATTTGTGCTATCTGTTCCTGTCTCCTGTCTAACCATTCCTCTTTTGTGAAGCAGTTTATACTCTGACAGAGGAGGTTAAATGAAAGTGGATGGTGCAACATAGCTAATAGGCTAATCGTAGAAAAGGTTTCAGTTGTAGTCATCTGGACACTGTTTTCAGAATCAAGACGTTTCGGCTCCCATCCGGAAGTCATTCTCAATGTTCAATCAACATTGAGAATGACTTCCGGATGGGAGCCGAAACGTCTTGATTCTGAAAACAGTGTCCAGATGACTACAACTGAAACCTTTTCTACGATAGAACACTCCTGGACGAATGAGGGACTACACCGTCCTAATAGGGTAATAGCTTTCTCTGTTTTGGAATCTTCCCTCTGAAGTCAGCAATGTCAAGATGGTTTGCTTTGATGTTGATTATATATACATCATAACTCCCACTATGGTTTGTCTCATTAAAAAAAGTGATAATACAGAGACTGACCCTTTCCACTTTGGTTCACTTCTGCTCAAAACAACCATGGCTGACCACTTCGACAAAGCTATAGCTGAACATGTCCCTATGCGTGGGCATTTATGACACTTCGTCACATCTTCATTCAGACAGGAATGCAATTGAAAACGAATATATTGTGTTCATGGAAACGCTCTGATTAGCTCTATATCATCTCCTTGAGGACTGAGGCTTGTTACCTGCATTATTAGACCAGAGCACATGTCGAGTATGTTCACCGGAGTCGTGCATTTGTGCCGACTGGGCCAGGCGTTGTCATTTGCTTTCGCAAACCTCTTTGGACCATGCTTGGAGCCTTCAATGCCAATATTCTATACCAGTGCAGGAAGTAGTGTGCTCCTTATGTAGCAAGGGAAGCACAATTCAAATTCCACCTAGAATTTCAAAATAATAATAATGTAATGGTAGTGGTAATATTGATATTAATAAAGTAATAATAATATGAATGATCGTGATAGGAATAATAATGATAATATTATTATTATAAGACTAATAATAATAATGGGAAGTCTCCCGGCAGTCTAGGCCTATAGCAGCATAACTAAGGGATGGTTCAGGACTCACCCAAGCCAGCCCTAACTATAAGCTTTATCAAAGAGGAAAGTCTTAAGCCTACTCTTAAATGTGGAGATGGTGTCTGCCTCCCGAACCCAAACTGGGACCTGATTCCACAGGAGAGGAGCTATCAACATTCTGTCTGACGACTGGGTTCCTCCAGTCAATTCCTAAGGCCTGGTTTAGCCCTCAGCTCGACAGAGTGTCACAGCACTCTGTTCCCACGGGGATCAGATTTCCCATGTGATATCAGCCTCTTAGCAGCAGCACTCTGACTGTGTTTGTATTGGGTGATGTGGTGAAATAAAGCTCATAAATGATATGTGGAGAATGAAGAGCTATATTTAGACGAGAGGTGCTGATCTTGTTAAGAGTGTTGTCTCTGGTGTTTTTCTCTTTTGACACCTTACACCCATGCTCTGTTTCTAAACTTACATTTGGTCTTTGTTAACTATGTTCTACCTTCTAGCCATTTTAATTTTCACATCTTGCTATCACTTTCTCATGTACGCTCAAACATGTATGTACTCTACTTTACCTTGTCTGTACAGTATGTCTTACAGTATGATTTCTATCTTCCCCACTTCTTCTTCTTTCACAGGTCCAGAAACAGATTATGATTATGGTAAGTGCTTTTTATAAGAATCTCATTATAGTATTATGGTTTTGATTCTCAGGGTTGTCAAGAAGGAGTCAGCTCTTCATCATGACATCCTCTACATATGTAACAGGCCCCAAACGTTCACGCTGACGCTGATTTTATACCTTAAGCTTGTGTGCACATTGTCATAGAATAGCTTTTAATTTAGTCATCTATTTTAAATGTATCAGTAGGGTCTCACTTAATTTTTGTATCAATAAACCAGTGACTGTGTAATAAAAGCAAACTAAACTGGAAAGTTACTGGTGATCCAGGTGCCCAACAAAACTATAATCCACAAATCAAACTTTGCTTAGGGCTCCAAAACACTGGGGTTAGCCTTCAGGCTTCAGTAATATGCAGTATGTACTGGCTTTGTCAATCTTTAAAAGCATAACTTTTTGTTGCCTGTTCGTTGACCCATTTACTTTACTACTAATAATACTATTATTCTGAAAGAGACAATTCTGCATAATAAGTAGATTTACTTTAAATACTTAAGTACATTTTACTAATAAAAATGAATGAATGACTTTGAATGCAAGACCTTTGCTTGTCATTTTCAACACTATTGAATTTTTACTTTTTAATGAAGGTTTATAGTATGTCTTCCACCACTGTATAATATAATGCAAGCTTAAAGCAGCACTGCAAACTACAACCCTAAAAGACCACAGAGTTGAATCCCACGCCTCTTTGAAACTGTCTCAACTACAGCCCAACTGACACAGTTTTTAAAGCTAATACTTGAGAATAACAGATTTTTTTTCATAAACATGAAATAAATATTTGGTAATTAAGATATGTCTGAGTAAAGATATTTTTCACACTTAATGGTAACACTTTATTTTACAGGTCTGTAATTTCCCAGTAATTTCTTAGTTTTCAATTCAATTCAATTTTATTTATGTAGCAGAAGTTTTCTCATTGCACTTTTCCTTTAGAGCAGGTCTAGACCGCACTCTGTATAATATTATTTTTGGAAATAAGTTTGTGTTTTGGCACTAATTATAGATAATTAAGGTTTAGACATTTCCAAATAATTAATTTCAATTAACTGCTGACTAGTCAAGATAACATAAAAGAGTAAACATTTTGAAAAATATCAATGAATAACACCACATGAATCAAAACTATATTAAACTTGAATTTAGAAAAATTCAAGTGAAATAAAATGCAGTAGAGCATTCACTGCTGCAGTTTACTGATCTGCAATTTCATTTTGCACATATATTGATACTGATAGGCAGGTATCTGCCTGATACTTACTGATAATAATGGCCTTCTAATATACCTGTTAAGTTCTATTCTCACAAAAAATTTATTTTATGATCTTTACAAAGACAGGGCTGCTGACCTGGATTGTACTGGATTGTATAGATGATATTGTGTCCACCCTGGGTCTATAAACAAGTCTAAGTAATGTGTTTGACTTCCTTGCTGCTCCTTTTTCATACTGTGTTGTCATTATTGATTTGAGTAGCTCTGTAATCGTTGTTTTTTCTTTATTCTTTTGTGTGTGATGACTTTAGACAGTCCCTGCAGACACAGCAGGGCAGTAAGCTGTTGTCATTTTCAAACCCAGTCTGTATCTTCTTGTGTTTTTCTACCAGTAACCCCGACAGCAGAGACTCACAAACCTGAGGAGGATACTTTTGGGGTGAGCGACTGAAATATTAAATATGTTGTGTGTTTGGCAGAGATTTAGGCTTGTATTTCTTCCATTGGCCCTGATCACCCAGGTAGAGAAACAAAACTCATAATCACAGCTAGGGCTGGGGAAAATATCTAAATGCAATTTTTCTCACCAATATTGTTATTGCGATTTAAATTACTATTAATTTCTGTTAATTAACTCCAGGCCTGTATTGGTGATCTGGATTGTATTAAACAAGATTATGTTTGAGCCAAGCATAATTACAAATGTATCATGTTTCTACATGAAAAGAATCAGATAAAATGATGAGGCTGCTTGTTGTCGAGGTCCTGCCAGGGTTGTGTTTTCAAAAAGTAAAGTAAAAGAAAAAATGTAAAAGAAAGTTTCAGTAAACTTATTGTAGCTAGTACTCTATAGAAGAAATTACCAGTTTAACTCACAGTTCAGTACAATGCTGAGGTTTTTAACACTATAAAGTCACAGTCACAACCTGCAAACACGTTTCAAATATCAAATGAAACAGAGTCGTATTTCCTTCTAGAGGAAACCATCTTTGATCAAGTGTATGTAGCACAGAGGGCAGGGCTTTAGCACTTAAGTCCAATCTTGTCTCGAGTGTGGTCTCAAGACATTTTTTCCATTATCTCAGACTTGTCTTAGTGTTGTAGGTTTTCAGACATGTCTCTGTGTCTTGTTTCGGTCTTGTGCGTGCTTTGACTCAGACTTGTCTTGGACTCGTCTATTCTAGTCTCTGGTCTCGGCCAAGTCCAGTTGGCTTTTCTTTGCCTTTCCCGCTCTTGAAGCAACTTGGAGAGGCTTCTCTGTCAGTTTCTCATAGAGACACACATTTCATCATGTACAGTGTGTTGCTGATGGGAATTACAATGGTTAAAGGGGCATCAAATTGTGTAGGTGCAATCAATTAATTATGGCATCAGAATCAATCAGTCAGAATTATCAGAGAGAATCGGGTGGCTGTGGCTTGGAAGTAGAGCGGGTCGTCCACCAATCGGAAGGGCGGCAGTTTAGGGCGAAATTACCAAATACAAATAGCTAGCAGGTTGAAGGATTTGGAGTTCAACATAGAAGAGGGTTGGCAAATTATTCACTCTTGTGCAACATTAAAGAAACCAGAATATTTATACATAAGTATTTATTAAAAGATGAACAAAGCAGAAACACACACGCTCTGCCCGTCCTCCATCCACTCCGTCACCACAGGTGAAATTTTCTCCACCAACTACTCCCTTTCCAACCACGCTCATCATCGGAGACTCAATCGTGAGGAATGTGAGGAAGAAAACGGCAGCACCTTACATGCGCTAAGATGATAGACATCCTGGAAAATATCCCCTGCATCTTGGCCAAACACCACTTACCCAGGATGTTGTCGTGCATGTTCTCCAACCAGCCCTCTGAATTACTGAAACAGGATTTTAGCAAACTCCTCGACTCCAATCGAGTGGTCCCATCCCCCCCACATGGAATGGGTCGCTTTAGTTTTCACACGTGGCTCAAATCAACCTGTGCCATCCACAACATAGTTTTTATTGACAATATTAATCTCTTCTGGAAAAGTCCAGCCTTTTTCCGCTCTGATGGTATCCATCCAAAGGGCCTAGGTTCTCGCACGCTTGCTACCACGTTTGAACTACAACTAAGTAAAGTTGGTCGGCTAAAGCCATTTTATTGTGCTTTAATTTATCAACCCCCTGGTCCAGCAGGACATTTTTTATGTTTGATGTTATGATTTTCTGACTTCTATTATTAAGCTGTACAAAGTGTATTTAGTCTGTGATTTTAATCTGCATATCACTAACGCCACAAATTGTGTAGCTACTGAATTTTTTATTACTCTTCTTTTCATTTCAAGCAACATGTCTCCGGTGCCACTCACACAGGTGGTCATACCTTGGATCTCGTTTTCTCTCTGGGACTACATATTGATCATATCTGTTGTGAGGACCTACTGATCAGTGATCATAAATGTATTTTCTATGATCTCTTTGTAAATGCAGACCCTTTGTGTCTTAAAAGAACATTGCGTTCCCGCATCATTACTGAGAATTTGCTGAATTTTAACTGTGATATTTATACAAATTTTAAAGATGTAGTGTCTTTAACACAGTCTTTTCTGAGCATTGCTCCATGTCGCTGGACAAAGTGGCACCTTTAAATGTTAGGACTAGAGCTTTCTGCAACACTTCTCCGTGGCTGACAGACACTGTCCGCTGCCTGAGACAGAAGTGTCGCAGGACTGAACGGCTATGGAAAGCCACTGGGCTGTGCAAAGTGCATCGCCCATATCTTAAAGAGCTCTGGTATTCTTCTAATTCATTAGTAAATGAAACTTGGACTGCTTACTTTGCAAATTTCATTACTTCTTCAAAAAGAAATCCTAGAATTATATTCGACACCATTAATAACATTGTTTCATCACCGCCCTCTACATTACCATGTTTTTCTATCAATGATTGTAACATGTTCCTTACCGTCTTTGTTGATAAGGTACAGGCTGTTAGGTCCAGTATTCACCCTGGGACTTCCCTGCCCAACACTAGCCCTTCTCTATTTCCTACTGCTCTGGACTCTTTCCAACCTATCAGCTCACAAGATATGATGGATGTGATTACGAAAATGAAGCTATCCTCTACCCCTGTGGATGTAATACCATCTTCTGTATTTTTAAAAGTTATTAGCCCTGCTGTTTTAGCTATTGTTAACTGTTCCTTGTCTACAGGTTGTGTCCCTTCCTATTTTAAGCATGCTACTCTGCAGCCAATTATAAAGAAAACCAACCTAGATCCCACTCTGTCCATGAACTATAAGCCCATATCTAAACTCCCACTTCTATCAAAATTTTTAGAGAAGGTTGTGGCCACTCACTGCTGCGTTGGAGAGGCACAAGGTTTATGATCATTTTCAGTCAGGGTTTCAGAAACAGCACTCTACTGAAACTGCTCTTCTGAGGGTCTTTAATGACATTCTAATGTCCTCTGATGCGGGTGAGTGCTCTGTGTTAGTACTTCTCGACCTCAGCTCTGCATTTGAAACAACAGACCATCATATCCTGATTAAGAGACTACGTGACTGGGTGGGCATATCAGGCCTGGCACTAGACTGGTTTTCTTCTTATCTCACTGACAGAAGTTTCACTGTCTCTGTTGGAGACTTTGTGTCTGATTCCTCTCCACTGTCTTGTGGTGTCCCTCAGGGTTCGGTTATTATTCTCTCTATATGTACTGCCCTTAGGACAGATCATAAATAGATTTAATATTGCTTATCATTTATTTGATATCCAACTCCACTTCTCATTCAAATCCAGAGAAGCTTTCAGATTATCTAGCCTCCTAGACTGTCTTAACACTATTAGGGACTGGACAGCAGAACATTTTTTACAGCTCAATGCTGATAAGACAGAGGTTCTGGTTGTTGCCCCCATGATTATGCAGAGTATTGGGCCTCTTTCGTCTGCTGCACACTCCAGCCTGCATAATTTAGGGGTAATATCTGATCAATCCTCATCGTTCGACACCCATGTTAAACAGCTGACCAGATCTTGTTTTTTCCACTTCAGAAATATATATATATATATGGAGATATATAGATACATATATCTCGTCAATCTCAAGTTGTGATAGCAGTTGCCGCTTGTTGACGTGGCAATACCAAGTGATGGCAACATCAGGAAAAAGGAACATGAGAAACTAGAGAAGTACCAAGGGCTCAGAGAAGAGCTGGAGAAGGCCTGGAAGGTGAAGGCAACAGTGGTGCCCGTGGTCATCGGCGCACTCGGGGCAGTGACCCCCAAACTGGAGGAGTGGCTACAGCAGATCCCTGGAAGAACACCAGACATCTCGGTCCAGAAGAGTGCAGTACTAGGAACAGCAAAGATACTGCGCAGAACCCTCAAGCTCCCAGGGCTCGAAGGATGAGACGACCCGCGGAGGGTGAAGGACGAAGTTTTTATTTATATATATATATATAAAACCGAGATCTGTAGTTTCAACTGCTGAATTAAAGATGGTTGTCAAGTGGACAAGGTCTCACATTACCCCTATACTACGATCTCTTCACTGGCTCCCTGTTGCATATAGGATCCAGTTAAAAATTCTCACTATTACTTACAGAGCATTGCATCACGCTCCTGCATATGTGGCTGAATTACTGCGCCCTTACTCATCAGCTCGCTCTCTTAGATCTAATAATCAAAATGTGCTGTCTGTCCCACGCACTCGCCTTAAGACCCGTGGTGAGCGAGCTTTTGAGGCTGTAGTGTCGAAACTATGGAATGCTCTGGCCGCACCGCTATGGTGTGCTGATTCTGTGGACTCTTTTAAAAGGCAGCTAAAGATGTACGTGTGTTTGCATAACCTGTATGCACCAAGCCTGCATCTTACGTATTTATTGTGTATTTTATTACATAATATGTATCTATTCTGTAGTTTTATTATGCACTGTGTTTTTAGTTGTACTTTTTTACATGTGGCTCAGGTGGGCATCTTATCTATTTCTTTCTTGTATGCTAATGTTTTTGTAAAGCACTATATCTGTGAAAAGCGCTATACAAATAATGTTTACTTACTTATTTACAATATGAATTCTAACTTGAAATGCACTTTATGCAAGGCCACATGACATTAAACAAAAGAAAACTAATTCAAAATGGCAGCTAAGCCCATGTTTGATAGAGTGTGGCTATGTTAAAAGGCCAAATTGAAGTGTACGTGTGAACTGTGTAAACAGTGCAAGTTAAAAGAGGAGAGTTAGTTGCATGCAAGACCCTGTGTCTGTGTGAAACATCACTAACATCAACTTAGCATGCGGCTATACTGGGAAAAAACATCACAACAATAAAACTCAATGATAAACATATTAGTACACGTACAGTGACAAGGCAGTCCTGTGCTTAGCCAAGTACACTGTTAAGCTATGTGAAGCTATATAATGCTCAGTTGCGTTACCAGTTCATGGAGGGGAAAGAGGTGGTTTTGGCGTACTGCTCCGTTTGCTGGTGGATTAGCCAGGCAGAGAAGAATCTGTAATTCCATTGTGGAACAGTCCTTGCTGTGCAGTGTCCATTTGTGCAGATGGAGGAACCAGGTTGCTCCGTTCTTTTTTCTCCTTACAGTTAGCTTGGTGCTAACTTCCTTAGTTGCTTCTAAAAGTTACCTGGCAGACTTTGTGTAGTAGCCATTGGCACTAAGCTTTGTTGCAGAAATCTTACGCAGGCTCTCACATCGCTGCTGTAAGAGAGAGAGTTCAGTTTGTTGTTTCTACTCTGAGCATATTACACGTGGTTGCAGCTGCTGCTGAGCAGCAGTGCTGGAGACGAAGCCAGGAGGAAAGAGAGAACAATGGCCCGCTGAACCTGTGAACTCACCCAGGCTTCAGCTACCATTGGTCAGTCTGACCTGACATCACAGGTCACAAGTCAGACTGACCAATGGTAGCTGGAGCCTGGGTGAGTTCACAGGTGTGAAGTCTGGAGGATTGTGGGAAATTGAGTTATATGGCTTTCCTTTGGTTACAGAACAAAAGAGCATGTGGTCTCATAATAAAAAGTTCCATTAAAGTCCCACAAATTATCAAATTCATCTGTACCGAATACTGGTGGTCCCAACACAGCGTTGTCATGTACAGTGCAGGTAATGCTTGTTTTCCATAGTATGTCTTTGCCATGTAACAACTAAACTTCCTTATTTTAGATGTGTAGTTTTATGCTCGAATGTGTGGAAAGATTTGCAATTCTGATTAGATTCTATTATAATTATTACATTTTTTTCTCAGTTAGATAGTGTAGATGGATGGATGGATGGATGGATAGATGGACAGATGGATAGTTAATTAGCTACAGCTAAATATACCAGTGATAGTTGTCATTTTAGCCAGCAAAATTAAAGGTTGCAAAGAAAACTTTCTTACAGCTTGTTACAACATTTGAAAATTGCACTCTGTGTGTGTCTGTCTTTGTCCGCAACTGTAATGGGCACCATTCCATGTTGCAAGATATAAGAATATTTGACAATGTCAATGTCAAATTTAGTTATATAGCACATTTAAAACAATCATTGTTGACCAAAGTGCTGAACAGGATAAAATACCAAATAAACAAACATAAAAGTTAATAACAAATACAAATAAACAACAAATAAAAGAATAGAAAACAATAAACAATAAAAGAACAGCACAATAGAACATTAAATCAAGGTGTCAAGTTCAACTAGAATTGAATGCCAACGTGAAGATGTGGGTCTTTAGCAGCGACTTTAAAGTTTCTGGGGTCTGGGCAGCTCTTATATGACGAGGTAAACTGTTCCAGAGATTAGGGGCAGCCACCACAAAGGCTTGGTCGCCTCTAGTTTTGTCCCTGGATCTCGGAACATCCAAGAGCATCTGGTTGGTCGACCTCAGTGCTCTAACTGGAGCACTGGAACTTTGTAGTAATTCAAATACATTTTCCTCACTTGCTAAGTAGTTGCATGTAGCTAATAGCGTGTACACTCTTGCCCAGCTTGTAAGCTAGTACAGACACACCTAAAACTGACTTCCACTTTTCAACAAAAGTAAGTGTAAGATTATCAAGTATTTCATTAACTATTATTGTTACTGAAATTGTTTTTATGAGTTAGTGTTCAGAATTGAGTTGACAGCAGAAACTGTTTGTCTGTCTGTATGTAAACTCTGGGAGATAAGGACCATTATATTATTATGTTGAATTATATTAAAGTACAAGTGCAAAGGAAGAAATAAAAATATAACAAAGGAGAAGAAAGGAATCTGGAAATCTAGAGCAGAGGGTGTCATTTTAATCCAGCCTTTTCTTCTCCTCCATTCACTCTCAGCTGTTTGCTTCTATCTGCTGAAATCCCGTGGTGGCTGGTGAGTCTGAGAGTTGGTTAGAAATGTAACTGAGTTCATCTTTTTCCTGTAATTGACTGCGAAAAGATAACTGTCGAGGCTGAGATTTTGAAGGAGCATAGTGGATTAGAGTAGGTGTGAGTATGTGGGTGTATTATTCTTCTATTCACACATGGAAAAATGAAGCCCTGCTAGCCACCCTCTAGAGGCTGCAATGTTTCATTACACCATACTGACAGAACTAACAACATACTGAGGATTATCACCAGTAGTGGAGCTACAAAATATAAAGTTTGTCCTAATGGCTGTGCTAAAGGAAAGCATGGTCATGGAGTAATTAAATAAAAAAATATACATACCCTCAGGAGCATGAATGTGCTGGGCAAATTTAATACAGTTCTGCCCATACATTTTAATATTTCTTATGTACAAGTGATGTTTCCTCTGGGGACGACAAATATTCACAACAAATTTACAAATTGTAAATCTGGAAATATCTTACTCTGGACCACAGGGGTCCAGACCAACCAACATCGCTAACCTAAAGGCCTGCTGAGTATTCACTGTGCAAAAATCAACATCCTTTCTTTAATCCTCTGTATCTGCGATGATTTGCATAACACTATTTTTCTCTTGTCTTATTTACCTTTCTTGCCTGTAGGTCTCCATAGCAGTAGGCCTGGCAGGGTTTGCCTGTGTGATGCTGGTGGTTCTCTTCCTTCTCATCAACAAGTATGGACGGCGCTCCAAGTTTGGCATGAAAGGTAAGAAGCCAGTACATGTCTCAGTCTTTTTGCTCATCTTTTTGAAGATTTCCATGTCTTTAATCAGGCTCACAGTGTGTGAAATTGGTCTTGAATGACTCTGAAGTCTAACGTATGTAGGCCATATGCCCTTTAACCTCTGAAATAATAAACACACCCCGTTTAAAATTAAAAGAAGCAATTTCTTACTTTAATTGTAAGGCAAGAATAAATACAAAATAATATTAACTTAAACCTTAAGTTTGTTCTCTACTTTCGTTCTCAAACAAGTGTTTCAGCTTCCATCACATGGTTTTCATTTTAAACCATACAGTAGATTTTCCTTTCTATAATTTCTAGTTTTAAACAAAATAAATGGCTTGCCTGTGTCTCTCGTCTTACATTAATGACCAAACACACACTGTGCACACACCAATAATCACTATATAATAAACCGGCAAAATTCCGGCATTCTTGTGCTCGAAGGGACCAAAAACTTAGCGGTCACTTCACTCAAACTGGAGCAAAGCAAATAAAGCAGGGCAGTACCTTTTTAGAGTTATGTGGCCATCTTCATGGAGCTTGGTGGTTATCCAGCGTTACCAGAGGAACTCTGAGAATTCCTGGGTAGCTCGAAGCGCTAGCTGGTTGTCATCTCTCTTTTCGGCAACCTGCAAAAGCTCACAAAGTATGAACAACCTAAGCCAGTCTAGTAAATTGCAACTTGCTCTCCCTGATCGTGCATAACACAACCTTCCTTTTAAGGAACATCTCATGATCTCTGGTCTTCATCAAGTTAAAACCAGGACTTGTCAAATCAAGACTAAAGGAATTTAAAAAATGACTTTGCCATGCAGAATCAAATGTGCGTCTAGCAGTATAGTATGCCGCCTATGCTAGAACCGTTTTAGAGTGATACTGCAGTGTGTAGCCTGGTAGTGAGATATTGCAATAAAGAGGGTGATGGCACACATTAGAATAGTGGTGACTAGAGAGGTCAGGCCCTATTAGAGGCTGAGCTGCAGGTCCACCAGGATATGTTCTAATCCAGCTCTGACAACATCAGTGAGTTTACAGAAATAGTGGCGAGCTTCATAGCAATGCTGGCCAATGATATCATCCCTACGGTGACTTTACGGTCATTTTTAAACCAAAAAACAATGGGTTGATGGATCTGCTTTTGGCAAGCTTGTGGCTCATTACTTGCTGTTGGAGATGCGGAGGAATACAAGGCGGTGGCCTACGTACGTACAGTCAAAGTTCTATTCTAATTGTTATCATTGCACACTAACCTTTTAGCACTCCTCTACAGTATCCCATTGCACATATTGAGAAATATGAGCATGTGACAAATAAATCCTTGAATCTTGAATCATAAGTGAAAAAATAAAATGGACTGTCTCCATGACAATACTGACCACTGTTGCTGAGTCTCTCTTCTGTAACAGAAATATTGTTTCATTCACTATTCCTTTCTATTCTGCTGTTATTTAAATTTTTTATTTTTATTTGGTGTTATCAAGCTCAACTGTCAAGGAAACTCAAAATTTCCTGTACCAGTGTTTTACATGGAAAGTCTTACGGCAGATCCCAGGGCATAACAATACTGAGCTTTATTGATGTTAGCTTCCCACCAAACAGTTAAACAGCGCGTGTTTAGAATTCATTTGAGAATGAAAAAATATATATATTTTGAAACAAGAAACTCAGAGCAGCAGAGTGGTGAGTACGACATGATTCTGCTGTTGCACTGATGGTACTGACTTTGTGCTGTGCAAATATACAATATACTGAATTTACCATGTGAGCCATTATAATACAGATACAGATGCAGACACAGAAACAAATTATAATGTTACTGGCCTTTCGTTGTTCGTGCCAACCTGGCAATTATTTGCACACTGGCTTTTATTTGAGAATTTACGGTATATATAGCCTATATAATAAGCTGAATACCAAAGTGAAAGTAAAATATAGGAGAAATATGAGAATATTAGAAATATGGACACATACTTTAAAGCCTTGTTAGCAGGTCTTTGTTTTAAAAGCTTTTCACATCATGTGTCTGTTGGAAGCTCTAACATGTTGACTTGGACAAGACACACACACACACACACTCAGACCCCATGTCTTAAGGGCATACACACAGAAACACCATATCAACCATCTGTTGATTACATCCATCTGTTCATTTAGTGGCTCCTTACAGCCAACCCACATTACTGCCTGTAGGGTGAGTGTGCACTTCCACACACACACACACACACACACACACACACACACACACACACACACACACACACAGCCACAACGCTGACATTTGACTTGCAGCACACACAGATGAAGTGTGTTGATATGGAGTCTCAGCCACTCAAAATGGATGCTTTTTAAAGAGGACGGAGCCAAGCAAAAACTGATGATTCCATTAAGTCTCCATAAATCCTCCTCTTCATACACTCTGTTCCTCTTCTTGAGGAGGAAATTACATCTCTGTTTTCTCCTCAAAAGGAATATTGTCATCTTTATCACACTATAATCTGTTTTTAGCTCCAATAGTATTTGAATGTCCAGAGAGGACTGAGAGATGTCTGTCTGTCTGCCAGTGTCTGCCTCTATCTCCATCTCTCTGTCTCTTTGAAGCTTTATTGACACGATAGTATCTGTCTTCTGCAGCTGAAGTGGAAGTGCATAACGCATTAGGCTCTGTCAGTATATCTATACTTTAAGTCAACAGTCAAAAGAAGGAATTAGCAAGCACTTGTATGCAAAATATGAGGCCACTTACTGTAAATATTGTATGCTTTGCAATAATATTACAATATACCATATTTTCATTTCAGCGGTTTAGAAGATGAGGCTCAAATTTAGTTTTAACTTGCTGCTGCACCATTCTTAAGCTTTCCAAATAGCTGAATTCTACAGAGCCCCCTAAAGGTCATGGTGAGAATTTTTTGAGGACTACTTCTGGATACATGCATGGTTATGTAATTAGTGAAAGTAAAATTAAAAGAAGAGTTCTCTCCAGAAGAAAGCAGTACGATAGTCTGCAGGATGCTGTCAGTTTCATTTGTGAACATTTACTGCACTCTGTACTGCACTTGGACCCCAGAGGGGTTTCACTGAGGAAAAGGAGATGTCTCCAGAGGTGGAATTACAGATGTGTAGTTGAATCTACTGACTGAAATGCTGCAAACAGAGTCTGTGGTTCTGTCAGAGAAAGAGCAGACAGCATTGAACCACTTGCAGAGATACATCAAGAATGCAGACCAACGCAAGTTGGAAAGCAAGCTTTTTGTGTTTTTGAACAGGGTCCTCTGTTCTTTGCACAAAACAAATAAAGTCATCTTCAATGCTGAAACAGGTTTTGGTAGAAGACCTTATACATACAGCTCCTACCCAGGACGTTGATAATGTTCTCATAACTTATTTGCAATGGACATCATATAAGGTGAGGTGTCCTAACAATGCTAAATGTATTAACTTGAGAATCTCCACACTATCTTCCATTCCATTTGGCTTGCATTATGATGTGTTTTTGTTTTTTATCTATAAATAAAGCAGAGGAGAAATTCGAGAAAGACCGATACTGAAAGACGGAGAGACAGGTAAAAGGACAAAGAGAGGTTGTTCTGTTCTTATTGTTTAATTACCTTTCAGAGAGAATATAATTCATTTTGATACCTTTTGATACCAGCTGAATCATAGTGCTGTGCTATTAAAACACCCACTGAACTGAGTAGAGTTGAGTGGACAGAAGTGAATTGAATTAAAGTGGTAGAAAGAGAAGGGACATTAGAGGTGCAGGAAGAAAAGGGTGAAGAGGAGTAGAATTCACTAAAAATGTGTGGTTCTTCAGGGTTGCAGGACATGACTTCAGACTTTACCTCTTCTTATGGCTCGATGGGAATTACATAAGCTATGTTTTTTTACATCTTTATCCAAATGTAAAAGTACTTGTGCTTGGGTTACATATTTAGGTCTTTTCTTTCAGAGATGGAGAGGTTTAGATTCTCACTGCCAGGGTGTGAAAGGTTGAAATGTTACTACTATTTTCTTTCCTGTGGCAACTGTGTGAGCAGCTGGCCTGAGGCAAAACCAACTAGCTAAGGATATAACCAAAGGCAAGCAGGACTGTGAAATACCACTGGAAGAAAAAATTTAATACACCAGTGGAACTGATTAATCCATCATTTAAAAAAAATCAGAAGGTCTAAAATCATGAAACATACAGCCTTACAGACCTTGATTCTTTTACCAAAGCCTCTAGTTAGCTCTGTCTCTAATTAACACCAAGTCAGAAGACTTCAGAGTGATTAAACAGCTTCTGCAAAGTATTAAGAGGTAACCTATTATCACAGGTGTTATTGAGACAGGTAACACACATATGAAGAATAACCTCTAATTGAGAGGTGCAGAGCCCCAGCCTTTTTCGGGTTCTAAGTAGAACCTAATCAATCTCCCGTTTTTCCCAACAATGATTCTTTGCTTAGTGCAGAGCAGTAATGAATTTCAACTGAAAAATGAAACCACACCAACAGTGGTACTTCCTAGCAGCGTCGTTCAATGCAAGTTAAAAAATATATTTTTTAAATATGCTCAATTTGTGAACAAAAGCATGCAATAAGAGGCAAAAGAAACACAAAAGAATTAGACTGGCAGCTACTCAGATTTAAAATGTGTTTCAAGCTTGTAATGCACGGGCAGGGATGCTGCGTGAAGGTTGATTTATGGTTGGGAGCAACCCATTCTCATTCCCAGGGCGTCAAATACCAACGTTTTGCCACACCCCTCGACATTGTATACAGACGCACAAGGTACCCATCAGCATTGACTTACATCAGTCACGTGAAGTCAGTCAACGTTAACTTTTGGTTTCACACGGGACACAAACCCTGGTCTCCTGGGTGAAAGTCCCGTGTTTGTGACATCCATCCACCCCACCACCACTTGTTTGCATGCTTGAAGTGCTCGAAGTGACAAAAAAATACATTTGAAAAACTCAGCATCAATGTCTGAAATCATGACTCGGTTATGTAAGATAATCCACAGATTTGTTGTGAGCAGTTTCTTGTAGGAACTATCGGTAGAAAGAAAATAGTTAATACATGGAACTGCTGACTTTTGATGGATGATGTTTACAGTTTATTTTATTTCGCTGCAGCAAGTTACAGTATGGATAAATGAAAGTATGTCAGTAAAAAAATACAATTATAAATAGATAAATAAATGTGATTAAATGAATGAATTAATTAAATAATATACAAATGAATAAATAAACATACTAATGTGTAAATATATAAGTACATATGAGTAAATAAATAAATACATAAATTATATAAATTAAATTTAACATTTATATATTTAATGTCTCATTTAATTGATTTATTTATTTTTGACAATTAAGCATTCAATTGCATAATTATATATTTAAGCATTTTATTAATTCAATTCAATTTTATTTATATAGCGCCAGTTCATAACAGAAGTTATCTCATTGCACTTTTCCTATAGAGCAGGTCTAGACTGTACTCTTTATAATATTATTTACAGAGACCGAACAAATCCCACCATGAGCAAGCATTTGGCAACAGTGGCAAGGAAAAACTTCCTTTAAGAGGCAGAAACCTTGGACAGAACCAGACACAGGGGGGGCGGCCATCCGCCGCTGCTGTGTTGGGTTTTGAGAGAGAGAGAGAGAGAGAGAGAGAGAGAGAGAGAGAAGGGGGGTAGGGGAGAGGGAAGCACAATGCAAATTCCACCTAGAATTTTAAAATAGTAATAATGTAATGGTAGTGGTAATATTGATATTAATAAAGTAATAACAATAATAGGAATGATTGTATGAACAATAATGTCAGTATTAGTAACAGAACCAATAACAACAACTGTAGTAGTAGTTGTCGAGCAGGAACACAAGGGCAGCAGGTGGCCCACAACCACAGATCCAGACTCTGCAGCTCTGGAGGCAGCAATACCTGCTGAAAGCGACAGAAGGAGAGAGGAGAGAGACGAGAAAGCACAGAACTACGGGAGAGAGAAGATATTGAGTTAGTAACATGCAGTAATGGGATAAGAATACATACAGATGGAGAGGGAGAGGAGGAGAGAGGAAAGAGGTTCATCATGGGAAGTCTCCTGGCAGTCTAGGCCTATAGCAGCATAACTAATGCATGGTTCAGGACTCACCCAAGCCAGCCCTAACTATAAGCTTTATCAAAGAGGAAAGTCTTAAGCCTACTCTTAATTGTGGAGATGGTGTCTGCGTCCCGAACCCAAACTGGGATCTGATTCCACAGGAGAGGAGCTTGATAGCTGAAGGCTCTGGCTCCCGTTCTACTTTTGGAGACTCTAGGAACCACAAGTAACCCAAGTAATTTATTTAAGCATTTATATATATTTAGTAGATTTAATTATTTATGTATTTATATATTTAGTTTTGGCCCTTAAAACCATAACACTGTAGCTGATGTCTCCTCAAAAATTGAATAGACTCTACAGATATACCACAGAAGGACAACAAAAACTGTGATCCATCAGCACCGGCTGCTTGCGTTTTCTCCTACAAGTTTCTGATGCTGGTGGAGGTTGTTGAGAGTGAAGACAAAGTTAATGAAGTTTCAGCAACACACATCTAGCAAAGACATTTCCAATACAACTAGGAGTGGGCGATATGACCTAAAATTTACATCATGGTATTTATTTTTGTTTTTTACACTGACAGCATTATATCACAGCATTATAAACACATTACTACCTAGTACTCTCTCTCTCTCTCTCTCTCTCTCTCTCTCTCTCTCTCTCTCTCTCGCTCTGTGTGGCCCAGATCATACTACCATCTGCTCTGGTGTTTTATTAAAACCAAACAGCTTCCTCAGGGCCTGCTTCACTTATTCACACACAGACACTCACTAATACTGGCTCAAGCTGTATCTCTGCTGTATCGAAGTTCATTTTTAGATTCCCATTGATTATCATCATTCAATATTATATAATGAAAGTGACCATAACTAATGTAATCCACATACTGTCTGCATTCATTCTAACAGAAATTAACCTGGGATGAGTGTAATGCAACATATTATTACCTGAAGTATATAAATTATTGAAATATTTCTCGTTGGCAAGTTAATTACACATCATTTTACTCTTTCTATAACATGGCCTAGATGAAACTCGTTCATCCTAAGGACAAGATGCCCACACAAAAACAGAGCAATGTAGTTTGCTCAATTCAATGCAGTGAGGAAAACTGCAAAGAACGGTACATAGGTGAGACTAAACAGCCACTTCACAAAAGACTTTATCAGCACAGACGATATGCTAACTCAGGATTGCAGAGCGCCGTGCATTTGCATCTAAAAGCTAAAAACCACACATTTGAAGACAGTGAGGTAAAGATTCTAAGTAGAGAGAAGAGTTGGTTTGAAAGAGGTGTCAAAGAAGCCATTTTTGTGAAAAAAGAAAACCCCTCTTTGAACAGAAATGGTGGTCTGAGATTCAATCTGCCCAAAGTCTATCAGAGTGTATTAGCACCTTGGTCAAGCCATTCATATGCTAATCAGGTACTTAACAGTGATGAGGGAGGTGCAGCCAGAAAACAATAGGTCTGATTACTGATTATTGGGCCATCTTGGAAACAATTAGGTCAGTTTCAGATGAAACTAGGCAGGGTAATCAGCAGATACTCAGGAAGACTCCTTCCTGAGGGCAGGGCTTAAATAACACAGAGTAGCTTAAATTTCTGAGTTCCCGGATCATTTTTCACAATTGAGAATGACTTCCGGATGGGAGCCGAAACGTCTTGATTCTGAAAACAGTGTCCAGATGACTACGACTGAAACCTTTTCTACAGTGGCCTAGATGGTTTTTAACAATTGAAAGGATACGATTGGTGTTATTTAGTCTTTTTATTAAGAGCAGTTCACCTGAAGCAACTTATTCCTCCTAACTCATTGAAATAGCAAAGCAGTACACAGATGCATTTTCCCAACCATGATGTCTTTGTTATGCAGAGCTAACGAGGAAACATTTACAGTGTATGTTGTATGTATGTATACTGTATAATGAACAAAACTATTCACTGCCCATGCAAAATGTTCACACTTAATGTATCTGCAAAACACTCATCATCAGAGACTCTCCTCCCAAGACAAAAGAGAGCATCAGTCACTTCAGCAAGTGCCCCAAAATAATATGTGTTTGCGTCGTAATGACAGGGCCCTCTAGTGGCCATAAAAATTACTACGGGAGCAAAGGAGGAAGTCAGGTGATGTTATTATAGAGCCACAAAGTCTGCAGAGGGAGGAGGTCAGGGTGGATGGATAGGACTTTAACACAGGAGACTATGGTTTCATTACTTAACTTTAACCAAGTGTTTACTGTAACCATGATTATGTTACCTGAAGGCTCCTCACTTGGTTAGGGTTAGAGAGAAAAATAGTGGTTCTGGCTAAACACTGAATAAGTCAATGCTGACTTAAGCAAGACGCAGGACAAGAGAAGTGTTTTATTAATGTACTGTAAACCTAACAGCTGACAGATGCAGGACATGAACCCTGGTCTCTGGTATCAAAGTCCTGAACTTTGTACGACCACCTCCTCACAACTTCTGTGCAGTATAAGGATGTCACACATCCTGGATTTAAAAACCATTGCCACTGAACGTAATTCAGAAGACAATCATATATCTTTCAAAATGTATTTGGCTAAGCAAATTAATAGTATATAAGCCAATTTTTCATTATTAATAGAATTCATGGTTGGTTTTAGTCTCTGTATGAGTAATTACTGAGCATAATAAAAAGATAAAACCAACACCAGCCTTTAATGGTAATACTCAAACTGGCTTTGGCCTATGATGATCCACTGATGACATAGTGGCTCATCAGCTCTTCATCACTCTCTGAATGTCAACAGACTTAGTTACATGGTTCATTTGTGTGGTTTTAACTGTGAACTGAGCATTTCAACATTTATCCATCTGACTGATTCTGTGCTAAGATAATGTCAGCTTATTGGACAATATCTAATCAACTATTACTGTGCATTCATATAACTAGCTAACATATCAAATAGATGTTAGTAGTAAAAGTGACTACAAGTCAGATGTTAACATTTTCACGTTATTTACATATATAGATATACATCAATCTACATCTTAGTTTGCTTGAACGAAGAATGTGTCTCAGTCTGCTCTATGTTTCAGTTCGTAGTGAATGACTGTCATAGGTGATTAAATGATTATGTTTCTGATTCAGTGAACATTGAGACACTGATGAGTTAATGTGACATAATTCCAAAGCAGAACATGATACTAATTGTCAAATGTGGCTGTACAGTACAATTGAAATTAGCCCTTCACAGAGGCGTCATAGCATGGTAAATTGTAATAGACTGCATAAATAGTGTATCTGTGTGGCTAATACTTGCTCTATGATCTGGCTAAAGCACAAATGTTCCCTCTCATTTTTTGTGTGTAGTTTGACCTTGATAGCCGGTGGGCTCTTCAACTTGCGAGCCATTGCTATATCCATATTTAGTATATGTGAACTGGAGGTTTAATTTCCCTTAAGTTCAGGTCAGAAATCTTAGGCCTAACTGCCTCTCAGTAGTCAGGTATGTGATTTAGTTTTACATAGGTTCTTTTTTTTTCAGATTTTGCTGCAATTTGTTTTTGCAAGGACTGTTAAGTGTAGGCAAGTGCGTGGCAATGCATAAGCACACACACTCCACACAGATACATGATTGACAGCAATCTGCTCTGCATCACTGTTTACTGTATGTTCTAGGTTAAGTTATAGATAAACATTATGCAGATTTCGAAATGCATGCTATGTGAAAGTGTATGGTCGTAGTTATGACACAGGTTGTGCGTTATTCTAATGAAAAGCAGAAACGGCAAAAGCTGTATCAGTGAGACTATTAATTGGCAACAATTTTGATAATCCATTTATTGTGTAAGCCAAATAAACACAAATGCTAAATATTCACTTGTTCCAGCTTCTCAATGTTACGTAACAGACAGGCAAGGGACACAGAGATGGACAAAGGAAGTTCTTTATTGAATAACAGCCAGGTATAGTGGGTATGGAGAGAGGGAAGTCTATAGGAGGGAGATCACTGGAGACAGGCTGGGAGATAACTGGAGACAGGCAGGGAGATCACTGGATGCAGGCAGGGAGATCACTGGAGGCAGGCAGGGAGATCACTGGATGCAGGCAGGGAGATCACTGGAGGCAGGCAGGGAGATCACTGGAGACAGGCAGCGATTGCTGGAGACAGGAGAAACGCTTGGAGAAGGGAGATAGAAGCGTTATGCCGAGTGGCATGGAGAGTCCTAAATTTGAACGAGGTTAGACCCATACTGAGGTGAGTGCAGGGCTTTTATGCTGACTGTGATTGGGAGCTAATGTGGAGCAGGAGTGTGATTGGGAGCAGGTGTGGATCATTAGTGGGTAGTGGAGCCTGGAGTATCCCTTACACTCAAATGCAAGAATTTGGACAAAACAAGCAATTTAAAGACATCACCTTGGGCTCTCTGAAATTGTGATGGGCATTTTTCACGGCATTTTTTCAGACTGGATGATTATTTAATCGAAAAAGTAATGGACGCATTAATCAATAATGAAAATAATCATTAGTTGTAGTCACATCCACAAGCCATGTGTCATGTGAATGCTTCCACTCAGTAAAGATTTGCATTCAGTGCAAGGTTGCTCAGTTATAAGATAATTATATGATATAATTTGATATTATACATGTCCAAATGGGTTTGGTATTCTGCAGTACATAGTGTTCAGCTTCAGTTTCTCTTGGTTTTAGGTAGCTGCTGCACAGTTTGACTGTGTGGATTCCACGCCAATGTGGAATCCCTTAGTTCTGAATTCTATTCAACATGCAGCTGGGATAAAATGTGAACTGCGTTATGTGGCTTACTTGGCCACCTTTCATGATTTGCACACTCAATCATTCAGTTTTTGTTAGCTTTAGTCACTTTAAAAAATCTGTTTTTTTAATTCAGGAACAACACAATCCTGTTAAGAGAGTCTGGTAGACATCTATTAATCCACATTAGTCCACATTAAAGAACATTGCAAACATTCCCACCTCTTGCGTTTCCCTAGCTGTGACACTGTGAATGGTGTCTGATTGGTGATATCACCTCTAGTCAATGAGGAGAGTAAGTAAAAATGCTCACTTCTTTTTATAGTGGGAATTCTGGGAATTTCCTAGGGAGCTGAACTCCCAGTGCACTGGAATCGTGTGGCACTGTAACCCTGAGTAGGTTCCAACCCACTGAACCGAGGAGCTCTTTGAGACACACCCGAAGCCAAACGGCAAGTGTTTATTCAGCTTCATAGAATAAACGATGAAGCTACACTCAAATATATAAACACTAAAGACACTTTACTGTGTCACAATAATTAGTTTCAGACTGAAGAGATTGACATCCACATCATCATCAATAATGTAAAGAGGCACAGCATTGGTTTTACACATCAAGTTCAGTTTACTTGTCATGGGGAATATAAGCCTGTGTTACAAACTGGGAAGACAAGACTGAAAGATGTGGGCATTCACCAGGCAGGGAGGGTTGCACTGTGGGAAATGTAGGAGCTAATGTTTGTGGAGCTTGACCCATACTAGGGACTAAAAGTCAGAAAATCTCAACCTCTGCTGCGCAGATTTTTACCATTCTTGTTAGTCCCCCAATACTAAATCGCTGAATTAACCCCTTTAAATAGATGTTTTTGTAAATACTTTGGGAAAACACAGGTAAAAATCAATAAGTGCTCATACCTAAACTACAAAATAGGTAATTTGTAATTGGGCTTTGCTCAGTTTGAACATTTATGCTACTAATCACACCACTATGACACTTTACTTGAGACGGTATTGTTCATTTTCATGTACAACACTAGTTGTAGTGTTGTACATGAACATGTATGTGTCCTGCTATTGCCTGTAAGTTGGACTTTTGAGTTTATTTGCTCTTGTATACTTTCTATTGTATTATCTTTTTTTTATATACTTTATATTTTATTTGAAGTTTCTCTATTTATCTGTACTTATATCTGCCTTTGTGCTGCTGTAACATCCAAATGTGACAAACACTGGGGGATCACTAAAGGATTATCTTATCTTATTTCATTTCATTCATAAACATTTGTCCTCACTATGTTGACAAAAAACCCAATTTGGGTGGCATTACATTTCTTTCATTACTGTATTTGCTGTTGCAACTTAATAGCATATAAATATTTAATATATTATTAAGAGTACGGTCTAGACCTCCTCTATAGGAAAAGTGCAATGAGATCACTTCTGTTATGAATTGGCGCTATATAAATATAATTGAATATAATTGAATTGAAATGTAATTTTTAGGAGATTGGTAAACTGATATTAATCAAGAGGGTTTTTTTTTTACAGAAGAAGTACATGTGAAGTATTTGCACTGCTTTTAAAACAAATGTAGAGAATGAGAAAGTAAAGTGAGGGGGAGAGAAAGACAGAACATTAGCTCCAGTCAGACTGATTAAAGAACTTTGGGAAAGGTAAGATATTATTCTAAAGAGTGGCTGTAACAATAATAATAATGATGTAAATAGACTAGACTATATATGTATAAATACAGATTTTTTAAATAGTTTAATGTTCATGCTGCTTTGGAGATTCTGCTTCTGTTAAGGAGTCATGAGTCACAGCAGATGAATGAAGGTATTGATCCTGTACACGTTCCCCTTAAGGAAGACTCTCCATGCTCCCTGTTCATTACTATTTAAATGGGACCATCAAACATATACATAATTACACTCTTAGCTTCTTTCCTTCCCTAATGTAAATTTAAACATTGCTTTGTAACACTTTAGCAATGTGGCCCCTTTATTCACCACACACATACATTCAGTATCTCCCCAGATAGAGTGCTCATTGGTTAATGCTTTCAGTTGTGAAAGCCTATGGGAAAAGGAACTGGCTCATTACAATTAGAATAAAGATTTATCATCTTTCCTTATGACTGGCTCATGAGAACAGTAGCAGAGTTCAGAGACAGAAAATATGGAATCATTTTGTGCTCTTTCTGGCACATACCAGAGCCTTATAGATATCCCACAGAGATTGTCTTTTTGATATAGGCCTCTTGCTAATAACTTGTGTAAATGAAAGGCAGCAAACACTCAATGTGACAGAGAACTTCTTGGCTTTGATCCCCAGTAGAAACTTCTGGGAATGATTCAAAACAAAGTACACAGTTTTGTTCCATGAAATATGGGCTGTGGGACCCGTCTGTATGCATGTATGCCACTTAATAAGACGGTGTAGTCCCTCATTCGTCCAGGAGTGTTCTATCGTAGAAAAGGTTTCAGTCGTAGTCATCTGGACACTGTTTTCAGAATCAAGACGTTTCGGCTCCCATCCGGAAGTCATTCTCAATTGTGAAAAAATGGGACGGGAACTAAAAATTTAAGCTACTCTGTGTTACATAAGCCCTGCCCTCAGGAAGGAATCTGCCTGAGTATCTGTTAATAGCTAGTTTCACCTGAAACTGACCTAATAGTTTCCAAGATGGCCCAGTAATCAGTAATCAGGCCTATTGTTTTCTGGCTGCATCTACTTCATCACTGTTAAGTACCTGATTAGCATGTGATTGGCGTGACCAAGGTGATAATACACTCTGATAGACTTTGGGCAGATTGAATCTCAGACCACCATTTCTGTTCAAAGAGGGGTTTTCTTTTTTCTTTTAAGTTTTCAACCACATATAAAAAACTTAAAAGAGATCCAACCAATGGCTACAAGAAGAAGGTTATAGACTGTCTACAGAAGCTTGAGAAGGAGGAGGTGATAGACAGGCCTCTGTACTACAGACTATACCCTGGGGAAGCCATTCCTTGCATCTATGGCCTTCCCAAAATTCACAAAGAGAATGTTCCACTCAGACCCATCGTGTGCAGCACAGATTCCATCACATACAACATAGCCAAACATTTGACTACAATCTTGGCTCCGCTGGTGGGGAACACAGTACATCATGTGGAAAACACACAGAAATTTGTGGACAAAGTGAAACATCTCCAGTTGGACCCAGATGACGTTATGGTGTCTTATGATGTTGTGTCCTTGTTCACTTGCATCCCGACCTCAGAAGCAGTGACAGCGGTGAGGAGAAGACTGCAGGAGGACTCCACCTTGCAGCAAAGGACCAAGCTTACACCTGAACACATATGCAAACTATTAGACATCTGTCTCAACACAACCTACTTCCAATTCCGGGGACACTTCTACAGACAGATTCACGGCTGTGCTATGGGCTCTCCGGTCTCTCCCATCGTGGCCAACCTGTACATGGAACAGTTTGAGAAGAAGGCATTATCCTCGTTCCCGGGCACACCACCAAGTCATTGGTACCGCTACGTGGATGACACCTTTGTGAAAATCAAGAAACAAGACTTGGAAGCGTTCTCAGAGCATATCAATACTGTGGACCCCAACATCAAGTTCACGCGTGAGGACGCCAAAGAGAACCCCTTGGCCTTTCTTGATTGTTCTACACTCAGAGGAGAGGACGGAAAGCTCCAGATAGAAGTGTACAGGAAACCAACACATACGGATCAATACTTGCTCTTTGACTCACACCATCCACTACAGCACAAGCTGGGTGTAATCCGGACATTACAACATAGAGCCCAAGAAGTGCCCACCCGCTCAGAGGGTAAGAAGAAACAGGAAAGGCATGTCCAGAATGCACTCTCAGCCTGTGGTTATCCTACTTGGGCTATCAACAGAGTCAAAAGAGCCAAAAAAGCAGGACAAAAGTGTAACAGAACCAAGAAGGAACGGTGTCTCCATTCCTTATGTATCTGGACTGTCTGAAAAACTACAAAGGATCTTTAGACAGCACGATGTTCCTGTTTTCTTTAAACCAGGCAATACTTTAAGACAGAAACTCGTTCACCCTAAGGACAAGTTACCCACACAGAAACAGAGCAATGTAGTCTACTCCATTCAGTGCAGTGAGGAAAACTGCAAAGAACGGTACATAGGTGAGACCAAACAGCCACTTCACAAAAGACTTTATCAGCACAGACGATACGCTAACTCAGGATTACAGAGCATTTGCATCTAAAAGCTACAAACCACACATTTGAAGACAGCAAGGTGAAGATTCTAAGTAGAGAGAAGAGTTGGTTTGAACGGGGTGTCAAGGAAGCCATTTTTGTGAAAAAAGAAAACCCCTCTTTGAACAGAAATGGTGGTCTGAGATTCAATCTGCCCAAAGTCTATCAGAGTGTATTATCACCTTGGTCACACCAATCACATGCTAATCAGGTACTTAACAGTGATGAAGTAGATGCAGCCAGAAAACAATAGGCCTGATTACTGATTACTGGGCCATCTTGGAAACAATTAGGTCAGTTTCAGGTGAAACTAGCTATTAACAGATACTCAGGCAGATTCCTTCCTGAGGGCAGGGCTTATGTAACACAGAGTAGCTTAAATTTCTAGTTCCCGTCCCATTTTTTCACAATTGAGAATGACTTCCGGATGGGAGCCGAAACGTCTTGATTCTGAAAACAGTGTCCAGATGACTACGACTGAAACCTTTTCTACGATATGCCACTTAATAGTTTACATAGTTAAAGGGTTACCTTCATTTTTGTAATTGTACTCAGTTAATATCATCCTCAAAAATTCATTGTTATAACCATGGCTCCAGATTGGGAACATTGTGTTATATTTGGAGGCGCTTTACACTTTTTCTTGTGTTGAACTTTGGCCTGAGGGTGGTGCTAAAGGAAAAGGTCAGGGGGTCATCAAAACCAATACAATTAGTATTCATCCTGTGTGGATCAAGAATACCAATATATATTGAAATGGCAAATTGGCCACTTGCAGCTTCAATTCAATTCAATAAAATTTTATTTATATAGTGCCAATTCATAACAGAAGTTATCTCATTGAACTTTTCCTATGGAGCAGGTCTAGACTGTACTCTTTATAATATTATTTACAGAGACCCAACAAATCCCACCAGGAGCAAGCACTTGGCAACAGTAGCAAGGAAAAACTTCCTTTAAGAGGCAGAAACCTTGGGCAGAACCAGACTCCGTTGGGTTGTGAGAGAGAGAGAGAGAGAGAGAGAGAGAGAGAGAGAGAGAGAGAGAGAGAGAGAGAGAGAGAGAGAGATTAAAAATACTCCTAGAAGAAGGAGACAGGTTATATCTTTCTGCCCAATATGTCACCCTTCACTGTCCACCATTATTAATGTAAGATAGTACTTTAAACATCTGCATTTTTAAGTGGACAGCCACCTTTGAGACTGTTTTTCACGTTTGGTTATTGGTCCCTGATCCCAGGGTGGTGCCCCGTAATTATTACTCCATATTAATAATTTGGATAATATTCAGAATTTTAATAATATTCCTAAATATCTTTGATAGTTTGCTAATAACCAAATCTGTCCTACCTGAATCCCAACAAAATGCATGGACTAGTTTTTCTGCATTTTGAGACAGAATGTGCCTGATTTTTGCAATGTTACATAGGTGAAAAAAGGCAGTCCTTGAAGTTTGTTTTATATGGGAGTTAAAGGATAAATCCTGATCAAAGATAACTGCAAGATTCCTTATGGTGGTGCTGGAGGCCAGGGCAATGCCATCTAGAGTAACTATATCTTTAGATTCTTTAGGGCCAAGTGCAATAACTTCTGTTTTGTTAGAGTTTAACATCAGAAAATTGCAGGTTATCCAGGTCTTTATGTCCTTAAGTTGAAGTTTAGCTAACTGATTAGGGTATCAGGGTATTAGGGTATCATCCGCATCACAATGAAAGTTTACGGAGTGTTTCCTAATAATAATGCCTAAAGGAAGCATATATGAGGTGAATAGAATTGGTCCAAGCACTGAACCTTGTGGAACTCCGTGACTAACTTTGGTGTACGGAGGATTCACCGTTAACATGTACAAACTGAGACTGATCTGATAGATAGGATTTAAACCAGCTTAGTGTGGTTCCTTTAATGCCAATTGAATGTTCCAGTCTCTGTAATAGGATGTGATGGATAATGGTGTCAAACGCAGCACTAAGATCTAACAAGACAAGTACAGAGACAAGTCCATTGTCTGATGCAATTAAAAGGTAATTTGTAATTTTCACCAGTGCTGTCTCTGTGCTATGATGCACTCTAAATCCTGACTGAAAATCCTCAATTAAACTGCTGTTATGTAGAAAGTCACACAACTGATTGGCGACTGCTTTCTCAAGGATCTTAGAGAGAAAGGGAAGGTTAGATATAGGTCTATAGTTGGCTAACACCCCTGGATCAAGAGTGGGCTTATTAAGAAGAGGTTTAATTACAGCTATTTTAAGAGACTGGTACATAGCCTGTTAATAAAGACAGATTGATCATATCTATTAAAGCTTAGATGAATTAATCGTTGAAGTTAGTTGAAGGTTGAAAAGAGCAAAGCAGTCAAAATGTATATCAGGTTTTACAGCTGTTTCTAAGGTTCCTGTGATTAAGGATAAATCGTTGCCAGTTGAGGGCAGGTCGTGATGAATTTTGTCTCTAAAATTTTATCATTAAAGAAGCTCATGAAGTCGTTACTACTGAGGACTCTCTGTCAGCCTGGCTACAGTGCTGAAAAGAAACCCAGGGTTGTTCTTATTTTCCTCTATTAATGATGAGTAGTAGGCTGCTCTGCAATTACGGAGGGATATATGTTTTAAGACTATCTTGCCAGACTAAACAAGATTCTTCCAGATTGATGGAATGCCATTTCCTTTCAAATTTTCACAATGTTTGATTTAATTTACGGGTTTGGGGGTTATACCATGGAGTTAACCTTCTCTGTTTTATTATCTTCTTTTTAGAGGGGTGATAGAATTGAGTGTCGTTCGCAGTGAGCATGCAGCACTATCAACAAGATGATCAATTTGGGAGGGGCTGAAATTAGCATGTTATATTGAGACATGGCATTGAATTAAATGGCCCCTATTTACAAAGCCCACATTGTTTGCTGGACACCACCCCGACAACCAGCAAGTTAAAGTGCTGGATGGACAGACCGGCCAGTCAGCTGGCAAATCAGTGTCGCCACCCTTAGTCAATAAAATACGCCTCCATAAAATAGCTTTTTAAGCCTTTTAAGTTTTCGGGTGATTTTTTTTGTTATTTCAGTGGTTAATATATTTTCAATAGACAATTTAAAATAATATTTAATTTTAATTTTAAAGTGCCTCATTCAGTAACCAGATAGAACCTAGTTTGCCACTCTCGTCCATAGATGGGCTTTTATAAATACAGACATGTAGCATAACAAGAAAAGACATACATGACTAAACAAAACAAAACAATGGATGGATACAAACTAAAATAACAGTACCATAAAAGTACTAAAATATACATATGCTGTAGATGCTTCATTATAAATATAAAGATGCTGAAAAAATTATGAGGGGTTTGAGATTTTCTATAACAGCACACTCCTTTATACTGACAGTGAAATGAAAGCAGTTTAAGTTGGCTGGAAGCAAACAAGAGTGCTTTATGATGGATTTTGATTTGTTCCTCACAGGACCCTGTGATGAATTAAACTGACAGAAGTGTACAAAACAGGCCTCCAGACAGTAACATATTTGCATAAATGAATGTAAGAACATCTCTTGGTTTATGTTATAGTAGGTGCTTGTGGGAGTGGGAATCAATTCATAATATTAGTCTGTTTTGTTCGATTAGAACTTAAATTTGTTAACCTTATGTGTAAGAATTGAAAATGCTTTGATGTGAAGGGATTTGCTCTCACCCACATGTAGGAACTTTTCTGAGTAAAACAAAAAAGAAAAGCTTCTGTCGCATCCATTGAGAATCCTGGTGATTGTATACATTGTTGTAGACACTTTGTAAATCATAACTGTCAATGGATAAACAAATTAAGTTATCACATGATTTGATGTCAATTGGAAATCAACCACCAACTTGATGTAGAAGTACAGTACATTTCACATTCAATTCTAATTGACAAGACTGGACAAGAAAATATGACACATTATATCTGATAAGCATTGCTATTTTTGTGCTAGTTTAAGTAATCTTTTTACACTATATAAACTAGAGTCTACAGGTGACATGCAAACGCACATCTATATCACTCAGGTCTAAAATGGCAGATTATTGTCATGGAAACTGGCTCACAGACACTGAACTGCATGTTTTGTTGAGTTTGGTGGCAGTGTGTATGCTAGTCTGGCGTTGTCAGCAGTTTGTGCTGTTAGAGGTACACAGAGGAGAGAAGAGGTTTCCTTTGCTTTGCTTGGCTCTACAGTGAGGTTGACTCATAGGAAATCTTAATTCTTAAGCCTTATTCCCTGTCACTCACCCCACTCTGACTTGCTCTCTCTTTCCTTCTCTGTTTCCTACATATCAATAAAACAAATAAAAATGTACTGTTGAATTGGACCGTGAGGTCCTACACACATTCCCAAGCATAGAACATTGAGACAATAAATATGTAAGATTCTCAAAGACTCTTTTTCTTCTTCTTCTACTTGTTGGGTTCTGGGTCAGTGGTACTGGACCATTGTGTTGAAGAATGAGCTGAATCTGAAGACGAGGGTCTTGACACCACTCACTGTACTGTCCATGTACTGTAGACCTGGACTTTCATTAGCTTTGGGTAGAGACCAAGAAGATTAGATTGAGGATATGAGCAGTGAAATGAGTTCCTTCAATGACATGTCAAACATAGACATTTAAGATAATTTGGGTGTCTAATTAAGATTTCTCTTGGACACTTTACTTCGGGGGTATTTCCAGCTGTGACGATTTGGATGTGGTCCGATAAAACATTACAATCCCCAGCCGTTAAGTTGTTCATGTCATCTTAACTGTTTAGATATATTTATGGAAGTGTTTTCTTATATACCATATATATCCATACATAAAATGTACAGTAGTTTCAGATATTGGGGTCATTATTATAGACTAAGTGCTGTGCTCCAAGTCCAAAGTTCAACATATTTGGGTAACTGTGGCAGAAAACAAATAGTCAGTTTCCACCACAAGAACTCAGGAACTGTAGTTCCTGCTAGGGCTGGGATGTCATCTGAAATCAATATCACGATTAATTGCCACATTTACCTCGGCAACGATTAATAAAAAATATTTTATTAAATATACCTGTGCACAAGATCCTCTGTCCTCACAGTGGAGCTCTTATTAAATCTTTGCACTGAGCAATAAACAGAAAATCAAAGTATAACTTTAAGTAACATTTATGTAACATATTCCATAGTTAAGAACACTTTTAGGTTCATCTTTAATGAAACAGGAAAATCAAAGTAAAATAGGTTCTATTTCACATCTCTTGCGACTATCAAATAGTAATTATTGTAGCATTTATTTTCTAGCAAACTGTATCTTATTCTGAATGTTCACGCTTCCTGCTAATGTGACTTTTGCTCTGACAGCCAGCGCACCTGCCTCCCTGAGCGCAGCCACACCGTGTCTCTGTCTCCCGCACACTGGCTACACACATGCACTGGAGCGCTGCGCTACTCTGCTCATTTGACCGCTACGCCACTATTTTCCGACAGTATTTACATTTAGCTTTACTTTGTTCTGTGTCATGTTGACTGAAGCCAAAGTGACATGGCATGTTTTTTGCATACCAGCTCTTTCTCATCTGCACCTGCCCCCACCTGCGTTTCTTAATCATTTGAGTTTTTTTGTCTGGTCAAGTTAAACTGGACACCAAAACCTGACTGGTCGGTCGCAAGCCTCGTCATACCATGTTTGATGTACATTGTGTTTTGGTGTTTTGTTTTGCAACTTATCATACATATGGAGATGCAACCACTCCTGTACCTTTACTAAAATGATGTCATGTTAAGGATCAGAAAGTCTGACCAGCCTTACAAGAAGCTCTTTACAATTTGCATGTAAGTCAAATTCAAGATATTCAAAGTAACCAAAGTCTAGATAAATCTCGTCACCTACATTTTTATTTACATCAGCAAATAACTCTATCAAAGCATTTGCTATTAGTGAAAACTAGAGTGGATTAAAAAGATAAAAAGGACCATTTTCTCAGCATGAGGTGAGAGATGCCAAAAACATTCTCTATGGTTCATTCAGTTTCTGTCACCATCACCATCACAAAGTGTGAAATGTCAATTACAGTGTCATTTGCTTTCATAGAAGGCAATAAAGCAAGAAAACTAAGTGGGTTTTACAGTGAGAGACAGGAGAGAGAAAACCTGATCAGAAAACAGGAGGAAATAAAAACACATGCATGATTATACATGTCTGATTTTCTTACATCCCTTCTCTGACTGGAGGCTCAGCCGCTCATCTGTATTCAGAAAGCATTCAGGGAAACTACCCACACTTTAATCCATAATGCAACTTCAACATCTGCACTTACACACATTGCCTTCTGAAAGTGAATGAATATTGCAGTCTAAATCCTCAATTCTCCAAATGCCAGATGCTCAAGATGCTCAAGGGAGACCTGCAAACAATTCAAGTTTTCATTAAGTTAAAATATAAACCAAAATAATCCCTTACATCAAAGAGGTGAGAAATGAGGATACCAAGGACAAGAATTTGGAAGTTCAAAAGATTTGTTTCATTTGTGTTGTGCATGATACCAGAAATTGGCTTTCCGACTTTTAGAAGTGCCATCGTCATCTTTAGAATTTAAGCTGCATAAGACAAGGCTTCAGTTAAAAATGCATCCATCTTATGACTCAGAAGGCTTTCATCTGAAAGGAGCACACCAACCCTTTAGTCAGGATCACCCACTACCACCAAATGTTTTCCTCAGAAGAATCAACACATTTTACCCATTACACACACAGAGTGAAACATTTATCTTTCTACATCCATCCTGCTCAGCCAATTTTCTAACTATTGACAAAGAGTTTAGTCCACAATGTTCTGTAATGTTCAAGAAATGCACATGTTTCATTGCAACAAGTCCTTGAAAAGTATGTATGTTGTTTGGCATTGTTTGTTTTTTTTTGTCAGCAGTACAACATTGATTGTCAGAACCATTACATATCTTACAACAATGATTCTTATGACTTTTCTGATCTGCCACCGCTATGGTCAAGGTTAGGTTTAGGCACAATAACTCCTCGGTTAGGGAACGATCTTTGTCACAGATAAAAAAGGAGCTATTTGGTTGGTTAAAAGCAACCAATGCTGACAGTAAACGGAAACAGAAAACGATCAGCAGTCTCTCATATGAAACTCTCACACTTTGACACTTCCAACCCCAACCTGCTCTCTGGGAGGTTATATCAACGTCACACTTCTCCCTTCTTTGTTCCTGACAGACAAGAGTTATAATTCACAAGGCCGCTAGTGGTCCTTGTCAGTTAAATGTAAACAAAGGTCATTTTAGGCATTTGAACAAATGCTGGAAATAAGGGTATAGAGGTCGGGGTGGTGTATGGGTGTGTGTCATGCAGGAGACAAGAGTTGGTGTCCTATCATGGACTGCGATTCATCTTTGCATTGTTTGTTTTAACCGTAACCATGACCTTACCTTTAGTGTTTTAGTTGCTTAACCTTAACATACAATGACAACATTTCTTGGAAATTAAGTCTTTGAACCTTTCAGAAATGCAAACAGCTACCTCCAGCTGACACCAGGGCCGCTATATTGGAGTGTTGCCTTATTCACAGATAAATAATAATGCAATGTAATTCTGTTTTCTGTGCTCTATTCTACTTCATGAAATCAGGACCACTTAAAGCAGAATATGTATGTGACTCTTTTTTAATTCCTGTTTCCTTCTATCTCTCTCTCCCAGACCTTGAGATCAATATTTCAAATTGTCGTCTTGTGATTTCACAACTATTACCCATGCTGGGCTGAAAAATTAAAACTCTCACTCATCAAACATTCACTGCACTTCCTCTCTCTCATTACTGGCCTGGCCGGGTGGGAGAGAGAGGGATGAGGGGGTAAAGGAGGAGAGGAACAATGCAGAGACAGGAAAGTGTGGATTGAATGAGACATACAAGGCCATCAGATATCTGGTAGCTGTCAGGGTGGATTTTAGGAAAAGCAAGGTTTGCTATCAAAGTGTCCTTGAGCAACACACCAAAGGCCCTGCGGCACTGGTTAACTCCCTGAGAGTCTCTCCTTTAAAGATTCAATTGTCTGAATGTAAAAGGGGAGGTATAGATAGAAATGAAGGGATAATTGTGAGAAAGAGGCTCTTTTCCACTCTATGAAATTATTTATATAACATTTATCAAAGTTACAAAGTGTTTTACAAGTCAAGATAAAAATGTGCTAACTAGAGAAGCAAAGAGAGCAAAAATCAAAGGGAGAAACTAGAGTAAAAATAAATAAAGTGTTTATAGAAATGTTTTAATTGATAATACTGAACAGTACCAACTTCAATGCTTCATCAGCATGTGTACATACAACATACTGTACCACTAATCATATAGACAGTAAAGACTACATCGACACAGCTTTCAGGTTGGAGTTTGGTGTGAAACAGTGATGCCTCGGGATAGGTGGCTGCTCTTACCTCTATTCTAGTTTGAAGTCATCTTGCACCGATCATAGGGTTAACCATTCCCTCCACAAATATTGCAAAGATTATTTGAATTGACACAGCTAATCTCTGTGATGTCTTGTATTGTTTTCAAATCCTCTACTCTTTCCACAAAAAATTAGCAAACCGGAATTTTTATTTCATCAATTACCTCTCCACATGCAAAATTCCTTGTAATTATGATCGACAGGACTTTGTTTCACCAGAACTTGTCTTCTCAGGCAGCACTTATTCAGGTAGCACAAGATATTAAAACTTGAAAATGGATGTTTGGGGGCATGTTTGCTTGATTGACAGGTGTCTCAGCCTATCCCAGTCAGCCACTGTGTTTGTTGCATGCTTGTCCCTGCACAGTTTTGCCAAGGCAGCACATCAGTGCTATTGGGTGTCACTGTGTGTGGAAACATAGGGGTTGGTCTTCTCCCAAAAGATCTAGCCTATTGGGGGTGAGAGTATAATCCTAAGCACCTACAGGAAACATCCCCAAAATGAAAGAGTTTATAGAAACTTTTAAGAAATGCTGACCAAACTGGCATAGTCATGACCCTTCGCCATACCTGTCAAATTAAAACTTGACAGGTATGGCAGTTACTGTTCCCTTGAGAAACTGAAATGCTATTTTCAATGTGAATACTACCTTGATTTAATTTTGTGTTTGATACATAAACACAGGTATTTACTTGTTTTAATTTTCCCTGAAATACTGTACATAGAATTTAAAGCGACAGTTCACCCCAAAATCAATAATACATATTTTTTCCTCTCACCTGTAGTGCTATTTATCCATCCAGATTGTTTTGGTGTGAGTTGCCGGGTTTTGAAGATATTGGCCGTAGAGATGTCTGCATTTTTTTAATATAATGGGACTATATGGCACTTGGCTTGTGATGCTCAAAGCACCAAAAAAAAATACATTTGAAAAACTCAACAGCAACGTCTCTTTCCAGAAATCAGGACCCGGTTACTCGGGTAATCCACAGATTTGTTGTGAGCAGTTTCTTGTAGGAACTATTTTCTTAGTAGTTCCTACATGAAACTGCTCACAACAAATTTGAACCCATTCACAGCCCATCCTCACCTACTCACCCGGTCTTTCTTTACTTTTCCTCACTATTTGTTATAAGAGTAGTGTGGATCCTTTAAGGAACAGTGTGTAGTGAGTGTGTGGATGAACGAGAGAGAGTGACGGTGACTGCACTCAGGTGTAGCAGACAGGTGTTGCCGATCGGAGCAGAGGAACAGGTTAGCAGTGAAGTTGTCTAGTGGCAGTAAATGTACAGTGTAGCTTACAGTTTGCCCATGAATAAACGCTGCAGCTCCTCAATACCCAAGACGTTCCCGTGTCTTGCTTCCCAGCTGCTGGGTAAAAGTGAAGGTGGTAAGCCCCGTGGTTAGCATCAACTTCAGCCCTGGAGGAAAACTTTCCGACCACAGTCTGAAAGCTGCAGCAGGAACGGCTAGCACTACGCTTAAGTTACCTCATTAAGCAGATCATATGTTTATAAAAAATATTTTAAATATTAGTCATAGTGATAAACTACTCTTATTTTACTTTTTACTCGCAAAGCTTTTATTGCACTTTCAGTAACAAGATTTTACTACCAAGAAAGTGGGGGCTTTTAAATCACGATGTTATGATGGTAAAGGGCTCAGTGGTCGATGGCTGTCAGCCATGTGTGTGTGTGTGTGTCCACACTGAAGGGCTGATGTTTAGGGGAGGATGAAAGTGTACGGTACGGCCTTTTTTTTGGCTCAAAACCAACCTCTCAATTACATTTCAGCATCATCCATAGTGTGTGTGTGTGTGTGTGTGTGTGTGTGTGTACCGTATTAATTTTGTGACATGCTTTCACATATTGTGCAGCTAAGTTAGCCACACGTCCCTCTCCTAATAGAATCTGTTGCTTTTTAAGTCATTTAGCTCTGTGAAGTTTGAGATTGTAGCGTGATCAAAACCGATCCTGATGAACATTTTGGATCTTTATTAATGAAAAGAATTAGACTTTTCTGAAAGCTGGCTTCTAAGTCATAAACCAGACCTGTCTAGAGAGCTGATAAGCTTTCTCCAACAACCTCCTCGGTCCCATGACCTTTGCCGGACTCAGGTCACTAATGGAAGGTTGAATGACAATCTCACGATTTATTGCGATCTGCGAAGGCTCACAAGTATGAACAACCTAAGCCAGTCTACTAAATTACAACTTACTCTCCCTGACCAGTGCATGACACAACCTGACACCACCCTCTTTTAAGAAACATCTCATGATCTCTGGTCTTCATCAAGTGAAACCAGGACTTGCCAATCTCACACTAAAGGAATAAAGAAAATGACTCTGCCATGCAGAATCAAAATGTATTAACTAATATGTTATGTTTAATTGACTAGAAGGGTGTGTAACTTCATGTGGCCATGCTAATGCAACAAAGCAATAGACCTTGTCAACAAAAGAACTGTTCTTTAAAAAACGTTGGTTATTATATGTTTGTGTGTATGAGATATTCCAGTCACTGTTCCGAGACAAGAACTCTGTAGCAGCTTCAGATCGAGATTAAATTGATTATTATTTAAATTGATTATTAATTAATTAATTAATTAATTTCTCCCATTTTAAAATGAATTTACTGAGTTGAATACTGTTATTTAACATGAATGCTGATTTGAGTCTGATAGCCGGAGGTGAGTGTAAATCCGCTTCTTCCTCTTACCAAACTTAAGGTCATTCGATATGATCACTTGAATGAATTTAAACCTTTCATCTGCTACAAGATTAACAAATCAAATTTCTGAAAGTATTCCACTCTGATATTATTATATTTGTCACATTTTAAGAGGACGTGCATCTCTGTCTCTACCTCAGCTGTCGTGCAGTAACCACAGACTCCTCTGTTGGTAGCCAGGACTTCTTGTGTCATCCTTTCTCTATGGCGAGACTGTGGTCACTGAGTCTGTATTTGGTCACTGAGTCTGTATTTGGTCAGGATCTGTCTGTGGTCATGGAGTCTATATTTGGTCAGGATCTGTCTCTGCCAGTAAAAAGATACTCTTTTGTTTGTTTTGAGTTTTGTTTTGATTCGTCTAATGTTCCAGATAGGCATCTTTTGTTAATTTCCTAATTTGGTTTACTCTGATTAGTGGTTGAAAAGCAGAGGCTGTACAATATTGGGTGTTACGTGATCAGTAAGTCTCAGGACCAGCTGACTCTTTTTGGGGTTCAGCTCTTGGGTTTGTAGTGCCTGAAATCTCAGTGTGTCTTGGGGGCTCAATTTGAGATGTAACCAAAATTTAAGTGTTTAAAAATTTAAAAACTTAGGCAAACTTCACTACCATAGAGGGCGATTGGTTGGATTACACTGTAAAATATTTTTTCAAATTCTAATTTGTATGTCTATTTTGTAAAATTTTCTTCTAATTGCATAAAATGCTCTACATCCTTTTTGTTCCATTGCATTCACTGCCAAACCAAAGGTACCTGAGGCACTGAGTTTTAGCCCCAGATAATCATAATATAGGGTGTGATCTAAATGGGTGTTTCCTAATTTGAACTGATATTTGGTTTCCTGAGATCTGGGCTTCTTTTGGAAGATCATGATTTTGGATTTGTTAAAGTTGACTGTCAGGGCCCAGTTCTGACAGTACTGCTCCAGGAGGTTCAGGTGCTGCTAGCATAGAGCAGCCTTATTGTTCAGGGTTAGGCCAGGGGTTCCAGATTGCTTCAACAGCACTGCTGGGTCAGTGTAAACGTGGTCAGTAGTGCGGTGATTTGGTAAAAAGACAATTTGCCCTTTACTCAGGACATTGTGTTCCACAAGGAAGGCCAGCATCCGGGCATTGATAATGCTGCAAAAAAACCTTCCCCAGATTACTGCTCACACAGATGCATTGGTAGTTGTTAAGGTTCAGTTTATCTCCACTCTCCAGGTCTCAGAAAAGTGACCTGACTGAAGCACCAGACTGAACAAGTGAAGGGCCTGTCTAAGCTCAGGGCGTTCTGATTATTTTTGATTGTTAATTCAAGGATTGCCAATTTTTCTTGAATTTGTTTCTGTTCATGATTGAGATTGTTAGGTGAAATTTGTCCATATAGTTTTTCAAAATGACCTTTCCAAATGTTACCATTTTGTAGAGCCAGGTTGTCTTTTTTGCTGTTTAAGTTGTTCGATCTCTCCCAGAACTGATTTTGATCAGTGGACTCCTCAATTTCTCTTAATTTCTGATTATGATGTTGTTTTTTCTTATGTCTTATTATCTGTTTGTATTCTTTCAGTGTTTCAACATAACTTTGTCTCAGGTCTGTGTTTTGTGGCTGACAGTGTTTTAGGTTGGACTGCTGTCTTAATTTATTTCCTTACATTTTTGCAGTCTTTGTCATACCACTCTTCCTTTTTCAGTCTCAGTTTAGATGCAGAGCTGTTCTTAGTAAGACCTGCTTTACTGGCTGATTTATGATAAATATTATTTATATTTGTAACAGCCATGCTTAATTGGTTTGGTTGAAACTGTACAGAGAGGGATGTGTTAATTAGATCAGTTATTTCAGATGAAGTGATTACATCTTTAAATCTAACTTCACCATTAGGAGTCCATTAATATTGATTATTTATTTCATTTACAGGGCTCAGGTTATGTTATTGTCTTATGCACAGTTAGTTATATATATATATATTTCTGTATATATATTATGCAGTGATCTGATAGTGGGGCCTGTGGTCTGACAGTGAATGCACTGATGAGGGCATAGTCGACTATGTGAACCTAAGTAGAGAGTCCCCTTTCATCCTGTCATTAAGCATATAAATGGTAAATGGACTGTACTTGTATAGCGCCTTTCTAGTTTTCCGACCACTCAAAGTGCTTCACACACTACATATCACATTCACCCCATTCAGTTGGCACCTGCCATACACTGATGGCAGAACTGCTCATCAGTTCAAAGAAACAAACTAATCATTCACACACTAAAGGCACAGCCTCGGGATCAATTTGGGGTTCAGTGTTTTGGGGTTCACGACCCACTCTACCACTAAGCAGGATATATATACAGACCTAAGGAGAGACAGAGATACACTAGCTCTCTCCCCACTTTGTTCACAATGTGGTCTTGATTGTGTCTGTGTCTAGTGATGGAGGTGAGGTGTAGAGAGGACTGTCCAAAGATGTGGCTGTTGCTAGCAGATTCCACTATGTCAGGCTTACATCTTGGCATTTAAATCTCCCTAAAACAGGACATTACCATCTACAGTCCAAAAGCCAAAAAGCACAGACCGTGAATGTTCCATGAACTAATAGATAGAGATTTCATTAATAATTAATTACAAACATTGATCATATATAATGGCAAGTAAAACAGTATGGTCAGGACAGAGAAGTTGGAGGGCTTTGTCAGTGTGAGGGCACCAGAACTTCCCCACACTGTGACAAGAGAACAGCTTTCTGTGCTCCAGTAATTTGCCATTGGAGTCAATGAGGATTGCAGTTTTAGGGTGCTGGTGATTAAGTGGTCCCTGGTCCTCTGCGACTGGCTTTACTCTACTAGAGCCGGGTCGTCTGGCTGCTGGGGTCAGTCTGTGGAGGACTGGGGAGACTTGGCTGACACTGGTGTCCTAGGTGTGTGAGGGCTGTTGAAGCAGGCGGGTGGAGGAGTGCTGGAGGCTGTGTGGACATGGGAGGGTGGAGCAGTAGTGCTGGGAGCTTAAGGCTGGGTGCTTAAATCTGATGGAACTGTAACTGTGGTAGCTGAAGGCCTGTGTTTGAGTCTGAAGGAGCTGTAAGGGTTGTTGCTAAAGGCACAGAGACCTTTTTCCCATCAGCGAGAGTTTTCAGTCTGCTGAAGTCTCTTTCAAACTCTTCCAGTTTCGTCTGAGACCCTTGAACCATCACTGTGCCTGTGTTGTATAAATTGATGTTGAATTTTGGTACAGTATCTGCATATAGCTGTCGGATGGATTTGTTGCCATCATTTTAAGGTCATCATATTGCTCATGGAGAGTAGAACGCCAAGCATCTGGGTGAAGAACAGCAGGTCTGTTATTACTGCTCTGTCACTGCCTTTTAAAGTCTGCTGAGTGTCTCAGGGTGGTCTCTGGGCAGCTTGCTTCTGTATTTCTTCCTCCCTGCTTCACTGGTCATGTCCTCCGGGTAGTGGATCACCAGACTATCTACACTCCATCCATCTGGTTTTAGTTGTTTTGGGTCCATTTTTCCAAATGGAAATATTGCTGTTCTCCACTTTCTTTACATACAGAACTAAGCTGTTCAGTTATGTTTTTACATGGATGTTCTAGAAGTCCACTTTTTCTTACTTGTTCCTACCCCTCAGGAGTGTTCTGTAGTTAATCTTTATTCTTGTTTCTTTCCTTTAATTATCTTTGTTGTTGCTTTCCTCCTCATTTTTCTGTCCTTTTTAGTAGTTTTGTCCTTGTCAAGGTCAAAGGAATAAGATCCACACGCAGACTTCGAGGCAGAGCAGAGGCAGTTCAACAATTTTATTACAAGGGAAGGCTTACATGGATAGTCAGGCAGGCAGAGGTCCGAATCGGTAATGCAATCCAAGACAGGCAAACAAATCAGACAAGGAGCAGGCAAGGTTCAAAATCCAAAAATCCATGCAAGGTCAACAATGAACAGAAGGAACGTCCAAACTGAACAGAAGGGAAACCACGTGCAAATGCAAACGACCAACTGACACTGAACAAAGGAAAAAACCTGGACTAAATACACTTAGGCAGGGGAGACAACGAGACACCATCCATCCATCCATCTTCTTCCGCTTATCCGGGGCCGGGTCGCGGGGGCAGCAGTCTAAGCAGGGACTCCCAGACTTCCTTCGCCCCAGACACTTCCTCCAGCTCCTCCGGGGATCCCGAGGCGTTCCCAGGCCAGCCGAGACATAGTCCCTCCAGCGTGTCCTGGGTCTTCCCCGGGGCCGCCTCCCGGTGGGACATGCCCAGAACACCTCCCGAGGGAGGCGTCCAGGAGGCATCCGGATCAGATGCCCTAGCCACCTCAGCTGGCTCCTCTTGACGTGGAGGAGCAGCAGCTCTACTCGAGCTCCCCGTGTGACTGAGCTCCTCACCCTATCTCTAAGGGAGCGCCCAGCCACTCGGCGGAGGAAGCCCATTTCGGCCGCTTGTATCCGCGATCTTGTCCTTTCGGTCACTACCCAAAGCTCATGACCATAGGTGAGGACAGGGCGTAGATTGACCGTAAATCGAGAGCTTTGTCTTTCGACTCAGCTCCTTCTTTACCACAACGGTCCGATACAGCGCCCGCATCACTGCAGACGCTGCACCGATCCGCCTGTCAATCTCACGCTCCATCCGTCCCTCACTCGTGAACAAGACCCGAGATACTTAAACTCCTCCACTTGAGGCAAGGACTCCCCACCCACCGAAGAGAGCAAACCACCTTTTTCCGTCAAGAACCATGGCCTCAGATTTGGAAGAGCTGATTCTCATCCCAGCTGCTTCACTCGGCTGCAAACCGTCCCAGTGCATGCTGCAGGTCCCGGTTTGAAGAAGCCATCAGAACGACATCATCTGCAAACAGCAGAGATGAGATCCTGTGGTTCCCAAACCGGACACCCTCCGGCCCCTGACTGCGCCTAGAAATTCTGTCCATATAAATTATGAACAGAACCGGTGACAAAGGGCAGCCCTGGCGGAGTCCAACATGCACCGGGAACAGGTCTGACTTACTGCCGGCAATGCGAACACAGCTCCTGCTCCGGTTATACAGGGACCGGACAGCCCTTAACAAAGGGCCCCGGACCCCATACTCCCAGAGCACTCCCCACAAAGCGCCCCGGGGCACACGGTCGAATGCCTTCTCCAGATCCACAAAGCACATGTGGACTGGTTGGGCAAACTCCATGAACCCTCGAGCACCCGATGGAGAGTATAGAGCTGGTCCAGTGTTCCACGACCGGGCGAAAACCACTCTGCTCCTCCTGAATCCGAGGTTCGACTATCGGACGAATTCTCCTCTCCAGTACCCTGGAATAGACCTTACCGGGGAGGCTGAGAAGTGTGATCCCTCTGTGATTGGAACACACCCTCCGGTCCCCCTTCTTATACAGAGGGACCACCACCCGGTCTGCCAGTCCAGAGGCACTGTCCCAGACCGCCACGCGATGTTGCAGAGACGTGTCAGCCAAGACAGTCCCACAACATCCAGAGACTTAAGATACTCAGGACGGATCTCATCCACCCCCGAAGCCTTGCCACCAAGGAGCTTGCCAACAACCTCAGTGACTTCGGCCAGGGTGATGGATGAGTCCGCCTCCGGGTCCCCAGCCTCCGCTTCCTCTTGGAAGGCGTGACAGCGGGATTGAGGAGATCCTCAAAGTATTCCTTCCACCGTCCGACAACATCCCCAGTCGAGGTCAACAGCTCTCCACCCGCACCGTACAAGGTGTTGGTGAAGCACTGCTTCCCCCTCCTGAGCCGTCGGACGGTTTGCCAGAATTTCTTTGAGGCCGACCGATAGTCCTCCTCCATGGCCTCTCCGAACCTCTCCCAGTCCTGAGTTTTTGCCTCTGCGACCGCACGGGCTGCAGCACGCTTAGCCTGCGGTACCCGTCAGCTGCCTCGGGAGTCCACGAGCCAACAAGGCCCGATGGGACTCCTTCTTCAGCCTGACGGCATCCCTTACTTCCGGCGTCCACCACCGGGTTCGGGATTGCCGCGCGACAGGCACCAGAAACCTTGCGACCACAGCTACGAGCCGCCGCGCCGACAATGGAGGTGGAAAACATGGTCACTCGGACTCAATGTCCCCAACCTCCCGGGATCTGGGAGAAGCTCTCCCGGAGGTGTGAGTTGTAGACCCTGCTGACAGAGGGCTCCGCCAGGCGTTCCCAGCAGACCCTCACGATACGCTTGGGCCTGCCAAGTCTGTCCGGCTTCCTCCCCGCCAGCGGATCCAACTCACCACCAGGTGGTGATCGGTTGACAGCTCCGCCCCTCTCTTCACCCGAGTGTCCAAGACCGCGGCGGAGGTCAGATGATCGACAACAAAGTCGATCATCGACCTCCGACCTAAAAATCCTGGTGCCACGTGCACTGATGGACACCCTTGTGCTTGAACATGGTGTTAGTTATGGACAAACTGTAACTAGCACAGAAGTCCAACAACTGAACACCGCTCGGGTTCAGATCAGGGGCCGTTCCTTCCGATTACCCCTCTCCAGGTGTCACTGTCGTTGCCCGTGGGCGTTGAAGTCCCCAGTAGAACAACGGAGTCCCCGGGCGGTGCACTGTCTAGTACCCTCCCAGGGACTCCAAGAAGGCCTGGTACTCTGCACTGCTGTTCGGCCCGTGAGCCGCCACAACAGTGAGAGACCTGTCCCCACCCGTAGGCGGAGGGACGCGACCCTCTCGTTCACTGGGGTAAACTCCAACACGTGGCGGCTGAGCTGTGGGGCTATGAGCAGGCCCACACCAGCCCGCCGCCTCTCCCGCCCGGCAACGCCAGAGAAATGGGCGTCCAGCCCCTCTCGAGAGGCGGGTTCCAGAGCCCAGGCTGTGCGTGGAGGCGAGGCCGACTATATCTAGCCGGTAACGCTCAACCTCCCGCACAAGCTCAGGCTCCTTCCCCAGCAGTGACATTCCATGTCCCTAGAGCCAGTTTCTGTGTCCGGAGATCTGGTGGCAAGCCCCTGCCTTGACTGCCGCCCAGATCTCTCTGCACCGCCCCACGGATCCTCCTGCGGGTGGTGGGTCCACGGGAGGACGGCCCCACGTCGCTCCTTCGGCTGTGCACAACGAGACACAGGTGCAATTAATCAAGGCAGGGCCAATTATCTAAACTGGAGGAAAGCAAAGACAGGAAGTAAAACAACAAGACACACAAGGAGAACACTACAAAATAAAACAAGACAAAACCCCAGAACTATGACAAGGTCTAGGTCCATGGTAGTTGGTAGCTGACAGTTGACAATTCGTGTTTTTACCAATTAGCATGCTAGGTAGCTAGCTTCTCCCACAGATATTAGTTTACTGGTTTCGCAGATTGTCTTGAAACTTGCCCACTTTGTTCCAAAATTCTCAAACTTGCCACTAAACTTGATCTAAAAGCAATTGAACTATTTGTTTTGTTGCTTCTTCTGCTTGGTTCTCTCTCTCTCTCTCTCTCTCTCTCTCTCTCTTTCTGCATACTGAGAGTGGGTGCTGTGAGTGCTGCTGAGAGTGTTTGTCAGCTTAATTTAGTTTTTTCTTTTTCTAACATTTTGTGCCTGTTTATGTGTCTTTGGTGTGTAGCAGTGTTTAGTTGTTAGCTACCAGCGTGGCTGGTCAGCATGACTGCAGGTGGAAGCTCCGGCTTGGACTAGCTGACATGCCGACATGCGATCAAACTTTCTCCGGCTGTCAGTTGTTCAGTGGATGAGTGTAGTTTAGCGGTGAGTGAAGTTGTTAGATATGACAGTGTTAAATCTGCTTCCAAGATGAACAGTGCTGTCTTTATTTACAGCGTTTAAATAGTGATTCAGGGTACTTTCAGCCCTGTATCGTCACTTAGTCCTGCAAAAAAGTCATAATTTCTAACGTGTCCTCGTTCATAAGAAATGAGATATTGGAAAAGGAACTGGCCAGAAACAGGCAGTTAGTGTCCCTATTTGTCCCTAAGTGATTCTCCTCAGCTGCAAGTCTCCACACCTCAAACACTTCATGTCTTTTAGGAGACAGGTAACGTTATACATGATCCTGAAATAGAACAACGACAAGCTGAATTTGGCTTTCAGGTTCAAAGTTAATGACTTTGATTACACTGATAATGTCACGGAGGGACATTTGATCAATTCATGCCCAGACAAAGCAGATGAGAGCCGGTCAGCTGCGTCTGTAGCAAAGTCACCACCTGCCAGGGCCAACAGTAGGTCTGCATCTCTGAGTGAGAAACAGAGCGACAGACAGGGGGGACAGAGACAAAGACACACAAAACACACAGGAAGAAGAAGAAGACAGGGCTGAAAGTGACCAAAATGAACAAAACCAACAACAAAATGATAATGTGGAGCGTTGGCTGAGTCAGCAGGATGAGCATAGAGATCAGGCTCAAGGAACACATCGGGCAGACAGCAGCAAGAGTGGCAAAGTCTGTTTTCTAGAGCCTCTCCTGCACAGGCTGAGAACAGATCTCTCTGGTATTCATCTCCCCGGTTGTAATGTCTTTAAATTGTCTGCCTATGCTGATGGTGTAATTGCTCCTGTTAAAAAGTAGGATTATATTGATGTTTTAGTTAAAAATATTAATAATGTTGGTATAATTTCCTCTGAAAAAATTTACTAGGGAAAAGGTGAAGGATTAGTAGTTGGTGAGTTGGTGAAACAGCTCCGCTCAGCAAACATCATTACACTGGGACGTGTGGTTGAACTGTCTGGACTATACCTGGCTAACGTAACAACTCTGGCTTCTCACCTGGGAGTCAGATCTGTGACTGACACAAACAGAACAATCCATGTTAGCTGAATTCCGTGATCAATGTGTTCACCCTGATGATGATGACTGTGTCTGATTTTAAAAGCTGTACTGGGTGTCTGTTAGAGTTCAGTGAGTCATTTGAAAAGAAGTTCCCTGTCCCTATTCCCAGTTTTAAATAAGCATGAACTCAGTGGTTGTATTGACGATCTGTGGAGAACTCATCTGGCTCTGAGTAATGAGGTGATGCCGTTGCTCTCCACCACTGCACAAACCACCGTTAACTAAAAGGGTTGGAGACCTACAGTGGAGAGTTTTACATGGGATTGTGGCTGTCAGTGCTTTTGTTTCTGTTATAAATACAAATGTAAATGATAATTGTCCTTTCTGAGAGAAACTGTTTTTCCACTGTTTTCTGGACTGTTGTAGACGCCATTCCCTGTTTCATCTGTTAGGAAAGGTATTCAGGATGTTTGGAGAGGTATTTTCTAAACACACGTGTTTATTTTGGGTTCTAAGTAAAATGGAGCGTGAAATGGACGAGCAAAAATGGCAATTTATGTTCGTAGAAGGAATAAAAGCATTCTTTGGAATTTGAAAGTATTTTCATCAGGATGGTGAAAGCCAGATTTAAAGTTGATTACAGTTATTATTAGGGAGCTATCTCACTTTGGGAAGTTTGCTTGCAGTTCTCCCCTGAGGTGTAAGAGCCCAGATCTGAAACATGTTTTGTCTCTGAGGAGACAGGTGTTGATGTATCTTAAAACTCGTGAGCAGACACTTAATGTCACTTTCTATGTGAAACATGGTGAAAGCGCTTACATTAATCTGTGTGGGGATGATCTGGGGGAGCAGTCAGAGACTCTGAGGTAGGAATGAGCGAGTACAGCATTATCTGTATCTGTTCAACCAGCTAAATTATCTGTGTTTGCATCCATACTTGGAATGGGCGGGGCTTAAACTGGACGTGGGTGGGACTAACCGGAAGTTTTTATTTTAAGCTTCATGGGTTGATCAGAAGTTGCTATATTTATTAGGAAACTATTTACAGAACAGCCTCGGAATTGAGCTTCAGAGCAATGTTTTTGAGTAAGAGAACTATTTACAGTTTATTTAAGTTTTTTTTTATAAAAGTTTCTTTATTTACGAGTACAGATATTGACACATTTTACTCTGATATTACTTGTACTTGTAAAAAGTACATTATCTGTACCGGATACTTGTTTCATTTGAGTACTCGCTCAACCCTACTCTGGGGAGGATGGGTGGACTGAGGTGGAGGGGAGGAGGAAAAGAGAGAAAATGAGCAGGGAAGCCTGGGGTGCCTCACTTGGAGGGGAGAAGGCAGACTGGGGTTCAGAGAGTACAGGCTGGTGGTCAACAGGAGGCCAGTAGCCTGGCTGAGGAGTCTGAAGGGGGGTGGGATGAGATGTCTCAGGGGTATGTAGAAGAGGCTGAGGTGTCACCAGCCAGTCAGGCAGGTGAAGGTGAGGGGGAAGTTTACTCCTTTGAGGAAATTGATCATTTTTTGATGAAAACCAAAAATATGAAAAAATGATTTGGTTTTTCCAGATTCTCAAAACTGTCTTAGATTAGTGAGACATGTGCTTGGTGGAAGAAAGGTGGCCTCTGTTATGGGGGTGACTCCAAGGAAAAGATTTAGGATGAGTGCGTCTGGTATGTCACGTTGGCCTGCTGGCCTTGTGGTTTTCTCTCTGTCTCTGTTTTTATTCTCCTCTTGTCTTATGGAGGGTGTAAGAATTGGGTCACTTAATATAAATGGTGCCAGGGTCTGGTTGAGGGGAACCCACATCCTAAGTCATGGTTCCAATAGGAGTGCAGGGTTTGCAGTTTTATTTGCACCAGAACTTGCAGTTAGTGATTGCACAGAAAGAAATATGTAAAGGTAGATTGATGGTGGTGAGTGCAAGGATTCAGGGGCTGGTTTTTGCTTTTGTGAATGTGTATGCACATAATACAGGCAGAGAAAGGGCAGTTCCTTTTCAAGGTGCTGAGGTAGCAATTATCTCAAGTTGAGCATGATGATATCTTAGTGCTGGGATGAGATTTTAATTGTACAATTGATCCTCACTTAGACACGAGGGGTGAAGAGCCACATGTGGGCTCAGCAGGACTACTGAGGGAGATTGTAAAAGATTATTATTCAGTGGACACACGGATGGTCAAACAGGTAAGAGAGGCTTTACATGGATAAAGGCAGGGCCTGATAAGGTTAGTGCAGCATGTTTGGATAGGTTCTTTATTTCCAGTAGACATAACTACAGACTGGTTAGGACACAGTTGTCCCTTGTAGTTATTTGAGACCACTATATGGTGCAGTGTCATATGGACATTTCCCCAGGACCTAGGCAGTCTTCAAATTGGAAATTCAATGGGAGGCTTTTGCAAGATGCCCATTTTTGCTCTAGTTTAAAAAAAAAATGTGGGTTGTGTGGAGAGTGAGGAAGGAAGAATTTGATTCGTTGAGGTTATGGTGGGATGTGGGTAAGTGCCAAATGAGACATTTTTGTCAATTGTACACATCTTCTACTACACAGGTCAGGAGAGAAATCAAAAGGATGGAGGATAGTCATACCGGAAGTCGAAGAAGAACTTATGGAGCATAACACTGCAGAACAGAGACAAAACCTGGCTGAAATAAAGAAGGATTTGGACTACTTTCTCAAAGGGTGCTCTTGCAGTTTGTGGTGCTGTTGAATGATTATACTGACAGGTGTTTCTATTATTTTGTCCACCCTATTTATATCAATGAGGGTAGGCTAAATTACAGAAACATCTGTCTGTATAATGCAATACAGTTTACACATATGTGGACACATATGCAAATATGCATATGCTTGAACATGCCCCTTCCGCATAATAAAAAAATGTATTCAAACCTAGATACACTGTAGTAGTACTAGTAAGTCACATGCTCTCAGTCTTTTCAAATTACAGCTCTAAACTCACCACACAACCACAGTTGACTTCTGTATTTATATGTCAGGACCAGTGTTGTGCAAGTTACTGAAATTTAGTAATTAGTTATAGTTACTAATTACTTTGCTCAAAAGTAATTGAATTACTTTACCAATTACTGCATATAAGTAATTAGTTACTAGGGAAAGTAAGTTATGTGTTACTTATAAATGTCTGCTTCAATTCTCTTATAAGTGGACACAGTTGAAACAGAATCAACTTTTGGAGAAATGCAACCCAACGTCATGCTGCAGTGGCCAATCTGGTGAACCAGACCAGTCAAACTGCTCACAGTTATGTTCTAAAGCACAAATAAACATACCAACACCCCCACACACCGGCACACAAACCTGCGTCTAATTGCTGCAATGCCTTATTTGGTCTGAATGAAGCGATCGGGTGAGAAGCCAGAAAAAATAGGCTGTGTTTGTCTGCTGTCCTCTGCTGTTGTCCAGTATTGTCAGGTAAGACAAAAGTAACAAGTAATGAACCCATTTAAATTGTAATTGCGTTATTTAATTTGAAAAAGTAATAAGTTAGTTACCTGTCTAGTTACCAGCAAAAGTAGTGGAATTACAGTAATGCGTTGTAATGCATTACTCCCTACACTGGTCAGGACTATAGGGGTGGGGAGTGAGTGAATAATTATTAGGGCCTGAGCATGAAAGTGCCAGGGCCCAACGGTCCTATTGTTTTTCTAGAGATTGTTATTATTTATTTTTATTATTATTGTTGTTGTTGTTATTCTGCCCCTTTGAACAAGGGGCTTAGGATGCTAAAAAAGTCATGAAATTTTGTGCCCAGACTTGAACTGGTAAATACTTTTAGGCTCCGAGTTTACTTACTAAAGAAATCCTCCTAGAGAATTAATCGGATCGACTTCGAATTTGGACAGTGTGATCTGAAGACCGTTCTGATGCTAAATTGTGAAGCTTTTTACGTTTTCTCAAGTGATGTTGCCGTGGCGATGCAACAAATTCTGGATTCGAAAATTAGTAACAGTTCTATCTGGTTCCAAAATTTGTAACAGTGCTACCTTATTCCAGAATTAGTAACAGTGCTACCTCGTTCCATGTTTGATAAGAGTCCCAGCTTGAAGATATCTATATGCCAATATTCAGACGTAGTCATAGGGCCACCTACTGGCAACAGGAAGTTACAGGCCCTATACTCGATACAGATCCACCTCAAACTTAATGATGCTTAATAGTGAAACTTGTGAGTTTTCATCAAAAGCCATTGCCATGATGGCTCATTATTCACCATGAAAGGGTATGTTGTTGTGACTTGAGTGTACATTGTCTCATCAAAATTCCACGTTTGATAAGAGTTTGATAAGTGGCCTGAGGACTTCTTCATGTCAGTATTGAGTTATAGTTATAGCACCACCTACTGGCAATGGGATGCACTACTGGCAACAGGAAGCAAGCCATGTGTGGCAAACATTGTCTGATCTACATGAAATTTACATTGTGTGGTCTACACTAGATATACAGCAACATCTCTTGATGTGTCAAACGTGGTCGCCATGGCAGACTCGTGACACCATGACAAACAGAACATGGTTGCTATGGCAGACACATGACGCCATGCCAAACAGGAAGTGGGAATATCTTTCAATTGCAATGTTTCAATTGATCAGCCTCAAACTGCATGTGGTTATTGATGGACCATTCCCAGTTACACTTATGTGACATTCATGAGTCATAGTCATAATGCCACTTACTGGCAACAGGAAGCAAGCCACATGTGACAAACATCATCCAATCTACATGAAATTTACATTGTGTGGTCTACAGTTGATATACAGCAACATCTGTTGATGTGTCACCTGCATGCTTCTGCATCCTCTTGCGTGTTCTTGAGAAATAACAAAACAGGGACCCACTAATGCTTGGTAATTCTGGAAAGCCTGGGACTCTGGACTCTGGAAAGTCCTATATCTACCACGCAATGGAATTAATGTGAAGAATGATTTGAGGGGCTGATCGGTGTCATTTGCTATGGTGGGTGCAATGTTTGTGATGGCTTAAAGTTTAATTATTAGTTGCTACAAGCGGATATTGTATTGCAAGAGTGGATATAGGCTAGGAAAACAAATGAAAAATGTTGTCAGTGAACACTGCAGATATGTTCAGTATCAACATTTTGCAACTTGGCAGATACATTACAGTTTTTTACAACTGGTAACACGCATTTCTCTATACTGAGTTCCTTTTTTAAAAAACTCTCAGAACACAGTTCGATCAGAAGAGACTCCATTGAAAAAGAGGCTTAAAGAGTAATGAAATTCATTTATTCAGGGATGCAAACAACTCGGTTGTCAAGGATACGCCAGGCTCCACCTTCTGCTAATGAAGCACACCTGCTCCCTATCACACTCCTGCTCCCCATCAGCTCCTAATCACAGCCAGCATAAAAAGCCCAGCACTCACCTCAGCCAGTTGTCCGACCTCGTTTGGTATAAGGACTCCCCATGCGACACTGCATGTTCCCTACGTCCCTTCTCCAGCGATCTCCATGCCAGCAAGTCTTCGCCATCTCCATACCTGCACACCTGTCTTCACATACTGTAACCTAATAAAGAGCCATCTATCTCCATATCGGTGTCTCCTGCCTGTCTGTCCGTAACAGAAGGTCGGACCATTACCGAAGGACTAATACCAACACTCCCTCAGTAACTCTGTCACCTCCTGTTATGCCATGCCAAGGGCCAGACCGGCGGCCTTCTTTGATTCGGTGGTGGATAGCAATGGCGTGGCTCTATCCATTGGCGCCAGACAAGCAGTCCACTGGGCAAAATCCATACCCCAATCCCGCACCCGTCTGGCTCGAGGTGGTCCACGCAGTCACCAGATTGCTCTCCGGTCTGCCAATCATCAGCCTAAACCCCGATCTGCCAGTCTTCAGCCTACTAACCAGCTACTCGCCTGCACCGCTGCCCAGCTGCTCGCCTGCACCACTGCCCAGCCGCTCGCCTGCTCCGCTGCCCAGTGACCCGTTAGCTCTGCCGCTGCCTCCAGTCCCAGCGCCGCAGCCGGATCACAGCAGCTCCTCGTTCCCGGATTCTCTGCTGGACTGCAGCAGCTCCTCGCTCCCGGACACTGGTCCAACCCGCTCCTCTACCAATCTTCCCGTCACCAGCTTCCTGTCCTGCTGTCCCGTCGTCGGCTTCCTATCCTGCAGCCCCGTCGCCAGCTTCCTGTCTGGCTGTCCCGTCGCCGGCTTCCTGTCTGGCTGTCCCGCCGCCGGCTTCCTTTCCGGTTGTCCCATCGCCGGCTCCCTGTCCGGCTGTCCTGCTGCCGGCTCCCTGTCCTGCTGCCCCGTCGCCGGCCGCCTGTTCTGCTGCCCCGTCGCCAGCTCCCTGTCCGGCTGTCCTGCCGCCAGCTCCTGATCTGGTTCGTCGACGTCCAGAGGGGTTCCGCCTCCACCTCAGGCCTCCAAGGGGTCCCAGCCTTCGCCGCCGAGTTTCCATCTGGCCTCTAGATGACGTTGATCTTTGTCACGGACCTCATGCAGTGAGCTCAGCACAAAGCCAGCCCTCGGGTCATCCGCCCATGGTCCTCAGCTCCGCACCAGGCCAGTCCCCAGGTCGTCCACCCGAGGTCCTCAGCTCCGCGCCAGGCCAGTTCCCCGGTCGTCCACCCGAGGTCCTCAGCTCCACCCTGGTTCAGCCCCCGGGTCGTCCACCCGAGGTCCTCCGCAACACCTAGGTCCAGGCCATGGGTCGTCCGTCCGAGGCTCCAAGCTCCACACCTGTCCAAGCCTCCTGCCTGTCTGTCCATAACATCGATTTTCACACCATTCGCTTTTTTCACGTCAATTTGGGTGATTTGTGTGTATCATCCAGATCCAAAGAGTGCTTTTGGGGGGAGGGGGTGTGTGTGGTTGACGGAGAATCTCCTAAACGATTCCTACATTGTATTTCTGTCACGCTTATATTAGTGAACTGCCCTGAGCAAAAAAGTTTAATCTATGACCTCACATTACATCAGTGGTTGCTTAGTCTTGCTGGACTGTGGCTGTGGCTGACACAGCAGCAAGTGTGTGGTAAAGTGTGAGAGTGCGACCAGCAGAAAGTGCCGGTGAATGGAGCAGAGCAGAGGAAAAAGAGGAAAAGATAAGCAGTAAGTGTCATATATCAAGTATATCATAAGTAAGCTATATAATGTCATGTGTAATGTTATAGTAATGTTATATAATGCAGGAATTGTTAGTAGACAGTTATGATTATTATTACTTTATAACGTGATGACAGTAGCTAGTTTGTGTTGGTCAACGACGTAGCTTAGGTAGCTAGCTATGTAGCTAGCGCAGTGATTTTCTAAAATGACACGGTGGAGAACGTGAAAATGACAACTCCCGACATGTTGTGTTTCATCCCGGTGCCAGGTTCCCCTGCTCAGGCTGGCTGCTGTAGTTGCTCAAGTAATCGACAGGGGGCACTGGCATCCCGCTAACTGAGTGTGACAACGTGTGTGAGGAGTGACTGTCGAAAACCACAATGCTAAAGAGGATAGCATATATGCTGCTAGCATCAGTTATATCAGAGGTGGAGAGTATTTCTTCTTTGAAGGAAGAGCAACGGCACTGAAGCTTTTCTTTATGGAAAGCTGTTTTTGCTCTTCTCCCGGCTGGCTTCGGTAAGAGTTTGTCTACATTATGGTTTGTTGATCTGATTAGTTGGAGTTCGCCCGTGATAGATGGTGATGATTCCAATAACAATTTGCCAGATAGTTCTGGCATCCAGGTGCCAGAAGCCCCAGCTCGAGGAAGCTACTGCAGTAGCTGGGAGTGGGCAGCAGGGGACGCTGGCATCCCAGTGCCGGGTTCTCCTGCTAAGGCTGGCTGATGTGATTGCTGGAGCTGGATGACAGGAGGCATTGACAACCCGATGTAAATTGCCCTGGATGATGTAGGCTGCTGTTGCTGGTGTAGAAAAACCTGATGATAGGTGGAGTGTCCTGGAATTATTTTGTTGGTTGCTCCATCTGAAGGTGATTGTGTAAGATTGGATGAGAGGTTGTTTCTGGTGACTCTCATTATTCATTGTTGCTGGCCTTTCTGCTGTATTGAGCTGAAGGATATGGTGAATTGTCCCTTTAACGTGGGCTCACTGTCACAGCTTGTTGTTTGGGTGTGCGTGATGACATCACCCAGAAGGGCGCTGTGTTGACGGAACTGTGGGCGTTACAAGCTGACATAAGACCGTTAAAAAGTTGTCTATTCTGTGAAAAACAATTCCTTTATCTTTTACCGTTTTTTGTGGCAACAGTCCGGTCAGAATTTTATTAATTGATGGCTGGTCTTCGGGGGATCTTGCTGGAGTGTGGTGACACTACGACCGGCTACGTGTTGTGAGCCCATAGTGGTCGAAACGATGGCGGGGACTGGAGATGTCCTGTTAGGCGATGGAGTCGGAGAACTGCAGAGGCGGCGATGGACTGTCCTTGAATTGCCTCTTCCTCTCTTTTCTGCTGAGGGAGGTGGGCAAAGAAGAGATTGTGTAGGGGCTTTTAGATTACGGAAAGTAGGGTCTGAGGAGCTGAGGCGGTGGCAAAGTTTTTGGCTTCTGTTGTTGGGTCTGCTGGCGAGGTTGATGGAAACGTTGAACATGGTTATCCTGATTTCGTCTGAATAATTCATCGTCCGATGGGGATAGTGAGACTAAGTCCATGTTCGAGATGAGGTCAGAATCAGAATCAGAATCAGAAATACTTTATTGATCCCCGTAGGGAAACTCTTTGTTACAGTAGCTCGCCTTTACGTCAGTGCACACAGGAGAAAGTACTAACAAACAATATGATACACTATAAAACACTATAAAACAGGTCAGAAAATAAGTATCAGGTCGGTATAAGTATAAGATAAACTAAGTGTCAAGTACCAAGTGGGTTTACCGGTTGCAGTATAATAATACAATGTAACAAAATAAGTAATAAGTAATGAGCAGAGGTGCATGTACTGTCGAGAGTAATAGAGGTATATAATATCAATAACAATAAATAAGAAAAACTAACATGGGAAAACTAATATTGCACGGGAGTAGTACACAGAATATTGTTCAATTATTGCAGAGATGTAATGATCAATGTCCAGTTTAGTGACCTAGGGTCATACAGACTAACCCTTTGAGGGAGGAGTTAAAGAGTTTGATGGCCACAGGCAGGAATGACTTCCTGTGGCGCTTTTTGGAGGGATGAGTCTTCCGCTGAAGGTGCTCCTTTGCTTGACCAGCACGTCATGGAGCGGGTGGGAGACACTGTCCAAGATGGCGTGTAGTTTGGCGAGCATCCTCCTCTCTGACACCACCACCAGAGAGTCCAGCTCCACTCCCACAATGTCACTGGCCTTACGGATCAGTTTATTGAGTCTGTTGGCATCCGCTACCCTTAACCTGCTGCCCCAGCATGCAACAGCATACAGGATAGCACTGGCCACCACAGACTCATAAAACATCTTCAGCATTGTCCGGCAGATGTTGAAGGACCTCAGCCTCCTCAGAAAATAGAGGCGGCTCTGGCCCTTCCTGTAAACAGCCTGAGTGTTCTTGGTCCAGTCCAGTTTGTTATCCAATTGTGAGTGGACGGATGAAGTTGCTCGTACGGTGAAGTAGTAATGTTAGCTCACTTTTCTGAGTATGCTCGGGGCGATGTTGCGTGATGTCGGTTCTGGTGCGGAATACGAAAACAAAGAGGAGCGGATGGGTTAGGTAGGTATATATGGAAGTGCCGGAAGTGGCGTGGTTGAGGTGTGGTCCTGCTCCTGAAACTCTGCTAGATCCAAAAACGGAAGCCTGTTAAAAAGCAAAACGGCGACAAATGGTTTGATTAAGAATGCAAGACCATCAGAAAAGACTTGAGAAAAATAGAAAATGAAAAACATCGCCAACCAAACAACCCAGCCTTACGCATTAGGTACAATGAAACTTTAAACAAATATAAACGTGTTATTAGGAACAAAAAACAAAATCATACCCACATGAAACTTGAAGATATTAAAAAAAAAATCAAAATCAATGTGAACAACATTGTGAAACAACTTTAACACAAAGCAACCAAAAGCACTGTCCATCCAAAATGGTGACATCTGGAGAGCACATTTTGAAAATCTGACTGATATTAGCACTGCGTGAAAAATACAATCCCATCATTAATTTCAAACCATTCATCATACCATTGCATTTGCACAGGGGGAGTGCCAACATAGAGGGCTCCGGCAAAAAAATGCGATGTGACGTCATCTGGCAAGGACATGCAAGCGTACATTCCTGGTAAATTAGTTGGGAGTAGGGAAATATTGTTGCTGTTTACCTCGCAATTTTCAAGGGGGAGAATAAAACGATTGTCGCTGTGATAACTTGTCAGAGTTGTAAAAAACTTCCCCACAGTATTACAAAACTGTGTCGTGTTCTGATAAGCCTCTGTCCTCAGAGAATTATTTCAGCTTCACTCTAGTGAATTTTCATTTGGATGTAGCGCAAATGTTTACAGAATTTCCAGAAAATGGTCAAAAGAAAATGTGAGTGAATCCTTGTTTCCACCCACTGCTGCTGTGTGAATATGAGTTCATAGGTTGATAGAGATAAGCAGCTGGTAGAGCTAATTCTCTAGTCGCTGCCATTAAACCACTGCAGAAGAGGACACAATGAGATGATGTCATTAAAGGAGCTCCAGTCAAAGCTCAAACAATGGAAAACCATGTGGAAAACATGATGGAAATATGACATTTCTGCTAGTTTCATGTGTTACTGTGTGGAAGGTTACAGCCTCCTCATCGCTTCACACAGATCTGATGTTTTCAGCTCTTCACTTTAAGTCACATGCTTCATGTACGTCATCATTTATTCACTAAGTCTGTTTCTATTGCACTTTGTCGCATTTTGTTTTTCAGGTTGGCGCTCAAGGCTCTCAGATGAGAATGCCTGCCTCTATCGTTTAACATCACAGAGATATACGGAGAAGACGGGTAGCATAGGGAGAAAGAGAGGAAATAGCACAAGTGCAGACAGGGACAGGGAGAGAGGAGTGAGGGAGGTACAGTCAGTGAAGGGGGATTAGAGAGACAGCGGGCATTGATGCAAAAAGGGTAAGGGAGGATATTAGTTTGCTGGGAGTTCAGGCCTTTCAGCTCCAGGGGCACTGGGAGGTGTTAAAGGCGAAGTTATTATAAGCCTTCATTTAGCAACACTGTACAGAGCTTCACACTGGATAAATGACGTGCTAACAATTTACACACTCACCCAGTTGTTTGAGAGAGACTGGGGAGGCAGTTGGACAGGCAGGAGGAGGATATGACAGCAGGCTTTTTGCCATGCTCTTAAGTGTGGACATTCAAAACAGCTAGAAACACTTTTGCCTTCCCCAACATGTTGTAAGTTGTCATTTCGAGCATAGTGAACCCTTTTGCCAGGTGCTGTCTGTACTTGTGAAAGGACTGCTGGTTTTGTGGCCAGTGGTGGCTGTACAGAAGGTCGGAGTCAGTGTGGATTGTATGGATGGAAGCTCCTGTGGCGCTTACATGCTGCATACATGTTGCTTCTAGAGTTAATTTCAGGTAAGGGTTGGGGTTAGCAGTGTACTTTTAAGTACCATACAGTAGTTTCTAGGCTATTCGAAATCAGCATTTGACTAATACATATTACATGCATACTGACTAAATTCCACAAACGTATTTGACTGATGACCACATTTTTTGACTTTACAAAGACCAAGTTGGCAGTGGAATGCTGTACACATCCACAAAGTACTCTGTCTCTGAACTGGATGAACAGAGATTAAATTTATCTCAATTTTCACATTGGCAAGCAAGCATATCTTAACAAGAAGTTCAACTGTTTCTTTAAGGTTAGAACTAGGTCTTGGATAATGTCTTGTGAAGATCAGGTGTATTGTGCTAATGGTGTGTTTGTGTGTGACATGTTGCTCTATCATAGATGCTAATGGCCCAGCATCACACCAGGGTAGACAATGCACACACACACACACATTGGTAGAATGAAGTGAATGTTGCTGTGTGATGAATGTTTGTAGTCAGTCCTCTGCCTGATTTATATCTTTTGAGAGCATGTGAGAGAGTGAGAGAGAGAGGGCTTATTAGAGACAAACAGAGAGGGAGAGAGTGAGAGCAGATCAGCTGTCACATTCACAGGTGACATTGTTTCTCTGTGTGTGTGTGTTTGGCAGGGTGGGTGTGAAGGTGCATTTGCAGTTTGTCAGCAGAGTAATTTACAGGTTTTCGGCAGACAATGACGAAGGGCTGAGAGGATGACAGGAGAGAGATGGAGGATAGATTCCACAGTATTCATGGACCTCTGAAAGAAAAGCATTTTTTATATTGACTGTGTTGGTGCTGCAATCACTGCCTTTCTTATTGTGTAAAAAGAATTATAGAGACTTATGGTTTCACTCACACTTATAGACAAACTGTATATAATCATTGCTGTTCCAGTCAAATCATCATTGCATTAATGAGAAAATTGCATTAAATATATCACAAATTTTTTAAGGCGATATGTAACTTTTGCTGAGGAGCAGCCACAGTGGCTATAAGTGGCAGTCACAGGATAATGACACCTTGAAGTTTTGGTAAACTGAGCAGAATGTAACAGAATCAGAATCAAGTGTATGGTTTAAACAATATCTTAAAATTAACTATTGCATTAACAAAGAAATACCCCCTTACAGCAACATCTTATGTACTTTGCATGCGCCAACGTGCATGCTGCCTGTTGCCGTAGCTACGTCTCGTCATCTTACTTTTTCCAACTTTTAGCTTCCCTTTTTCTTCCAAACTTGAGTAACTTGTGTGTAAGTATAATTTAAACTACGCTCTTTACGAAAATGAGAGTAGAAAGTGTTTTGGTACTTTCTTTCGCCGTGGAACTTCTTCTCCTGCTACTCGGTCAGGGCACCGCTGCAGATCAGCTGTTTGGCCGCATTGTTTACACCAGGGAACAACTGATCATGCTGAAGCCGAGCAGCATGGTGCCCAGGACAACTGATGTCCCCACTGAGATCTGGAGGAGGACACACCAAGGATGCAGAGGTGGAACGAAGCGGCAAGGGAAGAGAGAGGGGTCCAGACAAAAGAGACTTAAGAACAAGAGTTTTAGGCCATGTTTGCTTTTTTTCGTAATGGGCAACGTGAGATCGCTGGCGAATAAAATGGATGAGCTAACGGCGTTTGCCCGGTGTCAGACGGAGTTCCGTGAGTGTAGTTTGATGTGCTTCTCAGAGACATGGCTACACCAGGATATTCCAAATAACAAACCGTGGGTAACAAAGGACATCAAGGACATTCTGAATGCCAAGAGGAGGGCCTTTACTGATGGCAATAGGGAGGAGGTGAGGGCAATCCAAGCTGACCTGAAGGTGAAGATCAGGGAAGCCAAGGAGAAGTACAGGAGGAAGCTGGAGTGAAAACTCCAGCAGAACAACATGAGGGAGGTCTGGAGTGGCATGAAGACCATCACTGGCTTCAGACCGACTGGCAGCAGAGGAGTTGAAGGCAGCTTGGACAGGGCCAACGAACTTAATCTGTTCTTTAACAGATTCGACACACTGGCTCCTGCTCATCCCCCCTCTAACTCAGCTGCTGCCGGCCCTCAAGCTCCTCTGAGTACTCTGCTCCCCCCTCCCCATCAGGCTAACGGCCCTCTCCAGACCGACGACTCCCCCCCTCCCCCACCTGTAACTTCTGCTGTGTGCCTGACTGCTGACCAGGTGAGAGGACGGCTGATGAAGCTCCACTCAAACAAGGCTGCAGGCCCCGATGGCGTTTGCCCCGGGGTGCTAAAAGCCTGTGCCCCCCAGCTATGTGGAGTCCTTCAACATGTCTTCAACCTGAGCCTGAGTCTTCAAAGGGTCCCCATTCTGTGGAAGACATCTTGCCTCATTCCTGTGCCGAAGTCTCAGTGGCTCCAAGGACTACAGACCGGTGGCACTGACCTCCCACATAATGAAGACCCTGGAGAGACTAGTGCTGGAACAGCTGCGGCCCATGGTCAGACCCCTCCTGGACCCCCTTCAGTTCGCCTACCAGCCCCAGCTGGGAGTTGAGGATGCCATCATCTTCCTGCTTAACCGCATCCACACCCACCTGGACAAGCCGGCAAGCACGGTGAGGATCATGTTTTTTGACTTCTCCAGTGCTTTCAACACCATCCGGCCTGCCCTGCTGGGTGAGAAGCTGGCTGCGATGCAGGTGGATGCCCCCCTTGTGTCCTGGATTGTGGACTACCTGACTGGCAGATCACAGCACGTGCGCCTGCAGCACTGTGTGTCGGACAGCTTGGTCAGCAACACTGGGGCCCCTCAGGGGACTGTCCTCTCTCCCTACCTCTTCACCATCTACACCACAGACTTCAGCTACCACACAGAGTCCTGCCACCTTCAGAAGTTTTCTGATGACTCTGCTGTGGTGGGATGTATCAGCGGTGGTGATGAGACGGAGTACAGGGCTGTGGTGGGTAACTTTGTTTCATGGTGTGGGCAGAACCACCTGCAGCTCAATGCCACAAAGTCTAAGGAGCTGATTGTGGATCTACGGAGGGCCAAGGCACCGGCGACCCCGGTTTCCATCCAGGGGTCAGTGTGGACATTGTGGAGTACTACAAGTACCTGGGAGTACACTTGGATAACAAACTGGACTGGACCAAGAACTCTCAAGCTGTTTACAGGAAGGGCCAGAGCCGCCTCTATTTTCTGAGGAGGCTGAGGTCCTTCAACATCTGCCGGACAATGCTGAAGATGTTTTATGAGTCTGTGGTGGCCAGTGCTATCCTGTATGCTGTTGCATGCTGGGGCAGCAGGTTAAGGGTAGCGGACGCAAACAGACTCAATAAACTGATCCGTAAGGCCAGTGACATTGTGGGAGTGGAGCTGGACTCTCTGGCGGTGGTGTCAGAGAGGAGGATGCTCGCCAAACTGCATGCCATCTTGGACAGTGTCTCCCACCCGCTCCATGACATACTGGTCAAGCAAAGGAGCACCTTCAGCGGAAGACTCATCCCACCAAAAAGCACCACAGAGCGCCACAGGAAGTCATTCCTGCCTGTGGCCATCAAACTCTTTAACTCCTCCCTCTAAGGGTTAGTCTGTATGACCCTAGGTCACTAAACTGGACATTGATCATTACATCTCTGCCATAATTGAATAACTGCAATATTCTGTGTACTACTCCCGTGCAATATTAGTTTCCCCATGTTAGTTTTTCTTATTTATTGTTATTGGTATCATATACCTCTATTACTCTCGACAGTACAGGCACCTCTGCTTATTACTTATTAATTATTCTGTTACATTGTATTATTATACTGTACTATCATCATCAACTGGTAAACCCACTTGGTACTTGACACTTAGTTTATCTTATACCTATACCAACCTGATACTTAATTTATTTTCTGACCTGTCATGATAGTGTTTTATAGTGTATCATATTGTTTGCTAGTACTTTTTCCTGTGTGCACTGACGTAAAGGCAAGCTACTGTAACAAAGAGTTTCCCTACGGGGATCAATAAAGTATTTCTGATTCTGATTCTGAATCATTTATCACTAATGTGTAATAAATGTGTGTAAGTAGTTTGTAACACACATTTATAACACATGATATTTTCTATGTAGGACAGACCAGACACACTTTAAGTAAGTTATTTATTGTAGGTTATAGTCCACATACATAAGACTTAGTGCATATGTGTTATTTTACAGAAAATGTGCTCAAGTTGTATCCTGTCCAAGTAGGTTGTGAGAATTACAGCTCTGACTGTAAACTAGAAAGACAGTTGTTAGAGTACTGGAAGCTTTACTCCCACTTCCTCAGCCTGTCTGACCATTGGTCCTCCAACATGATTCCAACTCTGACCTTTGTGCTCAATGAAAACTGTCTACCTCACAATTTCTGACACCCTTTATCTTTCTATCCTTCTCTCTTTCCTTCACATTCTTCTCTCCTCATCCATTATTCCCCCATGTCTCTCTGTCAGTCACTCTGTGTCTCTGTCCTTGCTTATTCATTACCAACTGACCGTTCAGCCTAGTGTCAACTTGTCTGACACATGGCCTAAATATTAGCATAGGTTGTCTGACAAAGGTCACGGGTCTGATCTCTGTAACAGCCAACATGTCCATCAATACTCATAAGTTCTTTTCACGTGCCCTTCATCAAACGCCCAAATGTGCAACCTGCTCACTGAGAGTAACTGTGGATGAAAGCGCTGCTACAAACCTGAGCTGGAAATGAGGTACGTAAAAAAACATGGCAAGAATATGCAAGTTAGCATATTGGTGTCAAACACATGCTAATTTGTAATAACAAACACTGGTACATCCTGCAGTGTGAGGTTACGTAGCTCTTCTGTTAAACACAATAGATAGATAGATCAGATTCTGCGAAGAGGTTGGCAAATTACTCACTCTTGTGCAACATTAAAGAAACCAGCATAATTATACACAAGCATTTATTTAAAAGATAAACAAAGCAAACACACGCAATGTGATGTCTAACTCTAAATACTAAACTACAGAACAAAGGGTGTGTGTGTGTGTCTGTGTGCAAGTCTGGATGCGTGCCAAAAGGAATGTGTGTATGTTTCTTTGTTGTGTTGTTGTTGCACGAGCATGAACCCACATGGTCAGAAACAAAGGAACATGTGAAACAGGAGCTTTAAAGTTACTCTCCCTCCGGAGAGGGAGGCACAATGCAAAGATCACGTAGAATTTTTAATTTTTTTTAGAAATAGTAGAATAGTAATTGTAGTGTTAATATTAATAAATTAGTAATAATAGGAATGACAAATAATGACAGTATTAGTAACAGAGCCAATAACAACAACTGTAGTAGCAGTTGTCTACACAACTGGTGGCCCACAACCACAGATCCAGACTCTGCAGTAGGGAGGCAGAAATACCTGCTGAAAGGAGAGAGGAAAGAAACGAGAAAGCACAAAACTATGGGAGAGAGAAGATGTCGAGTTAGTAACATGCAGTAATGGGATAAAAATGCATACAGATGGAGAGGGAGAGAAGGAGAGAGGAAAGAGGCGCATCATGGGAAGTCTCCCGGCAGTCTAGGCCTATAACAGCATAACTAAGGGATGGTTCAGGACTTACCCAAGCCATCCCTAACTATAAGCTTTATCAAAGTGTTTAGCCTACTCTTAAATGTGGAGATGGTGTTAGCATGCAAAGACTAACTAACTAACATCAACTTGGCTACCAAATTAACCTAACCGATAAACACGTCACAACAACGAAACCTCAGAAGAACACATCAGTACAAGTACATCATTCACTAAACAGTCCTGTGCTAAGCCAAGTACACTGTTACTCTATGCTATGCCCAGTTGTTACATTACCTGTCCATGGGAGGGAAAGAGAGGTCGCTTTGGTGCTGCTGTTAGCTGGCGGTCAGTCTGTTGTAGACAAGCCAAGCTGGGAAGAATTGTTGTTCCGCTGTGGAAGTGTCTGTTGCTGTGCAGTGTCCACTTGTAGAGATTAGAGGAAGATGGTCGCTCCACCTTTGATTGTCCTTAACAGAGTTAATCACTAGGAGCCACGAGGAGAGAGTTCAGGTGGGTATCTGCTGGTGAGCAAGCCACACTGAGAGGGAGACAACCACGGCTATCCGCCGCAATGAAAGATTCCAGGAGAAAGAGAGACAGAACCAATGATGGATGACCTTTTTATTGACCTGGTGACATTCGGGCCACAGGTCAGACTGGCCAATGCTGCATTCAGTGGCTCTCATGATTGTGGGACAAAAGAGAATGCAGTTTCCAAACAAACGTTCAGTTAACAATCACCCAAATTAATGAATTAATCTGTGGAGTCCCAACACTGGTGCATTCTGGTTAGATTTAATTCTTTTCTTTATAAAAACAAGATTTGATCTTCAAAAAATCTTTTTCAAAAATGAAGAAAATAATGTTCTCTTAAGTATGATACTCCAAGCAAACCTCATTTAACCACAGTGAAAGTATCACACAGTAATTGTAGGCTACAGTATGTTGAGAAAAGAGGGTTGAAATGTGGTGAGATTTCTGTGCAGACCTGCGCAGACTTAAGCACGTTATCACAGATTATTATTACTACTATATTTAAATGTGGTATGAACAGTTCATTAGTGACTATCCTAATAACCACTACAGATTCATGTGTACAGTTGTTGGCTCAATTATTTGTAAAAATGTTTCAAAAGATGTTTGAGACACATGGATCAAGAGAGGAAAGGGGCCCACAGAGACTGCCTATGTATAGGGCCCAGAATTGTGTGCTATACCTCTGAACATAGCTATATGGACTTCTTGTTTATGAAGGAGGTCCATTATGGCAAAACGCTTCACTTGATTATTTCAGCCCCTTACATTAAAGCTAAGGAATTTCAACTGGGCACCATCAGCCATTTATGGTACAAAAATCGATCAAGCAAAAGGTGGGCAGAGCAATCAAAGGCTAAGAAGAGGTGCAAAAATAAAACACAAACGAGAAAAAAAAGAACCGATGACCTCTGGTCAGTAGCACCTTTCAAAAACAAAGTTACAAAGAGCTTGACAATAAAAACATATATGAACATGATAAAATAATTTAAATAATTGCAACAAATACCATCAGATTAAGAAAAAGCCATACAATAAAAGTCAGTCTTAAGAAGAGATTTAGTTCCACAGCTGAGGGGCCCAGACCGCAAAAGCCCGGTTACCTTTAGTGACAAGTTGAGATTTTGGAAGTAGGGCCCTGCCAGAGGATCTCAAGCAGCGATCAGGCTCAGGGAGTTAGCAGATCACAGATACAGGAGCCTGATCATTCAAGGCTTTAAAGACAAGCAGTAAAATATTAAAATCAATTCTAAAACTCAAGGTAACCAGTGAAGGGAAGCAAGGAGCGGTATGATGTGGTCGCTTCTCTTAGTACGTGTTAAAAGCCTGGCTGCAGCATTTTGTATCAACTGCAATCTTTGGATGTTTCGCCTGCTGACACCAGAATAAAGTGCATTGCAATCGTCATGTCTGGAAGAGATAAAAGCATGGATGACCTTTTCTAAGTTTGCAGAGGAAAGGAATGAGCTGATCTTGGTTAACTGTCTCAGTTGTGCAAAGCAGGGCTGCATCGCTTTAGTCACCTGAGCATCAAAGGACAATTCAGTATCAAAAATAACACCTAGTTTGTGGGCCTCTTTTCGAAGATTGTTAGATAAGGAACCCAGACAAGAAGAGAGATTATTAATGGTGCTAGTACTGGGACCACAGGGGGTAGTTATAATTACCTCTGTGTAGCAGATTAAAGGTTTAAATGCATTAAACTGATTATATCGAATTACCTTCTTTTTGGTAAGAGGCAGTAACAGGTTTACACTCACTTCCGGCTATCAGAATAAAATCAGCATTCTTATTAAATAACAATCTAACTTAGGTTAACTTTTCATTTAAATTTTTCAACAGGGCACCACTCAGAGAAAATCTTGACAGTCATTTATAATAATTAATAAATTAATTAACTAATAAATAAATTAATGATCAATTTAGTGCTGTTAGTTGCTACAGAGGTCTTGTCTCTGGACAGTGACCGGAATATTTCATACACACAAACACACAATAACCAAAGTTTTATAAATGTTTATTTAACTACTAGACTACACACACAACTATAACTACTAGACACACAAATTAATGGATAAATGTAACCATGAAGGAATGATATGAACACCTTGTTTGACCCAAGGACAAGAAGTTTCTCTTGTCTTAAAGTCTTTTGTAAGAGGGGGTGGGGTTGTTTGTGTTCAAGGTGTTAAACTTCACTCCACTCCCACCATATCTTATCATAATTCTTTCTAATGAATTAAAAAGTTTTAAGTTTAATTCTCCCATGTTAAAGATTTGTCTCATCAGTTGTTGGAAGCCACCATACACTTTTATGAATAAAACGGGATGTTGTCCACTTATAAGTAATTAACAGTGTTAATTAAATGTTTGCTATTATTATGACACACCATATATAGGATATACACACATGTAACAATGAATGAAATGGTCAAATAAAATCACACACGTTAAATGTCTATATATTTCAGCAATCTTTGGATCTCATGATGTCTTTTGTCTGCCAGATATCTCTCCTCTCAGAGGGGTGAGAGGAGGAGGGGGGTCAGCAGACACACACATGCGCTCTGAGGGCTCTGGGATTCAGCCTTTCACTTACATTACCAGCCATGATAAATTAATTGTTGTGTAGATGCATATTCAAGTTTCCTGTTTCATTAGCTATTCAAAGAGGCTAAACACATCATAGAGGCTATGCCAAGTGGAGTGAGGACAAAATAAGGCATAACACATAATAGGCAAACTATTATGTGTGTCCTGAAAGAGTAGTTTTGTTAATACAGAAAATGGTGATCCATACTTAGTACGACATCATATTAATTTCTCTACATAAAGAACAGTTCTTGTTGACAGGGTCTATTGCTCTTTGCCGCATCAGCCTGACAACATCAAGTTGCACACTTTCTTTGTTCCTTTAGTCTTACAGTTTTACAAGTCCTGGTGTTCATTAATGAGGTCCAGAGCATGGTCCGTTGAGGGGTTGAGTTTCAGTTTACCAAGTCAGTAAGGGTCATAAACTAATAAACGGGCTTAGCTTCACTTTCAACTGCAGCTCCACATTCCTTTATGAGCATTGCACCATAGTGTGAATTATATCTCAACAGGACATCGGATTAGTTTGACTTCAAGCAGACCTGTCATAAATCAAGAGATTGTCATTCAACCTTCCACTAGTGACCTCTGGAGGTCTTGTGAAAACAAGGTGTTTTAGGGAGGTTCTCTCTTGAGTCTTTCCACGGCTCATTTCTCATCATGACACAGGCCATGAGGAGAAAATGTTGATTATTTTTATCAATAAAGATACAAAACGTAATCAGGATCGGGGTTGATCACGTTTAGGAGTCATTGAATTGCAGAACATTTTTGGACATCCAATTTTTAAGCTCGGCAAGGCAGGACATAATACAGGATCTGTGGTACCAAGCTTTATTAATCAATTACTCAACCAACTCTGAACTATATAAATAAGACCACAAATCAAGGAGAAGATAGGGCACACCCATGTCTATACAGAAGCTAGATCACTCTACAAATTAACCATTTCAACACAAACTGATTCTCTGCAGGGAGTGGTCCCACAGTATCCTTATCTTAAATTTTAATAAATTTTGGTTCCAGGTTTGTCATAATCAAAGTGTGAGGTTTCTCAGTTTTGACATGTACATGCATGAAATTTCCTGAGCGCATTCACATTCCTAAGGTAGATAAACTGATCCATCCATCCATTTTCTACCGCTTGGTCCCCGTTAGGGGGTCGCGGGTGACTGGAGCCTATCCCAGTGACTTTGGGCCTTAGGCAGGGCACACCCTGGACAGTGGCCAGTGGCAGGGCGAACACAGACACAGACAAGGACAGACAACCATTCACTCACACATTCATTCAATACGGGCAATTTAGAGTTATCAATTAACCTACACATGCATGTCTTTGGACGGTGGGAGGAAGCCGGAGAACCCGGAGAGAACCCACGGTAACACGGGGAGGACATGCAGACTCCACCCAGAAAGATTGTGTGATGTTGGTCTGGTCCGGGAATCGATCCCACGAACCCACGATATACTTATTGGGAGGCAGGAGCTCTAGCCGCTCTGCCACCGTGCACCCCTAGATAAACTGATTTTAATTTTAATTACTCTATGACCTTTCCTCACCATCTGGATTTTTAGCCACGATAGTTACTCTATATGGGGGCCCAGGTCCTCCAACTAGACAGGTTTTGTATGAATTAGGCCCACTGAATTGAATTGCACTGCCCACTAATGAAGTGAAGCCTGCGAGCCAGTTCAGGCAGTCTGCCACTACACTCACATGATATAGTCATCTCACTGCAAAATTTGCTGCTGGTCATGCAACATTTCATAAGGCCCACCACCACCCCAGCATCCACCTGTAGGCTCTGATTCTACCTTTCCCTAGCGGAGAAGTTAGTATCGTCACTCCCCACTCCCTGCTTTTCGTACAGTTATCAATGAGTTCTTGATCCAAATAAATTTGAAGAGCTGACCTGCATTTTTAAAACTTAACTGCAATATTGTACAATAGCACAAAAATTCAAAAGCTGCAGATTCAATTACTGTGGGCTTCAATAACCACTAAAGGGATACAAAAAAACTCCTGGAGAGAGAGTGGTGGTTTCCAGTACAAATCAGTATGTTACTCAAGTTATGACATGTGCTGTATATGCAGATTGTCATAAAATCTATGGATTACATTCAATTCAATTTTATTTATATAGCGCCAATTCATAAAAAAAGTTATCTCATTGCACTTTTCCTATAGAGCAGGTCTAGACCGTACTCTTTATAATATTATTTACAGAGACCCAACAAATCCCACCATGAGCAAGCATTTGGCGACAGTGGCAAGGAAAAACTTCCTTTAAGAGGCAGAAACCTTGGACAGAACCAGACTCAATGGTGGGCGGCCATCTGCCGCTGCTGTGTTAGGTTTTGAGAGAGAAAGAGAGAGCGAGAGAGAGAGAGAGAGAGATGGAGAGAGAGAGAGAGAGATGGAGAGAGAGAGAAAAAGAGGGAGAGGTTTAGATTAGATGATTCAACTTTATTGTCATTACACATGTACAAGTACAAGGCAATGAAATGCAGTTTCGGTCTAACCAGAAGTGCAATAAGCAAGTGCAGGATATAAAGTGTGTGCATAAATGCAGGATAGAGCAATATTATCAAAATATTTTACAAGTGGTACTATGGACATTATATACAGATGGCATTATTATAAACAGAAGTATACTGATGGATATGTACAATAATAAATTGGACTGGGCAGAACAGTAGTGCAATAAATATAAAGTAGTGCAAATTATGGACAGAAATAGTTAACAGTGCAGTAGATGAGTTATTGCAGTATTCAGTACATCGTACTGGAGTGCAAATGATGCAGTATATGTATAAATAAATAGTCTGGTAGTGCGAATGAACATGTGGTACATGTAGCAAAAACAATATAGCAGCAGCAAAAACAATATATCAGCATTGAAAGTTAAGGTATATGAGGGGACAGTGCAATGGAATCAGCGGGGGGGCAGAGTTCACTAGGAAGACAGCTCTGGGAAAAAAGCTGAGAGAGACAAATTGATCATATCCAGTAACAAAGTGAGGTTTTACAGTTGTTTCTAAGGTTCCTGTGTTTGAAGATAAATCGGTACTGGTTGATGGCAGGATGTAATGAATTTTTTCTCTAATAGTTACAAATTTATTAAAGAAATTCATGAAGTTGTTACTACTGAGGGCTATAGGAATACATGGTTCAATAGAGCTGTGATTCTCTGTCAGCCTGGCTACAGTGCTGAAAAGAAACCTGGGGTTGTTTTTATTTTCTTCTGTTAATGATGAATAGTAAGCTACTCTGTCATTATGGAGGGCCTTCCTATATGTTTTAAGACTATCCTGCCAGGCTAAACGAGATTCTTCCAGGTTGTTGGAACGCTATTTCACTTCAAATTTTCGTGATGTTTGCTTTAATTTGTGGGTTATACCATGGGGCTAACCTTCTTTGTTTTATTATCTTCTTTTTTTCATTCATGTTCCCAAGGTGGATAAACCCATTTACATTTTAAACAATTAGTTCAACATTTTGGGAAATACCTTTATTCACTTTCTTTCTGAGAGTGTGATGTTCATATTTATATCAATCTTGTGTTAAGCACAGAGCTGGAGTCGGGACGTGGTTAGCCTAGCTTAGCATAAAGTCTGGAAGCAGGGGGAAACAGCTAGCCTGGCTCTGTCCAAAGAAATACAAAATACATCTACCAAAACCTTTAAACATGTGGTATCTCATTTGATTAATCTGTACACAAACAGAAATGAAAAAAATTACAATTTTTTATGAGGAGTAAAATGTTGGAGCTATTTCTTGACAAAAGACCTTCCTCCATGTTGGAGTCTCTGGGTCTCTCTGTTCCCCCAAAGGACCTTCATGCGTCCGCACTGTCAACATTGTCACTGTCAATGTCAACAGCGCAAATTCATGCGTTAAAGTTCACCAAAGTTGGACTGTATGCAAAAGCTCAGCATGGATTTACAGTACTTCACCTCCACGAGTAAATCACTAACATGAGTTGATTTTGGTCTGAAATGTTGCTGTTATGAATGCTTCTATGGCTGAGCTGTTATTATTTTTCAAGTTAAGAGGGGAAATATCTCTGCATATAACTGTAGTCACTGGTATAAAGTCTGTAATTGAAATAAGTGCCCATAAACCTGACAGCTGCTCTCTTTTCATGTGTTTCATTCCTGTTGAAATCCAACCTTAAAATTAGTTATCCTGCTGCCTTCCTTCCTCCACATCTCATTCCCTGTTTTATGCTTTTATTCATGGTCTCTTAGGGTGATGTCTTTTATTCCCTTTCCTCCTCTCTCATCATGCCCTCCTGTCCCCGTTTCCATCAAAATCCCTCCCTCCCCCACCACCACCTCACAGACCTAATGCCTCCTTGTTTTCTGTCAGCTGTGAAGGTTGTTGTGTCAGTGGTATTAACAACAGGCTGATGTGTTTGGTTCCACTAGAGAATACTGATGACTCCACAGCAGTAGTTCTCAGCTGGTTTGTAGACAACAGCGAACTCTCTGGTCCCCTGGGAGGAGGCCTGTACATATACAGTCTATAGAGTCCAACAATGATAACTTTGATAACAATGATAGACTTTGGGCAGAAGTCCAAAGACAGCAAGGTGAAGATTCTAAGTAGAGAGAAGAGTTGGTTTGAACGGGGTGTCAAGGAAGCCATTTTTGTGAAAAAAGAGAACCCCTCTTTGAACAGAAATGGTGGTCTGAGATTCAATCTGCCCAAAGTCTATCAAAGTGTATTAACACCTTGGTCACGCCAATCACATGCTAATCAGGTACTTAACAGTGATGAGGTAGGTGCAGCCAGAAAACAATAGGCCTGATTACTGATTACTGGGCCATCTTGGAAACAATTAGGTCAGTTTCAGGTGAAACTAGCTATTAACAGATACTCAGGTAGATTCCTTCCTGAGGGCAGGGCTTATGTAACACAGAGCAGCTTAAATTTCTAGTTCCCGTCCCATTTTTTCACAATTGAGAATGACTTCCGGATGGGAGTCGAAACGTCTTGATTCTGAAAAGTGTCCAGATGACTACGACTGAAACCTTTTCTACGACCTCAAGATGCTAACATAACCCCAGGGCAGTTAACGTATCTAAAAGGGAATTAATTTATCTTATTTGACATCAGCTCTTTATCACAGCAAAACCATGATTTAGCCTACTGTTTTGACGTGCTGGGAAAGATGAGGTGTTTTCGCTGGTTCTGCAGCGTGGTGTGCAGGGTTAAATCTGCTGTGTAGCAGAAAGTGCTGGCGTGTCTGCCTGTGGCTCAGACTCCGTGATTTAGGAGCCCAGCAGGCCAGTGAAAGCAGTTGATCACCAAGCTGGTGAGGTCTCCTGGCCGGTCCGGCGGTCTCGTTTCAGGGCAGACAGCAAAGGTCCGGGCCAAGTCGCTGGTGGCACAGTTCTCTGGGAGATGCAGGATTCAAAGTTTCTTCGGCTCTAACCTTTTTGTTGTGTTAGAACACAGAGGTTGTACAGGCTTCTTTCAGAAAGGCTTTGCTTTCAAAGTTGGCTGGCTTACAGCGGTTCGGGGCGGCTTTGGTCGAGTCTGTGATGTTGTGGCTCGTTGAATAAAATATCTCTGGCTACACTAACTTTTTCAGCTAGGTTTCAGTAACTAATAAATAATGTTGTAAAAATTGTGAGGCTTTGTGTTAATGTTACAAAAATAGAAGTAACAAAACAACTCTTCATTCTGAGGCATAAAAAACTTGCTTAAAAAAAGTTACATTTGTGAACGGACTGTAGGAGAGGAAAAGAAAACTTTTTTTAAAAAGTGTTAAGACAGTAAAAGTTAAATAAAACAACCGTTGAGCTCAAACGTGAGGGCCAGCCTGGGCGTATACATCGATGAAACTGGTTTTGTCCACTTGCCAAAGGAGGAGGAAGAAGGAGAAGTTTCAGGTGTGGAAGAAGGCTTTCACGATGAAAACTCTATTCCTTTGTTTGAAACTTTTAGCATGGCTCTTCATGTTTTCTGACTCTAGTGAATTTAATTTAAGTTTTATGTGCAAAATATCACAAAATATCACATACTCAAACATCACTATGGCCATACATGATTTGAGACCTAAATATAGCATAGTGGTTATAAAATATTTAGAGAAAAATTATTCAACCAACAACTATTTCAGCAGATCATTCAACCAGTTATCTGAGACTTTTCATTAACTTTAACAAACATTTTTAACACTACTAATAAGTGGCATAAAGTTAAACAATACAGTCTGCTTAACACTAGAACGGCCACGACGGTCATTTTGACCGTTTTGAAATTTATATGTGCAATAACTTAAAAAAATACAATCTTGCTGGTACCTGACTTTTCCTAAAAGTATTTGTATTTTTATTTACAATAGGTTTTATATAAATTACTCAAAAGGCAAAGAAAATATGATCATTTTTACCTATTTCGGCCATACGCGGTCATATTGACCGCAGTGACTTTCGCGCTATTCTATTGTTCTATTGTGCTGGCCCCACAGCACACACGGCTCACGGCCTTCTTGTGTGTGTTTGACGATGGCATGCTGAAACACATCAGGGACTGCACTGTGGCTGAGGCACATCAGCACCGTGGTGACAGCTCGTGACCTGACAATTTTGGCGTTATTTTCCGTTTCTGGGAAAAGAGGAGACGCGGAGCAAAGATCAGCTCGTCGGAGAAAGTGTGGAGCTGAAACTGGGGAGCCATTCCTGGGTAAGGGAAGAAATATTACCAGATAATTTCTTCACTTCTATGAAACTGGCCACCGCCTTACAGGCCAAGAAGACCAGCCTGGTTGGCACCCTGGGGAAAACTAAGCATGAGTCGCCCCCCTCCGCAAAAGAGCAAGCGGAGCTGTTCAGCACAAAAGGTGTGCCATGTATAGATGCGACGTTCACCATCTACCAGGGAAAGCCAAGCAATAATGTATGTTTGCTGAGCTCCATGCACACAAGCGTGGGCATCACCGATGGGCTGAAGGCAAAGCGGGAGTTGGTGACACTGGTGTGAATATAGCGTATGCAATAATTACGGTTTACTATATGCGATGATATGAATATTGATAAATGTATAATTAAAGTTTTTTAAATGTATATTTTGGTGTTATTTGTTTTTTAAAAGATATCCTAACACAATAAATGCATTAATCTCCCATTTGGGTAATTTATCATTAGAGATTATAGAGTTTGGAATCTAGCGGTCAAATTGACCGCTTCCGGCAATTCTAGTAAGTTTGGAATTCTGGCACTTCTAGTGTTAATACAGTATAATAGCTACAATATTATAGATTCATAATGATGATGGTTGCAGAGACTTCTGTCTGTTGGTCAGTAGATGGCAATGCTGTCACCTGGTAAACAATAGGTTAAGTCCCTGAATTAATAACTTGCTCATTTCATGTCTTACAAAACTAATAGTTGGGTTACACATCAAGGAAACATGTGCTGATTAATGTTATCTGGGTTACTGCTTGGTTATATAGCTAATTCACATTAATTCAGATTTGGGTTACTTTTTTTCGTTTCTAATTTTCTAACCACAAAACCTATGCCACAATAACTTTACTCAACAGTAGTTGTATGTGTATGAAAAATAAATATAAATATTGCTGTTCTGAGACCAAATGTGGTCCAGTAATTTTAGATTCCCAGTAAGCCATGACAGTGTGACAGTGAGCCAGCATGAACAATAACAGGAGCCTGAAACTGCTAACCTACAGCTGAGTGTACAGTTGAGGTTTATGTCTATTTGTAAGGCTGCAAAGACTTTTATAATGAATGTGAATGTTGTATAATGTAATAAATTCCAATAAGCATTGTGACTCAAGTCAGTGATTGAGAGACACACAGGGTAGAGAGGAGATGATTGGAGAAATAATTTCACCTGGCATGCTCTAAAAAGAGAAAAATAGACAGGGAAAACAGAGCTTTTAATCCAGAATGGACAGACTCTCACATGTTCATTCTCCCCACAGGCAGTTCCAAACCACTATGTCTCATATGTTCCGAGATCGTGGAGATTATTAAAAACAGCAATGTGAAGCACCACTACGAGACAAAGCACAGAGTATCTTTTGAGCAGATTAACAAGGGGGATGGGTTTTGGTTATTTTGCTTACAATGGGGATGGCATCCCCCCTCATCCCCCCTCAAATCGCCTACTGGTTTAGATGAAAACAAATGGAGGGTTGAATATATAATGAGAAGTGAGATGTTGCTTCTGTCATAACAGGACTGAACTGACCCATGAAGATAATAGGGGGAATACAATCTTTGTGGACCTGGCAGCAGTTTAGCACAGGTCTTATTGCTTTGGACCTCTCCATGTGTCTCGACTCGCAGGCTGTTAAACCAGTGCTGTAAAGGCAAGAAAATCTGCGCCGGTTAAAATAGAAACGCTCCGTCAAAATGTGATAATTCTCAACAATTTATCGAAATTCTCTACAGCAGATGGGGTGGAAAGAGAAAGTGCAGCAGCAGCATGACAGAGGCCAGGTCAGAAATTGTGCACTTGTTTTTTTTCAAATAAAACAAATCTTTGTGCCACAAATTGAATTTATGGTCTGAAATTGAGTTTATTTGACAATATAACATAATAATAATACATTATTTTGGAGTTCAGTAAATGCCCTTAAAAATCAAAAGATAGGTTACCTTCTGAGAAAAAGGCACAAAGGAGCCCTCCAGCTGGTGGTGGTGGGAGGGGGGGTTCAGTGCTCCCATTGTGGGGCCATCCCCCTTGTTAAAAATAAACAAATCGCCTACTGACTAAAAGTACAAAATAGTATAATTATTTTAATATAAAGGATATAATTTTGATGGGTCCCCTACATTCAAAGTGAAAATTATTCCCTTGCATACATATATTCCCCTCTAGAATATGCAGATGCAGACACGGTGCAATCAAATACAGGAACAGGCTAATTAGATCATTTTCATTCTAATTTTAGTCCCATTTATTCTAATCAAGTTACACTTTTCTCTAATATATACTCAATATTTTTGCATTGTATTTTTCTCCATTACTGGTCTGAAAGATCCAAGAGGGTCTAAATACAGATCTTATGTCTGGGGAAACCCAGATCTGTGAGCCAATGGGAGGAGAGTAGGGTGTCCAGGCATGAGGTGCCACAAGTGTAAAAGCTAATAGGCCTACTTTTACAGTTCAGTTCCTTTTTGCTCAGAATGAGAGGCTAACAGTGCTGTGACATCTGTGTATCTTCAGTCTTTTCTAAAGATATTTGCAACTAACATTAGCATATTAACATTATCAAGGTGTGGAAAAAATAGAGCGGGATCTAACTTAACTCTAACATTAAATGCTTGTCAGTTAATGTGTGGTTAAAGATTAGCTTGTAGTAACCACACCATTACATTTTTATCCATTTTTTATATGTACTGGAACAACACTGACACTAACAACAAGACAGGTTTATGTTTTTAGTTTGATTTTTTTAGGTAATGTAGCTGAGCATTTCTTTCACACCTAACACTGCTTAAGGTCTTGAGGAGAGAAATTTAAGCATTTTAAAATCTGGTTAAATACAAATTTTAAAAAGACAGCTAACTGAAGTGATGCACTGTACAGTATCTCATCCCATTGGCTTGCAGACCTGAGGTTCCCATACTGTACATAAAGTCCACAGTTGGACCCTTTTTGAAAGATCAGGAACTACTGGACAGCCCCTCACTCTTTAGTATGATGAGCATCACGTTATGAGTGGGAATTGAAAACAAGAAGCCTCAAGAGAAATTAGGAATAATTCTCCAACATGACAACTCATCCATGGTGTTACGTATCCCTGTTATTCAGGACTTCTTGGACATCTTGTATTGGTGCTGCTTTCTCATTTATTTACTGTCACGAGAACTGACATGATATTCTCGGTGTTTGGTTGTGACTGTGTGCTTTGATAACACTGCAGTGTGTTTAACAGCAGATCTTGCTGTTTCATGAATAGGTGTGAATGAGTTTTGTGCTATGTTTTGTCAAAATTGCAAAGCATGCAGTATTTTACACACAGTAATTTAGTGTGTGTGTGTGTTTGGTGGCAAGTGTTTGAAACCACCAAGCCCTGCAGAAATCGTCTTTTCAACACTCTTCCTTTGAAACCTCCTTTACCTTTAAACCACCTCTATCTCTGAACCTCAATCGCTGCATCTTAAACCACTGACGTACCACTATAGCTCTTTCTCCACCTGTAAATCTCTGAATCTACCTCAAGAGTTTCTCCAAACTCTTTCTCAACATCTAACTCTCCACCTCTAAAAGTCCTCCACTCCTTTTAAAGGCAAATTCAGATTTTTGTAGTTTTTGCCATTCTTCCTATGAATAAGATAACACCTAACTCACACAACTTCATTGCTGAGACTTGGGGATGCAGGACACTAACTGATAAAAATGATGACCAAAACTATGAAAATAAAACCCTGGTTGTATAAAAAGAATTTCCATCTAAACAACTTTTTCTACTTCTAAGCCTTCTGTATCTCTAGTCCTTGTCCTCTTTTCCAATCCTCTGCCTCAACTTCTGGACCTTTTTCTGCCTGTACCCCATACTTTTGTCTTAAGCTTGTTTTTAGCTTCTTCAAACTTTTGTAACCCCTCCTCTGGCCCCACCAAAAAATCACCATCTACATCAAATTACTGAACTAAGTACATACACTACTGGCCTTAAAATAGTCAGGAACACAGCCGCCAGTAACAAGAGAGCTGTTCATACTTGAGTCCTTGAGTCATCTCCTGCATTTTCTCCTGATTAATCTACTTACTATCATGGAGTGTCTTATTCTATACACTAATATGTTTTCAAAGAGTGAAATGGCTAATTTTAGATACAAACTGTTACTCTATAGATGAATTAGTCTGAATGACATAATGGTATTTCTCATCTTGTGTTGGATTCTGATTAAAATCTTCTTGTTAATGATACAAATATCTGGTAGGTTCTAAATATGATCATAATTAGTTGACTGGCTGATCGATGGAAGAGATGACTAACTACCCAGCAGCCTTGCTGACCCACTGACTGAACAATTGACTGCATTAGTGAAAGCATGATTTACTGACTGGGTGACTGAGGTTCTGGCTGTGAGGATGATTGGCTGACCAGCTGATTAAATAGCTGCTTGGATGCTGGTTTGCTGATTGATGATATTGCAACTGATTGACTGTCAGTCCTAAACTAAGATCAAACTCTTCTTCTTTCTGTTTCCCTCTCCCTCTGCCATTCCTCCCCTGCATAGCCCTTCCATCCCTCTTTTTCAATTACAGAACAGATTTGTATGAAGAAATATTAATGAATTATGAATATTTTGCTAGATACCACCCAATTCCATAAGTTTCCTCAAGTTTTGGCTTTTGCTTCACCTACAGGTGTTCAGTCTGTGTCTCTGACAGTAGTAAGGTATTCATCCAGTATATATTGCCTCTCTCTGTCTTTCTAGGACCAGTAGCAGTGATAAGTGGTGAGGAAGACTCTGCCAGCCCCCTTCATCATGTGAACCATGGGATTATCAGCCCCTGTACGCTGGATGCTGGGCCGGACGCTGTGGTGATAGGAATGACCAGGATCCCTGTCATAGAGAACCCACAGTACTTCAGACATGGACACAACTGTAACAAACCCACCACCTGTAAGTCCAGACCTCTAGATGGACCAACACACTGTGCAGGTGTTGTAATATGTAGTATATTTGTGGATCATTTTTAGTTTTCACTGATTTTTTTCTAAAAAAATGCCCAGAATTTTTGAAAGGAGATTAGTACAACAGATTTTTACTCATATTTTATGTCACCACCCCTCAAAAAGTTGTGTTGTGCTGGCCTGTTTCCCAGCATCTGTGTCATCCACAAAAAAGCCTTTTGAATTGGATCTATACACCCAGTAGTGTACCTTTCCTTCCACTTCAGCACAGTAAAGCTTACAGTAAGTGCACTTTCACACCTGTTTGGTTTGGCTCAATCAAACCTTTGTGTTGGCTGGTGTGAAGTTTGTCATTCAGACCTCTTGAAAAAACCTCAATCGACTTCCAACCGATCTCTGGTGCAATTCATTTGTGGTGCAAAATTGGATACCCAAAAAACTGAGATAGTACATATGTACACATAAACATTAGTCGGAACAGCTATTAAACTTACGCGAACATCTACGATGCCACGGAAGCGATTTGCTTGAACGTATGCATGTCAGCATTGAGTGCAGATGCTTTCCCAAGTACAGAAAGTGAAAAAAAGGGGGTGTTCTGTTTGTGTCCTACTCTGTGTATTTTGGCAGTTCATTTGACTCGCCAAGTGAGTCAAACGTAGTGAAACGAAGGAAGGAAGGCATACTTTATCTAGGCGAAATTAAAGATTTTCACTCTCATAGAATGGCGCCCCGAGCAGTTTGGGGTTCGGTGCCTTGCTCAAGGGCACCTCAGTAGTGTCCAGGAGGTGAACTGGCATCTCTCCAACTACTGGTCCACACTCTGTACTGACTGGTCCAAACTGGACTTGCAACCTGCAACTCTCTGGTTCCCAAGCCATGGACTGAGCAGGTCAAATCGAGGCAGTACGACATGTACAGTACAGTAAATCCAGGGATCAACACAACAAAGTGACATTGGCTGTTCCTTTAATATTACAATTGCCAAGGTCATATGCTTGCAATAACAAAGACAAAGGCAATGTAAGTGTTGCAATTCGCCAAGCAGGGAAACAGGGAACACAAGGGAATAGGACCCAAACGCAGACTAGGAGACAGAGCAGGTGCAGATCAATGATTTATTAAAGAAAAGGGCTTACATGGGTAGTCTGGCAGGCCAACAGAGGCAAAAAGTCCAAGGGGATAAGCATTAATCCAAAATCCAACATTTTCAAAAGTGAGGTCCAAAAGAAACAAACTGGTAGTTCTCAGTAAATCCAACAAATTGGGAAAGAAAGGCCGGGACGTTTGACAAGTAGACAATGACGAACTGACACAAAGGAAGCACACAGACTTAAATCTAATTAATCTTTAATCTAATCAGGGCAGGGCAAACAATCAAAACTGGTGAGAAAAGCAAACAAAGACAGGAAGTAAAACTACAACAAGACACATGAGGACGGTGTAGTCCCTCATTCGTCCAGGAGTGTTCTATCATAGAAAAGGTTTCAGTTGTAGTCATCTGGACACTGTTTTCAGAATCAAGACGTTTCGGCTCCCATCCGGAAGTCATTCTCAATTGTGAAAAAATTGGACGGGAACTAGAAATTTAAGCTACTCTGTGTTACATAAGCCCTGCCCTCAGGAAGGAATCTGCCTGAGTATCTGTTAATAGCTAGTTTCACCTGAAACTGACCTAATACACGCTAACACGCTAACTCAGGATTACAGAGCGCTGTGCATTTGCATCTAAAAGCTACAAACCACACATTTGAAGACAGCGAGGTGAAGATTCTAAGTAGAGAGAAGAGTTGGTTTGAAAGGGGCGTCAAGGAAGCCATTTTTGTGAAGAAAGAGAACCCCTCTTTGAACAGAAATGGTGGTCTGAGATTTGATCTGCCCAAAGTCTATCAGAGTGTATTATCACCTTGGTCACGCCAATTACATGCTAATCAGGTACTTAACAGTGATGAGGTAGATGCAGCCAGAAAACAATAGGCCTGATTACTGATTACTGGGCCATCTTGGAAACTATTAGGTCAGTTTCAGGTGAAACTAGCTATTAACAGATACTCAGGCAGATTCCTTCCTGAGGGCAGGGCTTATGTAACACAGAGTAGCTTAAATTTCTAGTTCCCGTCCCATTTTTTCACAATTGAGAATGACTTCCGGATGGGAGCCAAAACGTCTTGATTCTGAAAAAAGTGTCCAGATTACTACGACTGAAACCTTTTCTACAAAAGATACATGAGGCAGAACACTTACAAAATAGAACAGGAAATAACTACACTCCAAGCCTCAAACCATAACAGTAAGAGAATGCAAAAACATGACATGGTTGTGGTCTGTGTAGACTGCTAGACCTGATCCTACATACACCTCAAACTGTTGCAGGGCCCATATGAGGTCCAATTGCAGTCTCAACTAATAATCATTTCTTTCTTCATGAGCTCTGTGACACCAGAGAGTCTTAAATGCATTAAACATTAAAGTCTTAGCGAATTACCTTTAATTTAGTAAGAGAATGGAGCAGATTTACACTTACTTCCGGCTATCATAAGAAATCAGCGTTCATATTAAATAACAGAATTCAACTCATTTTAAATTCACCTTGGGGCACCATCCCTGCACAAAGGGAAAATCGATAGCCAATTAATCAATTTAGTGTCGATCTGAAGTTGCTACAGAGTTCTTGTGTCGTGTACAGTGACCGGAATACTTCATACGCACAAACCACGTTCTTTATAAATGAAATGTTTATTAAATTACTAACTACACACAGAGTAAGCTACTGACTACAATAACTGACAAACAATAAATTAATTAACTACTAGACACACAAATGAATGGATAAATGCAACCATGAATGAATGATATGAACACAGCGATGAATCATTAATAAATAAAATGAGAACCATTTGTTACCAGATGATCCAGTGAATGATCATTTTGGCAAGCGGTATTAACTTGTGTAAACACAGGAAACCACTATAACCACTAATATTTACTAGTGAAATAAGATAAGTGGATAACTTTTAAGCACCGTTCAGCAACTGAGTTTTGGAAAGACAAATTGTTGGGAATTATTATTTGGAATTATTAATCACCTAAAGTAATTTAGATTTCATACCTATATTGATGGGAGATCCTAATTTTGATCTACGTTTCTTTATTCCTCTTATTAAGCTAAAGCATCAACCCCAATATCAGGAAAAGCAATTTTGTTCACCTGAGTTGTAGCTGAGCCGTGTAGACTTTGCTCTGGAGGGGGAAGGAGAAGCAGTGCCGTTTCTCTGTGAGACGCTCTGAGGCCTATACAAAGGCGTTCGGTCCAGCAGGGTATCTTGTGTCTCTCTGTCCCATGTGGAGCTTGCAGGGGCTTGGGCGTTTTCGAACGTGCTGTCGGACCAGTGTGGCGACGTTGGCTTGAGTCGGCTGTCTCCATTCCTCTCGCTCTCAGTGGGCCACAGGGTGATGAGGTGGTATTCACAACCGATTGGCCTTGTGATGACTGAGTTCTAAAATTTAGCAGCTAGGGCTGCAGCTATCGATTATTTTAGTAATCGAATATTCTACCGATTATTCCTTCGATTAATCGGATAAGAAATACTTTTGCTTTATTAAAGAGCAATAGTAAATATGCAAAAGAGAAAATAAGACAGGTCTCTTAAAATGAACAACTAATTGGTTTCCTTTTTAGAAAAATCACATTTTATTGCTTAAATTGCTTTAAAGAAAACATGTTCTGAAATGCAAAAACAAACAGCTTTTGCTTTAAAAAAAGGTTTATATACTTAAGTTTCAGAACTACACATTTCAGCCTAACTACAGCTCAGGTATAACGTAAGCCTTTACGGTCTTCTTTGTGACATCTGTAGGAGGCAGAAACGAGCAGACAGGAACTGTGACTATCATAATAATAAATAACATGAATGAAGCTCACGCTTTCACAGACTGACTGCAGCATTTTATTTTCTGTGGTTAATATCTTGAACAAAACCCAGCTAACTTAGGGACATCACAACTAGCCACCATATTGATTTACGTTAACTATCCATTACATATAGCCATAATTAATGTAGCCTACATTCTTTACTAGCCTTCATATAGCTTGTGTTGGGTCCGCTCTGTGGACTGGACGCAGAGACTGTAACGTTATGCTTTCGGTTTTACAATAGACACACTGTTCAGAATTTTCTTGGACACTTTCTGTTGCTTTCTCTGGCCTGTCTCTTCCCTGCGCCCCTCGCTATTTTCTCTCTCTTCCTCCTCTTTGTAATCCGCGCTGTCAAATCGCACCAAAGACACTCTGTCTCTGATCACACAACAACCCCACATGGTTGGTTGTCGACCCGGTCAAGAGGCTTCCTCTTGTTTTGTAATCTTCCGTAAAAAGGGGTGGGGGTGTTTGGTGTGCCTGGTGCGAAACTTTACTCCACTCCCACTCTAGCTCTATCTTAAGCTAGTTATTTTCTTTGTTTCAACTTCTTTTCTAGAAAAATAATAAGGTTTGTTACTAGTTTGATTCTCCCATGGTAAGAACTTGATCTACTAAGTTGCTGAAGGATGTGACACATATTTTACGAATAAGCAGAATTACCCACTTTGGAATAAGTAACAGTGTTATTCATATACTTATAATAGCAAAATGAAATAGTACAATGAAATCAGTACATGCCAGTGATGTCTGTATTCTTTGGATCACAGGAATTTCGTTTGTCTGCTTTGTCTCCCTCCTGAGAGGGGTGTGGTAGAGGGGTTTGGGGGGGCAGGGGGCTACATTGTCAAAAGGTCATGAGCATTGGTACCTAACAGAGCTTCTCCAAAGATATACAAGTTATCCAACTAACATTAGTTGCTGCTAGTCAGTAAGGCAATGTATGACTTTAGCATATTGTCTCCAACTTCTCAACAGCACTCACTGAGTTGGAGTCAGAGGCCTGGTATGATATTGTGATGGATTAAGGTTTGTAGAAGGAGGATTTGCTTCATAGATAGCAGTCAAATGAGAAAAATAAAACAAAACATTCTGTATTCTGCCTCATCTGCCCCCTTTCCTCACCTGGCACAAGTCTTTCATAGAAGTCATAAAGGAGTGAAAATAGGCGCTCAGTGTCCCAATTAGAAGTTTATGCATTACATTTTTTAGTTATGTTAGGTTTTGAGCATAAACAGTTTTCACAACAGTATGTAAACGTGCAAAATGGAGTTTTGCTACTGTCACTACTGTAACCTTCGGCTTTCAACCTTTCCAAGGTAGGCCACCGGTATTTTGGTCTCTCTCTCTATCTCTGTGTGCATGAGGTTGGCCTAGATGAGCAGTCTCTCGGAGCTAGATTAAATGAATGATTCGTAATTGATACGTTATTCAGTAGCCTGATTTTTTTTACAAGTAATATTCATACTGGTTTAAATAAACAATTTGATAGTATTTCCCATTTTTGCTGAGCAAGATTTTTGTGTGAAAGGAATTAAAGGCCTGTCCCATATATAGGCAGGTTGAGTTCAGTGATTGAAGCGAATAAAAGCCTGGGCCATTAAAGGAAGTTTTCAAGAAATTTCATTTTCCAGGAGCCTCCAATCTGGTTTTGTATTTTTTTAATGCAAACAAATGTAAATAGAGCTATTTCAAATCTACCTGTAATTGGCACAATATTTTTTTATTCACATTAAATTCAGCAAAGTGTTACAATCATATTAGAATAATATCAGTCCATTAACTACACAGCTGTGCTATAAAGCATTCTGAAGTTTTTGAATGTTTCTTCTATGTGATTAAAATAATCTCCATTTGTCCTTATGTGCTTAAAATGCGTTAAAATCACCACCAAGTGTTATTGAAATGATTGAAAGGTCCTTTTGTAGTTTCGTTTGCCCTGCTGTCATTTCCTTCCTCAGAGCCTCTGCAGCTATATGCTGGATGATGAGAGTCCCAGAGCTCATTACAGTCTTGCTAATTGCAACCCAGTGGCGGAACGGTCAACTCATTCAGCTAACCTTTGTGTTGGCTGGTGTGAAGTTTGTCATTCAGACCTCTTGAAAAACCTCAATCGACTTCCAACCGATCTCTGGTGCAATTCATTTGTGGTGCAAAATTGGATACCCAAAAACTGAGATAGTACATATGTACACATAAACATTAGTCGGAACAGCTATTAAACTTACGCGAACATCTACGATGCCACGGAAGCGATTTGCTTGAACGTATGCATGTCAGCATTGAGTGCAGATGCTTTCCCAAGTACAGAAAGTGAAAAAAAGGGGGTGTTCTGTTTGTGTCCTACTCTGTGTATTTTGGCAGTTCATTTGACTCGCCAAGTGAGTCAAACGTAGTGAAACGAAGGAAGGAAGGCATACTTTATCTAGGCGAAATTAAAGATTTTCACTCTCATAGAATGGCGCCCCGAGCAGTTTGGGGTTCGGTGCCTTGCTCAAGGGCACCTCAGTAGTGTCCAGGAGGTGAACTGGCATCTCTCCAACTACTGGTCCACACTCTGTACTGACCTGCAACCCTCTGGTTCCCAAGCCATGGACTGAGCAGGTCAAATCGAGGCAACGACATGTACAGTACAGTAAATCCAACAAATTGGGAAAGAAAGGCCGGGACGTTTGACAAGTAGACAATGACGAACTGACACAAAGGAAGCACACAGACTTAAATCTAATTAATCTTTAATCTAATCAGGGCAGGGCAAACAATCAAAACTGGTGAGAAAAGCAAACAAAGACAGGAAGTAAAACTACAACAAGACACATGAGGACGGTGTAGTCCCTCATTCGTCCAGGAGTGTTCTATCATAGAAAAGGTTTCAGTTGTAGTCATCTGGACACTGTTTTCAGAATCAAGACGTTTCGGCTCCCATCCGAAGTCATTCTCAATTGTGAAAAATTGGACGGAACTAGAAATTTAAGCTACTCTGTGTATTTTGGCAGTTCATTTGACTCGCCAAGTGAGTCAAACGTAGTGAAACGAAGGAAGGAAGGCATACTTTATCTAGGCGAAATTAAAGATTTTCACTCTCATAGAATGGCGCCCGAGCAGTTTGGGGTTCGGTGCCTTGCTCAAGGGCACCTCAGTAGTGTCCAGGAGGTGAACTGGCATCTCTCCAACTACTGGTCCACACTCTGTACTGACCTGCAACCCTCTGGTTCCCAAGCCATGGACTGAGCAGGTCAAATCGAGGCAACGACATGTACAGTACAGTAAATCCAACAAATTGGGAAAGAAAGGCCGGGACGTTTGACAAGTAGACAATGACGAACTGACACAAAGGAAGCACACAGACTTAAATCTAATTAATCTTTAATCTAATCAGGGCAGGGCAAACAATCAAAACTGGTGAGAAAAGCAAACAAAGACAGGAAGTAAAACTACAACAAGACACATGAGGACGGTGTAGTCCCTCATTCGTCCAGGAGTGTTCTATCATAGAAAAGGTTTCAGTTGTAGTCATCTGGACACTGTTTTCAGAATCAAGACGTTTCGGCTCCCATCCGAAGTCATTCTCAATTGTGAAAAATTGGACGGAACTAGAAATTTAAGCTACTCTGTGTTACATAAGCCCTGCCCTCAGGAAGGAATCTGCCTGAGTATCTGTTAATAGCTAGTTTCACCTGAAACTGACCTAATACACGCTAACACGCTAACTCAGGATTACAGAGCTGTGCATTTGCATCTAAAAGCTACAAACCACACATTTGAAGACAGCGAGGTGAAGATTCTAAGTAGAGAGAAGAGTTGGTTTGAAAGGCGTCAAGGAAGCCATTTTTGTGAAGAAAGAGAACCCTCTTTGAACAGAAATGGTGGTCTGAGATTTGATCTGCCCAAAGTCTATCAGAGTGTATTATCACCTTGGTCACGCCAATTACATGCTAATCAGGTACTTAACAGTGATGAGGTAGATGCAGCCAGAAAACAATAGGCCTGATTACTGATTACTGGGCCATCTTGGAAACTATTAGGTCAGTTTCAGGTTCGGTTTCATGCACACTGTGATGGGCCTGAGCACATTCCCACATCCAGTTCTCCAGAATCCTAATCCTAATCCTAATCCTAATCCTAAACCCTAACCCATCCTAATGATTATGGTGACCCCAGACCTTTCATCTAGTGCAACCATAAGGCAACAATAGCTGTACACAAGAAATATCAAAATTTAATCAGGAGATTGCCATTAAATATATTGAGCATGTTCGTGCTCTCCAAAGGATGAACCCTCTCAATTCTGGACACTACATGAGCTTTTCTCTAGTGCCACCCCAAAACAACATGTTCATTTTGTACATACAATATCAATCTAACAAGAAGATATCCATTTTATCCATTCAGCGGAAAATGGTTTACACTTAAATCTGGGGTTTTCATCAGCATTTTATTTTCTATGTGATTAAAATAATCTCCATTTGTCCTTATGTGCTTAAAATGCGTTAAAATCACCACCAAGTGTTATTGAAATGATTGAAAGGTCCTTTTGTAGTTTCGTTTGCCCTGCTGTCATTTCCTTCCTCAGAGCCTCTGCAGCTATATGCTGGATGATGAGAGTCCCAGAGCTCATTACAGTCTTGCTAATTGCAACCCAGTGGCGGAACGGTCAACTCATTCAGCTAACCTTTGTGTGGGTGTTTGTGGGTGAGTGTACAGTGAAAGACATGTTCCCAGCTGTAGCTTGTACTAATTGTACTGTATTGTACCTTGTGTGTCTTTGCTGCTGTACATGTATATACCTGCTTGTATGCGGTTTTGTGTGTATTTTACTGTATATGTGCATGTTTATGTGCCCACCCCCCACTGTGCTAAAGCCATTCATGCCATGCACACAGCATTGCCAACTAGAATACAGTACAATTAGTACAAGCTACAGCTGGGAAGACTTTGGCAGACTGTTAAAAGTTAAAGGTCACATCACAAAATCTTTAAGCAAGAGCTGAAAGCAGTTTCAGGTTCGGTTTCATGCACACTGTGATGGGCCTGAGCACATTCCCACATCCAGTTCTCCAGAATCCTAATCCTAATCCTAAACCCTAACCCATCCTAATGATTATGGTGACCCCAGACCTTTCATCTAGTGCAACCATAAGGCAACAATAGCTGTACACAAGAAATATCAAAATTTAATCAGGAGATTGCCATTAAATATATTGAGCATGTTCGTGCTCTCCAAAGGATGAACCCTCTCAATTCTGGACACTACATGAGCTTTTCTCTAGTGCCACCCCAAAACAACATGTTCATTTTGTACATACAATATCAATCTAACAAGAAGATATCCATTTTATCCATGGATAAAAAACATTTTAATGACACCATGGTCATTCCTTAAACATCACTCTCAGAACAATGTTACAGTTTGAGTCCCACTACTGTTAAAGTTCTAATAAACTATATGGCTAAAATGTATGTAGACACGCAAGGGCTGTTTTTCATGGTTTGGGCTAGACACCTTAGTTCATCATGTGCCATGTCTACATAGTTGGGAGGGTCCTTGCAGACCTCTGTGCCGTCTGCAAGCAGTCCAGATTCTATAACCAAGCCAACTGCACGTGTGAACACCTAGTGTAGTTAAACATAACTGCGTACATGTCTGCACTCTTCCCCACTGTCTGCGTCTGTTTGGATTACATCAAGGCCTTAAGGGATCTTTAAATTAGGTTATAAAATAATATTTAAGACAATAGTATGCTTCCAACTTTGTGTCAACAGTTTGTGGCACGAAGCCAGCTCCATAAAGAAGTGCTGTTTACAGTTTGCTATGGAAAAACTTGACTGGCATACACAGATCCCTGACCTCAACCCCATCCAACACCTTTGGATGAACTGGAACACCGACTGTGAGCCAGGTCTTATCTATGTCTGAATGAGAGCAAATACCTGGCCTAATAATGAGACTGAATTGTCATTTCATTTTAGCTTCATTCATTCAGCCTGACATTGTTTTCATGTTAACTGATTTCTTGTTGGGAGGGGGAGGTTTTTTGTTTTATTTTGCTGCAACTGATCAGTAGTATCCAGCTCACAGATAATTTTCAACCAACAAGGAAGTTTACGTAACGGTTGCCAGGAGCAGTTAATGTTTGTCATGACAATCGAAGAAATATATTGATTTAAGAGTTTCTGTAAGTTGATGTACAACAACCTATACAGCTGCACCCATCATTTCCATTTCTGTAACAAACTTTCCCTGGCAATTTTTCATGGATGTAGCTAACTAGCTATTTAGGAAGATGACATTCCCATTCCTAATCCCACCTACAAAGCTCTGATTAGTCGATTACTTCTGCAACCGGGTGAATATAGTCATCAATGAGGTCATCAAAAGACCAATTTGAATTACTGAACAAATTGAAGATGATGGTTGTGTTTCCGAGGTGTGTTTCCAAAATCTGGTGAAAAATCCTTCCCAGAAACATTGAGGCTGTAACAGCAGCAAATGAATGCCCATGGTGTTGGGATGACATTTTCAGCAATCACATATGGGTGCAAGTTTTGGGGATCCACAAACCTTTGGCATGTAGTTTATTAAAAATAATCATGGTGTAGTTTGTCCTTTTTAACACTTTAATGTTTTGTGGTGTAATGAATATTTCAGTCTCTGAGGGCCACAAAGACTTTCAGTCTGGCTACTACAGAGAACTACAACTGTATTGCTTAAAATGTTTGCATCATAGTTTGAAGCTTCATTCCATTTTGCTAGAATCTGTGTTTACCTCATAACATACATGTCTCTCTGGGGGTTAAGGAACAGTTAACCACTAAAACGGACTCTCTAAAGACCAATAATCACCACCCGTCAGTGACCAAGCATTAAAGTTTTAGTTGTAAGACATACCGCAAAGTAGCACGGACAATAAATATTAAAACGCTATGCATCCAGGTTCCCACTTTTCAGCAATTATTCATATAGAGTTCTGAGGGCTGTGAAGCCTGAATGCCAGCACCTCCCAGGGCAATTATTTCATTACATAAGCTGTGTTGGTAAGTACAGTTATTAACCCTCTCTCCTGTCCTTTTCCATGTCTTCCATTCATCCTGCAAGATCATTTGAAATGTTTACATGCTCAGACATCTTATTCGAATGCAACAAGGGCTAACTGCTTCATATCTTTTGAATTTGTTGTAAAAAATAAAAGTGACAAATGCCCCAAATGATCTGTCCCTCTAGACCCCAGACTCATAAAACACACTACTGCTGTTGTCCTGCAGGGACCTGAGCTGAATATAGTTTGTTGTTCGTCTCGAGACCCAGACCAATCAATACATTTTAGTGATTTTATCATATGGGAGTGTAGCAGAAAAATGCATTACCCAAAGCCAAGTCCTAACCTTATTATGGACTATTAAGTGTTTTGGATTAATTTGGGCCTCTCTGGACTACTGAAGGCTTATTTTCTGCTTTCAATCAGCAGCCAAAAAAAGCTATTAGGCATAATCTTTTGTTTTTAATCATTTAATCATTTATTAGTTCAAATACATGTCTTTTTTACCGTGTCTTTGGGTAGCTGTGGCTTGGTAGTGGAGCGTGTCGTCCACCAATCAGAAGGGCGGCGGTTCAATACCGACTTCCCCCAGCCCACTTGTCGAGGTGTCCTTGGGCAAGACACTGGTTCCCAAATTGCTCCTGAGGAGTGCCTTCAGTGTGTGTGTGAATGATTAGTCAGTTTCTTTGAACTGATGAGCAGTTGGCACCTGCCATCAGTGTATGAATGTGATATGTAGTGTGAAGCACTTTGAGTAGTCAGAAGATTATAGAGGCGCCTTACAAGTACAGTCCATTTACCAGACAATTGATTCAGTTATAACTTTTAACTTGTCCTGATTTCCACATTTTCTGTCTTGTATCTGAACAAATATCATAATTGTTACAATTCACCTTATTGGTTGCTCAGTCATTTTGGTTATGTATGTATGGAATATTGTGGCCCTGAAGGACTCTTAACATCAAAGCAAATGAAACCCGAACAAACCTTAGAATTAACCAAAAATAGAGCCATCACTTTCAGTATGTTTGTGTTTTTTTTTTGTACAAATTGCAGTTAATGGACATATGAACTTTTGGGTTGTTGGCAAGTCTGATACATTACTGTACATGTCAGTTTAAATGATTTAAAGTGGCTGGCATTGCAGTTTTTATATTAAAACAGCGTTATTGATAAGGTTTTGGTTCTGATTTCAAATAACAATGCAAGAAGAAGCAGCAGAGAAAAGAAATGTGTGTGTTCAACCCTTTAACATACACTGTCCTTAAGGAGGTTGTCTGCCTAAATTGAAAGAGATTAATTACTTTGGATAGTTAGACCCTTGTGATAAGACGGTGTAGTCCCTCATTCGTCCAGGAGTGTTCTATTGAGAATGACTTCCGGATGGGAGCCGAAACGTCTTGATTCTGAAAACAGTGTCCAGATGACTACGACTGAAACCTTTTCTACGATAGACCCTTGTGATGAATTTCAACATAAGGTTTTCAAGGATTTATTACTCTGTTGGACTGCCAAACTGCTGTGAATGTAGGGAGACACCATATTTTAAAGGGTTCAGTTGTATACTCTGAGGTGAATTATAACAGGGTGTTCTTTTTGAAAATGACCACAAGGTCAGAAAAGATGAGAGTCTAATCTATTGATACATACTGTATATGACATCTTCATGGGCAGTTGCTATGCATATTTATGACACAATATGTAGAATTCAAATACTTTGCACTAAAATGTCAAGATTTGGACCTGAATCCAGCAACAACACTACTAAATACCCATATACATTGGTTTTCAGCTGAAAAGAGTGGTTTGGGGTTTTAGTTAAGCTTTAAGATAATTCCCCCATATACAAGATGGTGTGCATTTAAGCATGTTCTTACAGTGTAGTGTTAGCACACACAAGTTAGACACACTTGCTGGCACACAGGTACACAAAGTATGGTGATGTGTGTGTGTGTGTGTGTTATTGCTGAAAGGTGACTGCCCCCTCTTCCTCTGTGTTAATGACAACATTAACCCTGGCTATTTGTAACTGCACTAATTAGCCTGCATTGTACACATAGACACACACACACTGGCTCAGGTATACTCAGAGGACTCCCCTCCTCTCTCTCTCTCTCTCTCTCTCTCACACACACACAGACACACTGACATGAACATACAGACCATATTCATGTAACCGTGGTTATTCAGACAGACAGACGCACTCACACACAATCCCTCAGAATGATAATCAAACACACACACACACACACACACACACACACACACACACAGATAGACACTAATTAAATATACTGCTTTTGATATTAATTAGTGTGAAAGACAACTGAATAAAGCTGCATTATTTTATGCACCCCCAATTATTTATATAATAACCCCCCAGGCCCTCCATCCTTTCCCTTTGCAGAAATGAGTGTGGAGCAGTAGATGATTACACACTCTTTGATGTGGAATATCATGGTATGATATGAGTTATTACTAGCTTCTGAAAATACATATAATTTAAACTTTGTCTATTGTAAACAAAACCCAGATGCTTCTAAACGGCAAAAACAAATTGTATGAAGACTTGACAAGGCTAAGAAAAAAACATGATTATGTTTAAAGGATCAGTTCAAGTCCATCAAAATTAAACATGTCACACAACTCTTCCACTTTAAGCCAGAAATGGTAGTGTTCATTTGTTCCCAGAAACACAAGTTTTATTTTTGAATACCACACTTTGTATTTGAGATAACAGAGGGATGTTAGTAATGTGTCAATTACTCACAAATCAGGGTTAGGATTGTCAATAAATGTATAAAATAAAACGAGATGCAAAGCATTGAAAAATGATATTTATAAAATTCAACTGCAACATGTCTTTCCAGATACAGTCTCCTGGTTACTCCAGATAATCCACAGACCTCTATGTCAACAGTTTTGTCAGCAGTAACTCTGAGAACACAACATAGAGCCACAGATCAGGCAGTTGAAAGTAGTTCCAATAAAAACTGTTGACAGTGAGGTTTGTAATTTGGTTGAACTGAGCATTTAAGGTTAGGTGGAAGGATTCATGGGAATTAAAGGTAACGGGCAACAGGCGCCACGAAACTGCAGACTTACAGTGTGAGATAATGCAAGAATTGTGAAGGGATATTGGGAGGCTTTTTTAAGTGGCTATGTGGTAGCATGTTGAAAAACTGATTGTAATGGGTGATAACTCAGTCCCTCTCTGTCTCTGTCTCTCTCAGATGTTCAGCATATTAAACGGAGGGACATTATTTTGAAGCGGGAGCTCGGAGAGGGAGCCTTCGGCAAGGTCTTCCTGGCTGAATGTTACAACCTGAGCCCCACCAAGGACAAGATGCTGGTAGCTGTAAAGGTAAGAGATAGAAGCAGTGTGTGTGTGTGTGTGTGTGTGTGTGTGTGTGTGTGTGTAAACACCAGCAGCTGCCTTTCTGAGGAGCAGAGAGAAAAGCAGTGTGTGGAAATGCATCCAGCTGATGGAACAAGTGTGTTCCAGCCGGCAGCAACAGTCCGCTGCATCTCAGAGAGAGCTGCTGACAAGCTGTTTGATCGCTCTCACATACATAAACGCACAGCTGCTACACAATTAAAGACTGATTCTGTACTGAGGCTTTTTTTTCATTTTTCAAACACTCTATGGAAGCAACAATTCATCAATTTGTGAGCAGTTTCTCCACCATTTCTTAACTAAAATAGATGATATTAGACTCCATAACACACCAGTGTCCAGTACCCTCCTCAGCTGTCCTGAACCATCTGCCAGTTTTTCTCACCTCAAGCAAATTTCAATGTTAGAATTAGAGGCGATAATCTCCCATTTAAATTCCTCCACCTGTCAATTAGACATAATCCCCACCAGATTTCTGAAAGAGGTTTTTATGACTGTTGGCCCACAAATTCTCGCTATTGTCAACTGTTCACTGTCTACTGGCTCTGTCCCGTTCACTTTTAAAAATGCAATAGTTCAACCTCTCCTGAAGAAACTTCTGATGGAAAAATTGTTGCGAGCTGGTCAGCTCAGATAAAGAAGACTTCAGGAAACTCTGGATGTCTTACACAGCAATGTTTAATGAGGCTTGGCCAAGGAGACAGTGGTATCAGCAATACAGGGTGAACCCAGAGCAGTACCCCAAACCAAGTCTGAAGGTGTCTTACTGTTCCACAATGTTTATACCTTTCTAGCACTATAGTGTCTAACATGTTTCCCTTACAAGGTAAGGAATCTTTACTCTAAATATGCGTGCTCTTTCTATTGGAGGATAAACAGTAAATCTCATCTACAGTCTTGCTTGAATTAACGGGACATCTGTAGTGCATTCAAGTTAGTATCTCTCTCAGGAAGGAGACAAGAGCTACTATCAAGGGTTGCCTAAGTAACGACCCTGCCTGTAACCCAGCTGTTCCCTCCCTTGCCTGAACCAACAGATTCAGGAGACAATAAAGTGGGCTACGGCTGAGAACATACAGAGGTCAGCTCCCTTTCTAGGACAGTAAGTGACTCCCAAGTGACTATAGTCATGTTTCTGTCCCTCATCTGTTAACCATATCTCTACATAGGGGCCTAGGGTAAATAACTTACAGATGTGACTTTTCCACATGTAATATAAGAATATTTTTGAGCAATATCAATCAGGTATCTGTGTCCATCACAGCACAGAAACAGTTCTTATTAAGGTTACCAATGATTTACTGCTCGCCACTGATTCTGGGAACTGTTCTGCTTGACTTGAGTTATACATTTGATACAGTCGACCACGATATCCTCATTAATCGCCTTGAGACCTGGGTTGGTATTAAAGACACTGCTCTTGCCTGGTTTCACTCTTACCTCTCTGACAGAGCATTCTCTGTTGTAATGGGAGAATTATCCTCATCTCCATCCCCCCTCTCATGTGGTGTACCCCAGGGGTCAATTCTGGGTCCTATACTGTTTTTTTATTTATATGTTTCCTTTGGGTCAAATAATTCACAGTCATAATATAAATTTCTACTGTACGCAACTTTATGTTCTGCTAACTGATATGGAGAACCTTTCTCATGTCATGACTTGTCTCTCTGACATTAAATACTGGATGTCACAAAACTTCTTCGGGCTCAGTGAGTCCAAATCCTGAGGTCATGCTTCCTCCAACTTAGGAACATTGCAAAAGTTAAACATTTTTTATCTCATGCTGACCATAAAAAGGTAATCCATACTTTCATATCATCATGCCTGGATTATTGTAATTCTGTCGTATGTACGATCTTCGAACCCACAAAAATGCAGAACCACAAGGTAGCTTAGTCACATGATTCACACTTTTTTATAACAAGCATGGATATTGGACCAGGGTGTAGCAGTGGAGAACAGGCAAGGTGGAGATGGCTGAAAAGGCAGGCAGACAGGCAGACAGGAATCCAGAGAACAACAGGAGCTGATCACCAGCACAGGATAATCCTTTGGGGAGAGCAGAAGACAGGATCAAAAACACGAGGAAACAAAATATACTTACAAAGTATATAGCTGTGTATTTCTTAGCAGAGCCTTGACGTAGTGGTCGTACTGTGTACGGGGACGATCTGGCGTCAGTGTAGTGGAAGAGTCTATCATATAAGCTGTGGAGACTGATGAGTAGATAGAGGACAGGTGTGCCGGTGATCAGCAGCAGGTGAGGATTCATGGAGCCGGTGACATACACACATACACACACACACACCTACAGACAAGTAGGGGACACACAGGAAACACCAGGAAGGGGAAACAACAGAGAACACAGGGCTGAAGAGGCAACGGTGGCAGACTACCACAAATTCCCTGTATTCAGGGCTCAGACAAAAGGCCAGTCTTCAGCTCATTCAGAACTCGGCTGCCAGACTTCTGACAAACTCAAAGAGACCATATCACACCCATCCTTGCAACATTACATTTGCTACAAGTTTAGAACTGATTTTAAACTTTTATTAATTACTTTTAAAGCCCTACATGGCCTTGCTCCAATTTACATTACAGATTTACTTGTGCATCTTGAGCCTAGTTGCTGTCTGCATTCTTCAGGTAGGAGCCTTTTAAAGGTGGGGTATGTGGCATTTTAATCCAATACACGTCTTTTTGTCAAATTCAGCGAATATCTCCGCATGGTCGGCTAGCTGTCTGTTCTGTGTGCGCTCTGAAAAAAACTCTGGTGTTTGTACACAGCCCTGGCTCTGTAAATGGGAAACACACAAAGGCTCGGACCGAGCCACAAAACACTATTCCAGCCATGATTTATGTGTCAGGTAAGGTTAAATGACTTGCCCACGGACATTCAACTTTCTAGTTTGCCAAGATATGCTGTTGTTGTGATGTTAGCTATAGTAGCAGGAGAGTTGTGAGCATCGCTGTCTGGAGCTGCTGTGCTGGCTCTGGGAAACTGTCTCGGCCTCTCTGGCTGTTAGCTTCGCAGCAGCAACTGTAGGGAAAGTTTGCTAACCCACAACCTAGCTAAGCTAACCCACAACATGGTTAACATTAGTTGCATTACTTGCTGTGTTGTTGTTCGCTCTATATCATGGTATTTGTCATGGTATTGGATTTCTCCAGAATCGCATACCCCACCTTTAACTGTTCCCACAGCCCGCCTCATTACAAAAGGAAACTGGGAGTTTTCTGTTAGAGCCCCACAGCTGTGGAACTCTGTGGGGCTCTGCCTGAGGAACTGGGTTAGCTGACTCAGTACCTTCTATTAAATCATTCCTCAAAACTTACTTTTCAAAATCAGAATCAGAAATACTTTATTGATCCCTGAGGGGAAACTCTTTCGTTACAGCTGCTCACTGTCACGTCAATGCACACTTGAGAATAGAAGTACTAAGCAAATCAAAGTATAATACGCTATAATACAGGTAAGATAAATTAAGTACAAAGTGGATATAAGTATAAAAGCTTAAATAAGTTTAAGTAAGTTTAAGTGGATTTAGAGGTTGATAAGTATGTAAGGTATAATAATAAAATGTAATAATATGTCCCACAGGCAGGAATGACTTCCTGTGGCGCTCTGTGGTGCTTTTTGGGGGGATGAGTCTTTCGCTGAAGGTACTCCTTTGTTTGACCAGCACGTCATGGAGTGGGTGGGAGACACTGTCCAAGATGGCATGTAGTTTGGCCAGCATCCTCCTCTCTGACACCACCGACAGAGAGATCCATCCCCACAATGTCACTGGCCTTACAGATCAGTTTGAAATCATTGATCTAGCATTTGATGTCAAAGTGTCGTGTGTGCAGATGCATACTCACATAGAATATGATTAAGTGTGAAACATGATGTGTGCAGTGACTTTTACAGAACAAATGTCCCAGAAAAAAACATATCAGGGTCTGAAAACCATCAATCCAGTTTAAGACATTAACACTCTCAGTAAAGGTAATATACGGCTAATATGCCATGGATAGGATTATTAACATGGCATATGTCAGGGTGGCTGTGGCTTGGTGGTAGAGCGGTCGTCCACCAATTGGAAGGTTGGCGGTTCAATCCTGGCCTCCCCCCCCCCAGCCCACATGTCAAAATGTCCTTGGGCAAGACACTAAACCCCAAATTTCAGTTTGTGTGTGAATAGTTAGTTTAGTTATTAAACATGGCCGACACATTGACTGCAACAGATAGGTGTTATTCTTACAGAGGATACAGTGGTATTACAGCTGCAATCTTTTTAATCCTGAAGGATTTATTGCCCTTTGCCGCATTATGCTATTTTTTGCCATCCTTACAACCAGCCCTATCTGAGATACTCAGCACACACACACACTGTCTCACACACATTCATTATATTTGTCAGGATCAGTTTTCATCAAGGATGTGTTCATGCATAGACAGTTAATTTCTGCTGAGTCAGAACAGTGACAACTCTCCTTACCTTGCCTAGATAAGGTGTGTGGATGTTCCACATCGCTATGATAGTATATTTGGGTAAACGTTCTGCATCTACAAGTCAACTGTTGCCATTTTGCACATACCTGATACTGGTTGTATTGTAAAACTATACACAACACACAGTGTGCTTCATAAGGAAAATAGACTCAACAGGGACCACCGGAAGCACCGCAGTGGAACTCCCTTATGTGGCTGTACTGTCAGAACATCTTGCCAGAGTCTTCAAGTCCCAAGGAGTCAGCACTTACCACAAACCATTCAATATCTTAAGATCTCTGCTGGTTCACTCTAAAGACAGGACCCAAACAACATCAGCTGTCTGAACACCAGACCAAAACCACTCATAGCATCCAATTTAATCAAACTTACTGATATACATTACTGACTGTATTAATGTTGTTACTCAGCTCAGCTTCATTAGGTGTCTTTAAACAACTCCAAATCCTCCACAACCCTAGACATGTAGTAACAGGGAATGAAACATTGTGGTTTAACAAGCCTTCAGCCTCCAGTTATTTACTGACCATCAACAGCTAGCTTAGCCTCAGTGACTGCACACAGCTCTCCAGAAGTCCTTTCCCTTACACCGGTGCTTTTACGCACCCTCCAACTCAACTCCAACAAAACCAAGTGAATCCTGGATATAGATTTACCAGTAGCTAATGTTAGCAAGCCTGCTAAGAACACACAAGAATAATAATAATAATAATAAAACTTTGTTTTGATAAGTGCTCTATAAATAAAGTACAAAGTGCTTCACAACAAGAGAAATAAAATACCACAGTGAATGACGAAATATAAAGAAATAAAACACATAAAATACACAAAAGCAATAAAATAAACAGTAAAATAAACAGCCAGTTCAGGTAAAATCAGGATATGCCTTCAGATAAAAATATGTTTTGAGACGAGACTTAAACGAAGACACTGACTCAGACAACCTAATTTCTTCGGGCAGGTTGTTCCAGAGCCTCGGGGCCCTGATAGCAAAAGCTCTGCCCCCCTTAGTTTTCATCCTGGACTCAGGAACAGACAGGAGACCCCTGCCCGAAGATCTCAAACTACGTGAAGGTTCATAAGGGATTACAAAGTCTAAAATATAATCTGGGGCCAGGCCATGAAGAGCCTTAAAAGTAATCAACAAGATCTTAAAATCAATCCTAAAACCAACAGGGAGCCAGTGTAAAGAGGCTAAAACAGGTCATACTTCTTGGTCCTGGTTAACAGCCTAGCAGCTGAGTTTTGTACAGTCTGCAGTCGTGTCAAAGTTTTTTGATTAAGACAAGTGAAAAGGCTGTTACAATAATCAAGGCGTGAGGAGATAAAAGCATGCACAACAGTTTCTGCATCAGTAAGATTTAAAATAGATCGTATTTTTGCAATATTTCTGAGGTGATAGAAACATGATTGGACAAGCTTAGTGATATGTTGCTCAAACATAAATTGCTATAAAACAGGACACCAAGATTTCTTGCAACAGGTTTGATATGTTGTGACAGGTTACCAGTAGATGGCAGTATTTGTTTAGTGATGTGTTGGGGCCCAATAACAAGGATTTCAGTTTTATTTGAGTTGAGCTAAAGAAAATTTATCGACATCCAATTTTTTATGTCAGGCAGGCAGTCCTGCAGAGAACTCAGCATACTGAGGTCAGTGGGCTTGACAGGGAGGTACAACTGTGTGTCATCTGCATAACAATGAAAAGAAATACCATGTCTGTGGATTACATCACTCAAGGGAAGCATGTATAAGGAGAACAATATTGGTCCCAGAATTGAACCTTGAGGCACACCATACTTGATATGGGAAAAGGATGACATGAAGTTATTAATGCTAACACAGAATTTCCTATTGGACAGATAAGATGCAAACCAGTCTAGTGCAGTGCCAGATATGCCCACCCAGTGCCTCAGTCTATATAAAAGAATGCCATGATCAATTGTATCAAAGGCAGCACTTATGTCCAACAGCACAAGAATTGAACACATGCCTGCGTCTGCATTCATTAAAAGGTCATTAGTGACTTTGAGAAGGGCTGTCTCAGTGCTGTGGTGTTGACGAAAGCCAGATTGGAACTTTTCAAAGGTATTATTGTTTTCCACAGCAGCAAGAAGCTGCTTAGATACAAGTTTTTCGAGAATCTTCGAAATAAAAGGCAATTTGGATATTGGGCGGTAGTTATACAGGAGGGTGGGATCAAGCCCAGGTTTTTTTAGGACTGGCTGGACACAAGCTGTTTTAAAGAAATCAGGGACACAGCCAGTAGACAGCGAGCTGTTAAAAATAATTTGTAAAAGGGGCGCTATACAATCCATAACTTCCAATAAAAACCTAGTTGGGATTTTGTCCAGAGGGCTAGCGGATACTCTCATAAGAGACATGATGTCTGCGAGTTCGGGCAGAGTAACAGCAGAAAAATTGCTCAAAGAATCCCTGAGCGGGTGATCCACATCTAAAAAGGCAGGATTGGGGGTGATATCAGATCTTAGAATGATTCTTGTCCCACCAGACAGTCAACATGTTTTCTTTTAACCATGGCCACGATATTTCCCTGACTTTAACCAAGTAGTTTTTGTGCCTAAACCTAACTAAACCTTAACAATAGAGGTTATATGAATCATTTTTGTAACAATTTTGGAAACTACTGACAAACTGTCATCCTGTTGAAAAGGGCACACGACATGACACCTGTCATTTTGTGTGCAATGAGGGATTATTTGGGACATTGGACAATAGGTTGTAATAAACTGGAACCATCCTTGAACACAAAGACATTAATTAACAAGTGAATTTAGATTTTTACATTCACGAATTAACTGTAGAGCTCTTTTACTGTTGCTCCAACATTCACTTGGAATTAAACATGCAGTTTAAAGGACAGGTTCACAATTTTTATAGTGTGTCTTAAATCCAGGTTTCCATATGTACATTGAAACAGGTTTTGCTTGCTGTAATCATTCCTCCTTTTCATATTGACCATTAAGAGATCCCTTACTGATGCACTTTCAATGGGCAGTGATGGGGGACAAAATCCACACATTTCACTAGATCCTAGCCCAGATCCACACATATGAACACCAGATATCCATGTGCACACAGGTACAGACTACACTAATTCATGCACACACGTACTGTACATTACTGCTTAGAGTAATGCATATGTCCGTGCTCACACATACTTTATGAATTAATGCATTGACGTGAATTTTTTTTCCAATTCGGAGGGGCAGGTAGATAGCCAGTAAATGGATTTTGTACTTGCATTATACATACACACAGCAATGTTATATTCCCCATTTTATCTTATCTTTAAAATATATTATGTAATGAACTGTCAGATTGTGCATCAGTGGTAATTATTGGATGTTAACAAACCTCTGAGACAGACAGTGGCCAGTTTGACAGGGAATACAGTACCGAAATGGTTTTCTAGCCAGGTTTGCCTCCTTGGATCCTGGGGCAGAGTCAGCTAGTTAATAGCACGGCTGGCTGCACGGGTCTAACTGAGCTAACTAACTTAGCTAACAGCAGCTAACAGTTACAATTAGCAGCAGTTAGCGGTTATATTAATAATAATAATGCATTACATTTATATAATGTTAGCGTTTTATCTTGATACCCAAAGTGCTTCACAGTGAAGGGGGGCAACTCACCTCAACCATCACCAATGTGGTTAGGTTAGCTAACGTTAATTTAGCAACAAGTAAAGCTATCTGTCCATCAGGAAACTCCATAAATCACCTCTGTACTGTACAAATGGTTCCACTTTACTTGAGGTCAAGGGAATTATTCATGACACCATTATAATGGTCTAATGACAGCCAATGTCAAAACCAACCACATATGACAGTATAATGTAATGTTAACACATAAAGCTAAATAGATTCTTTAAGTTTAATTAAGATAATTAGGCCTGCTATGGCATGTTTATGCATGTTTATGTTATGTTGTCTTGGTTAATGTAACCCTGTCATAACAAAGACATCTCAAACACTGTCAACTTTGCATTGACAAAAGTGACATAATTGACCAAATGACACTTAATGACAACAGTTATAAACCTTCATAAAGACTCCTTCGTGTTCATGACAGGTGTTATGTCATGGTTATGATGGTGTCATGCCAGTTTTATGAACCCACCTTCAAATAAAGTGTTACCCTATATTTATTAGAAAACTACCGTAAAACTTCAATTAAATGCCGTGTCCCAATTAGATGCCGATCCCTTATACTGGCCGTGTAATGTCTGGAGTAACACTGGTAAAAGACTCAAATGCACAACTCAGAAACAAGGAGTGATCATAGTTCAATTCTTTACTTGCCAAAAACAGGTTCAGTACACAGGCAGTCAATCAGCACAAGCAAACAAATCCAGGGAGTAGGCACCGGGTATGGTTTTTATAGAAGTTCTTTGGATGTATAAAACCTCTTAAAGCCCATGAGCTAGTTCTAAGCTGCTTAGATCACGCATACCAATACACATAAACTTTTGTCAATATGGACATGCTACACATTGTTAGATCGGTTAGATTCTCCACAATTCAATCGTTCAGCTCATTTTACGAAACCATGAGCACCCAAGTATAATTAATTCAGATTTACCGGCATGGTAAACAAGAGAGACGAAAAAAAGAGGTGACTCCCTACCTTTGAAACTGTCTTAAATATAATTATATAAATATAATATGTGTCCATTCCTCGATTATTTATATTCCTTTAGTCCATAAGGGTCCACCGATCAAAATAATCAAAACTCTTTTTCATAAAAATGTATCCAAGTTGTGAATATTGTCATGTGAAGTCTGTTGCTCATTGTCTGCTAACTTGGTTCGTCTCTCTGTCTTGCTTGCTCCCTCTTGATGCGCTGTCTCTCAGGGCTAGATCAAATAAATTATTTGGAATTCATATGCTATTCGAAAGCCTAATTTTTATACAAGTAATGTACAGTTTAGGACTGAGATGGTGAATTGGCAATCCCGAGTGGTAAAGGACCGCAGTCCCTGCAGAGTTGTTCTGCCTAATGCCTGTCCATTCCTCCTAATTTACCTGGCTAATACTGCCACATTGTGGGAATTCAATACAAGTAATATTCATACTGGTTTAAATAAACAATTTGATAGTATTTGTACTTTGCTGAGCAAGAGTTTTTAAAGGCTTGTCCCATACAGACACCTGTCCCAAATATAAGCAGGTTGAGTTCAGTGATTGAAGCAAATAAAAGCTCTGGCTATTAATTGAATTTTTTGGCATTTACAGAACAGCCTCAGAATTGAGCTTCAGAGCAATGTTTTCTGATCACAAGAGTAAGAGAACTATTTACAGAACAAGTTTTTTTATGAAAGTTGCTTTATTTACAAGTATAGATATTGACACATTTTACTCTGATATTACTTGTACTCGTAAAAAGTGTATTATCTGTACTGGATATTCGTTTCCGCCGAGTACTCGCTTAACCCTACTAATTAATACTATGAATTTGAAGCCAATTGATGCTAGGGCTGTCAACTTTAGTCGTTTAGTCGACTAATCGGTCGATGCCGTTTTGGTCGACTGACATTCTCATTGGTCGACCAGTTGCAAAAAATTTTTTTATACCAATAAAGAAATTTTCATTGATTTACTCCTTGATACTTATTCCTTTATTAGCAGTTATATATTACTGTATTCTAAATATAATTAGCCTATGTTTTAAATCTTTTGTTTAGCTGCATTTTACAAAAAAAGACGACAAGACTGTGGAGTGCAAGCTATGCGGCCTAAAGCTAACTTACCATAGCTCAACAACCAATATGACCTATCACCTAAAAGCGGTAAGCGAGATATAAATGTGTCAGACAGCTTTGCTATGTCTAATGTCGAAAAGTTTATATATTTTATTGGTTATGTACTAGGCGCATCCACAGGCCATGCCACAGGCGTCAGGAAGCACCCAGACGCAACTGGAGTTGGTCCATCCTCTGTCGGCAAAGAGAAAGGAGGACATCACTAAGGGGATTGTGCATTACATCGCCCAAGATATGAGACCAGTCAATACGGTGGAAGGAGAGGGCTTTAAGAACATGTTTAAAATCGTCGAGCCAAGATATACTGTGCCAGCACGGGAGACTGTCATGCGTGCGCTAAGTTCGCGGTTTGATGGACTTAAAGTAAATGTAAACCAGTTACTCCAATCCTCCGAGGCTGTAGGCCTCACAACTGATTTGTGGTCTTCACTTAGAATGGAGGCATACATGACAGTTACGGCCCATTTTATCGATGCGGACTGGAAAATGAATAGCGTTGTGTTAGAAACAAAGCAGATGGATGAAGCGCACACAGGAGAAAATGTCGCTGCGCGACTCACTCAAGGAGGTTAACACATACCTGTCAGCGGCCTTCCCAATGCTTGAGAATCTAAAAAAATGTCATCTTGCCATCACAGATAACGATAGTCCAACAAAGAAGAAGTTGAAACTTAAGCTTGTGCAGGAAATAGACAGTCGATGGAAACTCAAAGACCGAGTTGTGATGACAAGCAGCCTGTACATTTTAACTGCAGTACTGGACCCGCGCTTCAAACAGCTACCTTTTCTTAATGATGAGAAACGGGATGAGGCCTATTCTTCCGTAAAACTAGCACAAAGGCTAAGCCTCTCGGGAGACAGCGCAGAGCAGACAGGGGATGATGAGGACCCGTTGGCAAAAAAACAGAAAACGGCAAAAGAGAAGGAGATAGCGATGCTTCTTTGTGGACATGGTGCAGAGGATGATCCTGATGAGCCAAGAGCACAAAGATCCTCTTGCGACGAAATGAAAGATTATCTTCAGGACAGAAGTAAAGTGGACACTGCTGGGCCACTTGCGTGGTGGAAAAATAATGAGGAGAGATATCCACGACTTGCTCGGGCAGCCAAACGCCTGCTCTGCATCCCTGCAACCTCCACTCCTGCAGAGCGCATATTTTCCAAAGCAGGATTTATTGTTAACAAGTCGAGGAGCTGTCTTTTACCCAAGAATGTGGACATGTTAGTGTTTTTGGCCCACAACATAAAAAGGTGGACTAGGCCTGCAGATCTGTAAGTAGCCTTAACGGCTTTATTATGCTGACTCAATAGATTTTGACTCAATTTATTTGTACACTTGACGTGTTTGAAAATAGCCTATATAATGTAACAAAACGAAAATAAATCTATAGGCCTTCCTACTATACAGCCTATTATTATTAGTGTTTTTTTAGGCTATTTTGGGTTTGTTTGTGTTTGTTTTAAAACGCCTAGATCGGTTGGACAAAAGTTAACCCATAGCTTTGAAAGTAAAGAAGAATATACAGCCTGTATAATCGAGAGCTTTTGTTAGGATTTTTCATTATTTGGCAGTTTTAGCAGTTATATTTTTTGTAGCGTGTGGTGTGGTCAGGTGCACGATTGTGACGGTCACTATAGACCTAGGACAGAACTCCTCACTTTGCAGTTTAAAAAATAACCTAATTTTCAAAGAATTGTATTATTATTATAGTTTTATTGATGTTTTTCGATGTTGTTTTATAAATGCTCTATTATAATTGTTTAATAAATGTTCAATCAAAAAAGACCGCGTCTTTTTTTTTTTTTTTAGTCAACTGATCGTTGCGCAGGACAGGACTTTGGTCTACTAAGCATTTCTTTGGTTGACTACAGCCCTAATTGATGCATTTTGCTTAAAAATTGCTCTGATTCTTATGACATACACACATACTGCAGGAATCAGTTAAATTGTATTTATATAGCGTTAATTCATAACAGAACTTATCTCATTCCCATATCTCTAATCACAGAGACCCAACAAATCAGTGTGACTTACTCTTTCCAGCCATAACAGTTATGTCCATCAAGGACAAACATCCATAAAAGCATATAGATATAATAGATATAATACACTCTTTGTAACTTCAGATATTGCCTCATACTTTGACTTGACTTTATCTCTCCCAAAGTGTGATGAGAACTGTGGTGGGAAAATCTCAAAACATATTCATCTCATAAGAAAAACAAAAACAACAGGCATGACAAAATCCATGAAAATGTACTTTTTTGTTGATATTACACTAGTAATACATTTTTAATAGAACTAAGGCTCAAAATGTCCCTCGATCCATTCATAAACAGATATTTGTGGTGTGTGGAAAACCTGTGGATGTAGGACATTGGCAAAAAGCCCAAATAATCCCAAATTGTGTAAAACTTTTTTCTTTCACAAATACCATCAACAACAGGTATAGTACCAATTGCATGCCAGTTGATGGTAATAGCCCAACTAATACTAGAAACAAAAGCCTAGCTAAGAATAGTGACAAAGCAATGAGCAATGTAAATAAAAGGAGTAAACCTGAGCAAATGCAGCCAAGGGTTCAGGTACTTGTTTATTTCTGAGGCTTTCTTTCATGAGTAACTGCACAATTTTTTACATTATCTCAACACTAAATGTTAAATAAAGCATTTTTGAATAACTTTTGTTAAATGACAGCAATCATCTATATACTGATTACACCTCCCAACATGTAATCTTCAATGGAATATGTCAGCATCTTTTTCTTTTGCCCACAAATCCTTTAAATATGAAGCCTCTTCAAAAATTGTAATCATTGTAATGAAAGTTTGATTCTATACAATGGCACTTTGTTAGCATTACCACTGTGAAAGTACATTATACAAGCCAGTAGGAGCAACTAAGTGTATGAATATCACAGTATACCTCTCAGCATTAACAAGGGCTGAGATAAGTAGGTAATCATGGCAGCAGTACTGTTAACAAAACGTTTCAACCCATTATTTTCTTTCACAGAAGGAGAATATGTTGTCTACTGTCCTCAGATTGTTCATCCTTTCTGTGTCATGAATGGATGTTGTTTTTCTGAGTTGCATTTGTCTCACGCTCTGACCCCTGAGAACATTTTTGTGTTTTGAAAGAAAGCAGAGCATACTGTAGTGTAGTGCTGAAACAGAACAGAAACAGACATCAGCCGTCCGGAGTCGGTGACCAGCGTTCCACACCAAGGGCACATTATGACACCTGAGCCACCTGAGTTACATTCACTAATGAAGACTGTGAAATACAGTTGAAAGCTCTGAAAAACCTAGTAAGTGGACCTTGAGTTGAGAATATTTTGTTACAGAAGCATCACGGCAACAGTTTTAATAAATATGCCCACTTTTTTTCCGTTTCATTGAGATGTCAGAACACTGACGGCACAACTCACAGACATAAATAAAAGTCCATAAATTGTTTTAGGCCCCATTTACATTTGTCATTTTAAGTGTCCGGATAAAATCCAGATGAAATTTATACTCAGCCAGATATGTGTATCTCTGTTGGTCAGATAAAAACGGCTTATTCTATGGTAATGAAAACACAACGATTCTTATTTTCAGGTGATTATATACCAATGAAAACATACTTATAAATATTATATTCCATTTCTGCCAGTAGCTCCTTCTAAATGTTACACCCTGGACCTTTAAAGCATTTACAGATGAAAAGCCAAGTCAATAATCATTGTCAACGATGAATAAGTATGGTTGATCAGCATACTTGCCAACCTCCAGACATCATAGCTTAAATAGGGATACCAAACCTAACCAGGGGATCTTCCCCGAGGATATTATTAATGTAATACTGTTTTTCTGCATTCTAGTGAATTTATGGAGTCATTTTGTTGCCAAAATGTGGAATCAGTGGAATCTGGAGGGTTAGATATATGAGCGGATATGATTAAATTTTGTTCACATATATTGTTAACATTTGCTATTGGTGATTTGATTTTCAAATTTGTAGTACTCACCTCAAGGGCGTAACATTGGTTTGAAAGGTTCTGAATACCATTTTCTGCATTTCCTCATGCTTTTATCATATTCCCAGCTACTTAAAAGCTACACATTATGATTAAGATGGATATGCTTAGTTTAAAGTGGTAAATATACATCAGAACAAGCTTCCTACTCTCTGCATTTTTAACCCAGAACCCTGCTGAACATCACATGCTGTGGTGTTCAGTTAGGGATGTAAGCTATACTTTGAAGAATAGGACTGGTAGATCTATGGCACATTATTTATGGCACTGTCAACAGATAATGTTCCATGTGCAACTTCAATCACAACATATAAGAAATGTATCAAAATATGAAATATACAGTGGTGTGAAAAAGTGTTTGCCCCCTTCCTGAATTCTTTTTTTGCATGTTTGTCACACTTAAATGTTTCAGATCATCAAACAAATTTAAATATTAGTCAAAGATAACACAAGTAAACACAAAATGCAGTTTTTAAATGAAGGTTGTTATTATTAAGGGAAAACAAAATCCAAACCTGCATGGCCTTGTGTGAAATAGTGATTGCCCCCTAAACCTAATAACTGGTTGGGCCACCCTTAGCAGCAACAGCTGCAATCAAGCGTTTGCGATAACTTGCAATGAGTCTTTTACAGCGCTGTGGAGGAATTTTGGCCCGCTCATCTTTGCAGAATTGTTGTAATTCAGCCACATTGGAAGGTTGTTGAGCATGAACTGCCTTTTTAAGGTCATGCCACAGCATCTCAATAGGATTCAGGTCAGGACTTTGACTAGGCCACTCCAAAGTCTTTATTTTGTTCTTCAGCCATTCAGAGGTGGACTTGCTGGTGTGTTTTGGATCATTGTCCTGCTGCAGAACCCAAGTTCGCTTCAGCTTGAGGTCACGAACAGATGGCCGGACATTCTCCTTCAGGAGTCTTTGGTAGACAGCAGAATTCATGGTACCATTTATCACAGCAAGTCTTCCAGGTCCTGAAGCAGCAAAACAGCCCCAGACCATCATACTACCACCACCATATTTTACTGTTGGTATGATGTTCTTTTTCTGAAATAAGACGGTGTAGTCCCTCATTCGTCCAGGAATGTTCCATCGTAGAAAAGGTTTCAATCGTAGTCATCTGGACACTGTTTTCAGAATCAAGACGTTTCGGCTCCCATCTGGAAGTCATTCTCAATTGTGAAAAATATTCTGAGAACTCAGAAATTTAAGCTACTCTGTGTTACTTAAGCCCTGCCCTCAGGAAGGAGTCTTCCTGAGTTTCTGCTGTTTACCCTGCCTAGTTTCACCTGAAACCGACCTTCTTTTGTTTCCATGATGGCCCAGTAATCAGTAATCAGGCCTATTGTTTTCTGGCTGCATCTCCCTCATCACTGTTAAGTACCTGATTAGCATATGATTGGCTTGGCTTGACCATGGTGATAATACACTGTGGTAAATCGGTCTGAGTGGAACATTCACTCTTTGTGAATTTTGGGAAGGCCATAGATGAAAGGAATGGCTTCCCCAGGGTATAGTCTGTAGTACAGAGGCCTGTCTATCACCTCCTCCTTCTCAAGCAGACAAGGGCCGCTGCACTGTGATTCTGAACACAGCCGATGAAACCAAGGTCAACAACCTTCTTGAAGACACAACCACATATCAAAAACTTAAAAGAGATCCAACCAATGGCTACAAGAAGAAGGTTATAGACTGTCTACAGAAGCTTGAGAAGGAGGAGGTGATAGACAGGCCTTTGTACTACAGACTATACCCCGGGGAAGCCATTCCTTGCATCTATGGCCTTCCCAAAATTCACAAAGAGTGAATGTTCCACGAAGACCCATCGTGTGTAGCACAGATTCCATCACATACAACGTAGCCAAACATTTGACTACAATCTTGGCTCCGCTGGTGGGGAACACAGTACATCATGTGGAAAACACACAGAAATTTGTGGACAAAGTGAAACATCTCCAGTTGGACCCAGATGACGTAATGGTTTCGTTTGATGTTGTGTCCTTGTTCGCCTGCATTCCGACCTCAGAAGCCGTGACAGCGGTGAGGAGAATACTGCAGCTCCACCTCGCAGGAAAGGACCAAGCTTACACCTGAACACATCTGCAAACTATTAGACATCTGTCTTAACACAACCTACTTCCAATTCCGGGGACACTTCTACAGACAGATTCACGGCTGTGCCATGGGCTCTCCAGTCTCTTCCATCGTGGCCAACCTGTACATGGAACAGTTTGAGAAGAAGGCATTGTCCTCGTTCCCGGGCACACCACCAAGTCATTGGTTCCACTACGGGGATGACACCTTTGGTCATCTTTCTTTATATCTCGTCATTCACTGTGGTATTTTATTTCTCTTGTTGTGAAGCACTTTGTACTTTGTTTTGATAAGTGCTCTATAAATAAAGTTTTATTATTATTATTATTATGTCAGTGACCGACAATGACAGCTCGTTGTCATGGTAACGGCATTGCACTCCTTGCTATGATTGGACCGGAGTCAACGTACACACAGAAACTGACAATGGGCATGCACACACATACAGTACATACAGGTGGCTATGTGTAGGCTAGCTGTCTGCTGTGTCACATGTGTGCACTAATATGGGCATGCTCAATCATAGTAGCAATGCTCAAAAACAAGAAAATAAAGCCCTACATAACGTGATACCTGAAACAAGGTCAGATTGATTTGCAGTTGGGTCCAGATTTGAGAAGCCATGAAGTACTTTATGTTAAATAGTTAGTGCCACATTTATTGGTTTGTTATGTTTAGTTTTGTAAGTTACGTCAAAATCTGATCGGTGGTGTCCTGTATCAGCTATTACAGTGAGAGAGAGGGCATGAGTTTGGAATTCTTATGGAGTGATTCGATTCACTTTTAATTAAAGTAAACAATATTGGCATTGTGATAATAAAAGAGATGCTTCCAAAGCATGTAAGCATAGAAACATCAAAAACATTATTGTGTGTTTTTTTCTCTCTCTTTTTTTAATTTATCAACAGTCCTAGCTACCTCATAGCTGTTCCAGGCTCTTTTTTCCTTTGAACCACACTAAATTGCAGCTATTACTGCTACAAAAATGAACCTGTATCCTTTTTTTACTGCAGATGTTGTTTACTAAAGCAAACTACAGTGGTGCTCCAAGTGAGAGAACTGAACTGTAACAACAGGACAGATAAAGGAGCCTAGCCCTAACCCTCCACAGGATGTTTCCATGGCCACCTAAGTGTAACCCTTGATCTGTTCATGATTTGGTCATGTAATCCACTACACCACACTCTACCTCTCTCTCTCTCCCCAGACGCTGAAGGACCCCACTCTTGCAGCCAGGAAGGATTTCCAGCGTGAGGCTGAGTTGCTGACAAATCTCCAGCACGAGCACATAGTGAAGTTCTACGGAGTGTGTGTGGACGGAGACCCTCTCATCATGGTGTTTGAGTACATGAAGCACGGAGATCTCAATAAGTTTCTCAGGTGAGTTCAGAAGACAAACAACCGGTGGGGGAGGAGGTGTGGTGCAAGTGCATCTGCTGTGAGTGACCACAATAACGGCCTTTGGACTTTGGGAGTAGAGTGCCCAAATGGGAACTAATGAGATGAAAGTGCAACTATCCAAAGTAATCAAGTATTTCATCCGTCACTACACAAAAAACTCTTGCATGAAATTTTCCATTTCTATTGTGGAAACCGAGATTTGTCCAAATATTATGTAGCTTCACATGTTAATTTCAACATGTGCTTTGATAAGAGTGTTAAGTAATGTGAAAATTGAACTGTAAGTTATTTTACAACTGCAAGGCTTTAAAGGACCATACCAGTGATTTTACACCATCAGTCCAGTACAGCCTTATGTTACTGACAACCAATTTATGCAAGTGGCAACTTTCTCAACATAGCTGATGCATCATAATGAAACACACATCCACACTGGTTTTCATTCACCTTAGCTAATTTTAGAGTTTTAATCGTGTTAAAATGGTGGAGTGATCTGTGCATCCTTGCTGGTGGTGCGTTCACGTGCTGAAGTGAAAGTCTGACGACAGACCTTCATTCAGCTGCCACATGGTCAAACTATCAAAGATCGCTTACTGGATTAACGGGGCTGGAAGACCCGCATAGCAGTAAGTACACAAAAAGTAGTTAGCAAAGATGTAACTCCGCAAAGTAGCAATGCTTTCACAATAAAATGTCAGACAGAGAATATCATGATGAGGATCTCAGACAGGAAGACGATTACATTCTCTACAGACTGACTGTCTGAACCAGAGTATACCGAGGTATGGTGCTGAGGCGAGCAGAGCGAGACAGGAAGAGGACAAGAGGGGACACTGCAGATACATCAACCAGAACATCAGCCTCTGAACCAACAGACAGCAGCTGCTGGTGGAGCTGTAACACATGACAAACTATCCACAACAAGAATGTGACACGTGGGAGCCGCTGTTGGAGGAGTCGAGGTAGCGATGCAGTGGATGAATGTACAATACGTATTGTATGTTATTGCCAGGTGTAAATAGGTTATAAGGGCTGGGTTATGCTAGAAAAGAAAGTTGGCAAAAGTGTTTATAGGTGTTCTGAACGGCCATACTTGAAGGAGGAGGGAAGGGGGCAACACGCAATATCGTTTATCGTTTGGTGTTTCATTGTCCTGGAAGACACTCATAGTGTTGCACTCGGTTGTTCACACGAAGAGTGACTGAAATATTTCTGTAAAGAATGAAAAAAGAGAGTTGAGAGAGAAGTTCAAAACCCACCTACTATCTCACCCTTGCATAGCTGACCAATCACATAGCTCAGGTTACTACTGCATTTCCTTTGTGCCATATCCCCATTGGCTTTATCACAATGCTATTTAAATCTTGTAAACATAGTGGAACATGGACCTGGTGTTGACTGTTTGAAGGGTCTAAAGCTAAAACATGGAATGCTTTTGTAAATTTACATTACATTACACATTACACAAGGCCCAGTGTAAACCATTGTGTTATGTGTTATCAGTCACAGAATCCATAATTAAGTCAAGTCAAATGTATTTATATAACACATTTCATACAATGTAAGCTCAATGTGCTTCACACACAAGATGAACAAAATAAAATAAGACATGAGTACATATTTAAATACATATTTAAAGAAAAACAAATTCATATATCCATCCTCTGTCCACCCACCAACATAAACGCACCCACCCCATGTACCCAAAGAGAGAGAGACAGACAGACAGAAGCACAGGCTAGCCATTGGCCGGAGAGAACAAGAAGGTCTGAAGTTTGCTTTTAAAAGACGACACAGTTGTGGTACATCTTATGTCATCAGGCAGTTTGTTCCAGAGAGTGGGCCCATAATAACTGAGTGCACCTTCACCAGATTTACTACTGATCATGGGTACAGTTAGGAGACCAGTGTCTGATGATCTGAGGGCTCTGGAGGGTTTGTAAGGAATGAGCAGATCAGAGATGTATTTAGGAGCTAGACCATTAAGTGATTTGTTAACAGTGCACAATATTTTGAAATCAATTCTGTATTTTATCAAAAGCCAGTGAAGTGATCTCAGTATAGGAGTAATATATTCAGTTTTTCTGTCCCAGTGAGGACTCTGGATGCAGCATTTTGAATGAGCTGGAGCCGTCCCACAGTCTTTATGGGGAGTCCAGCAAGAAGGGCATTACAGTAGTCGAGCCTGGAGGAGATAAATGCATGAACCAGTTTTTCAGTGTCTGACTGAGACAAGATGGATTTGACTTTGGAAATATTTTTAGGTGGTAAAATGCTATTCTAGTTATACTTGTAATGTGGCTTGTGAAGTTTAGTTCTGAATCTAAGATAACACCTAGATTTCTAACCTGCTCACTGGGTTTCAGAGACAGCGTGATCAGTTTGGAGTGGATCTCCTGTCTCTGACCTCTAGCGCCTACCACAAGGACCTCAGTCCTGTGGTAGGCGCTAGAGAGTTGCACTGCAGAGAGTTTTTGGTCATCCAGTGTCTGATGTCACTGATACAGTTGACAAGTTCAATTATGGGGTTGAGGCTATTGTGTAATTGTGTATCATCGGCATAAGAATGGTAAGATACATTGTGCTTCTGTATGATGGAGCCAAGTGGCAGCATATAGAGATTAAACAGTAATGGGCCCAGAACTGAGCCTTGTGGGACCCCACAACAAAAGTTCTAGTTTTGAAGCCTGTTAGGTAGGAAGAGAGCCAGTTAATGACATGGCCGGATAGGCCAACTGAATTTTCTAGTCTACTGAGTAGAATGTCATGGTCGATGGTGTCTAAGGCTGCAGTCAGGTCTAGTAATACTAAGATGGAAGGTTTGTTTGCGGCACTGTTGATCTTTAGGTCATTGACTACTTTTATGAGAGCTGTTTCAGTGCTATGTTTAGTCCTGAAGCCAGATTGTGAAGTGACAGGTAACTATGCAGCTGTTAGTAGACAACTTTACGAAGAAAAAGGGATATTGGCGATTGGTCTGTAGTTGCTCATCACAGACCCATCTGTGATGAGCAATAAGTTGTTCTTTTTCAGTAATGGTGTAATAACAGAATGTTTGAGGGAGGAGGGGAAGACTCCTGATTCTAAAGAATTGTTTACAATATTCAATACGTCATGTGATAGACAGTGGACTACACATTTGAAACATTTTGTGGGAACTGGGTCAAGGGAGCAGGTGGAGGAGTTTAGCTGCTGTATCACCTCTTCTAGATCATTAGAGGTAGTAGATGAAAAATGATGCATTGTTTCCACAGTAGTATGATGATGAAGGGGGGGAGGCACGCGAGATCCATTAGTATATGAAATTGTTAGATTCTTCCTAATATCAGAGACTATTTCCTGGAAGAAGGTGGCAAATTCATGACATTTGGTGGACGAGAGGATTAATTAGGCCTTTACACAATGGAGGTATTTTAATCTGCTCTTACGATGTGATATTAAGCATTACATTTTTTTTTTGCAGTGACACAAATTGCCTTGAACAATATTTTATCTTAGTGTTTGGAACAAGCAGTTTTCACTGGATAGTGATGTGTGTTTACAAAGACGTTCCATGTGCTTGGCAGGAATTCATTTGGAATATCCTTAATATAAAATCACACCAGAGAAACATCTCGAATTATCCTGTAAATCAAAATATCTATAACGAATAAAAGACAGCAAAAATAAAGTATTAACAGCAAAACAGATTAAAGTATTAAAAGTAAAAATAGTAATTCTGCCAGTTGAATGTTATGGTGTAAAAAGTATTCAGATATTTTACTTAAATCAATGTAGCAAAACCTCAAGTAAAAAATACTCAATTTTCCTGCATTTAAATGTTTCCATTTTTAGTACAAATACAGAAGTATTAGCTACAAAATGCATATCAATCATATGTGCATAGCATTTGTATGTGAAACCTGAATCTTCAAAGTACAGTAACTGGTAACTATAAATGTGGTGTAGTACAGTATTTCCCTCTGAAATGTAGGACAGTAGAATTATAAAGTAGCATCAAATGGGAAAACCTGAACAGTACTTAAATACAGTACTTTAGTAAAAACTGTTACTTTCCACAACTGGTGTCTTATTATTGCATAGCATATCATAGGCTCATAATTACAGATCTGTGTAAGCAGCATTTTCATTGTGTAGCTGGTTGAGGGTTGAGCTAATTGAACTACTTTATATACTGAGCTTGAATGTTCATTCTCGACCCTGAAGACACAAATAAAATAAAAAAGTCAAGGTCTGAAAAAGCTAGGAACTTAGTAACTGAAACATGAGGTAATATTGTCTGTTTTCTGTTCTGTTAGGTAGTTTAATCTTTAACAGTATATCATATTTAATATTTAATCATATGTTTTGTCTGTAAATTCTCACTCTACAAAGTAACAAGTTACTGCAGTTGTCAGATAAATGTAGTGGAGTAAAAAGTACAATATGTCCCTCTGAAATGTACAATGTAGTATCAAATGGAAATCCTCAAGTATATATTTTACTTGTAAATACAGTATTTGAATATATGTACTTTGTTACTTTTCACCACTGTCTCAAGTTATATATTTAAAATGCTAGTTTTCTGCTTCCTCACTTCCTTTATTTGTGTATCGAGTAGTGAGTCTTAGTGTGTGGGAGTTTGTTCCTTGGTGTGTCCTACTCATCTGTCAGCTGCCTTGACTTCCTTTGACTTTCGTTGGCTTTACTGAGATATTTCGGACCTTCAGTGGTCCTGACCAGTGATCAAAACACTGCAAAACGTCCATTTTAACTTTCCCTCATTAGTACATGAAGTAGAAAGAGACTGAAGGGGTTGAGCTGAGCTGCCAGGCCTCTGTGTGGCACAGAGAACCGTGTGTTAGCTTGTAGACACTGAGTGATGGATGGGCTTGTCTCAGTGAACTACTGCAGGTTGATGCTTCAATTTTAACCTGATCACCAGACTAAGACCACCTGCTTGATAAGACCACTGTTCCTTCTTCCTTTACGGCCTCACTTTGCTTCTGTAAAGGTGAAACCTCCGCACACTCCTGTCAGGCTGTTTATGAAAAATGTTTTTAGTGAGCTGCCTGTTAGAAAGTTATAAATATATATGGACTCTGCTATCTGCACCATAGTCAATATGCCTTGCTGTCAGAGCCTCGCTCTGGCAAGACACTGAACCCCAAATTGCTCCCGAGGGCTGTGCCTTCAGTGTGTGAGTGTGTGTGAATGCATTACTTTCTTTCAACTGATGAGCAGTTGGCACCTGCCATCAGTGTGTGAATGGAGGAAATGTTCTTTTTAGTTTAGGTCTTAAACCTGCAATAACTGTTTACTTTGCTACTTGGGGGCAGCGGAAACAAGTAGTGAACACAACATTGACATATCACCAGCTTTTAAGTTGATATGGTGAACTTGTTAGCAAACAGTAGCTCATTTACACATCTCGCAGACACAGAGCAACATATCATGCAGTTGGAGGTGTGTTTGTGTCTCCTGATGGACGTCAGTCCAGTCTTCTCTCTGTCAGCTCTGTGTTTGGTCTCCAGCAGCTGCTGAGGGAAACATCTGGCTCTTTAGCTGCTAGATGCTCCGCTATGTTCACCAGCTGCTCTCTGACTGCGTCTGTCTGCTGTCTGCTGCTGAGCAGCTCGTGTTCAGAGGCTTCATCAGAGCATTTTCTCGGAAAACAGCTTCCTGCTGCAGCCGAAAACAATGCTATGAGAGCGGTGAGAGTGAACCAAAACAGTAAAGTTGTGGGCCGCACAGCTAAACACATATTGATGTGATATGCCTGAAAGTGACAAGCCTTAACTGGGAGATTCTCCTGAAACTGACGTAAAATGATCAGCTAGATCATTTTTCTAGAGAAGAGCTGCCACAGTCACACTCCCTCACAAACAGTCTCTGGCAGGGTACAGACACATGCTTGCAGACAACAGCCCAAAGTTTCATTGTAGTTCATTCGATTTAACATTAATGAGCTACAGCTGATATAATCTGCCGCTGTTGATGTTTTCCAATCAATCGGCAAACATGACAGTCAGAGCTGACTAAAAATGAGACGCCCGCTAAGTGTTTTGTACATTGCTCTTTACTAATAAAGCAAATAAGGAGAGAATAAAGGTTTGATAGGAGATGTGTTGAGATGTGAATCCAGGTATTTTGCCAATCAGGACTGGATCCAAACTAGAACCAGCTATTGGAACCCAAGTGGTGACCCCTTGACCTTTCCAACAGCAACACTACTATCAGGCCAGAATGTCCTCTTGTACATACAGATGGGTGACAAATTAAAAAAGCAAGCAGTGTGTGCAGTGTGTTAGTAAGGTGTTGTTCCACCACAAGCCTCCAGAACAGCTTCAGTTCTCCTGGTTAAACAGTACATTCTCCAACTGTGAGGGCCTCTTCTGGAGGGATGAACAGCATTGTTCCTAAAGATATTCCCTCATTTGGTGTTTTGATGATGGTGGTGGAGAGCGCTGTCAAACATGGCGGTCCAAAATCTTGAGATCTGGTAACTGTGAAGGCCATCGCATATGATTCACATAATTTTCATACTCATCAAACCATTCCACAAGCTCTGTGACCTGTGCGGAAGCATCTGCCTTCAGTATGTTCCTACACACATTTATTTAGATTTAATTTCTCACCCATCTGTAACCTAAAATCTGATGAGCAGATTAGCATAATAATTTACATTTAATGTTTGAGAAAATATCTGTCCATTTTGGCCGTTACCTCAACCACAAAAATAACGGGCTGGATTTCCACACCATGTTTATTGTAAATGTTTATTGTCCCTTGAGGAAGAGCCTTTTGCAATCCCACTGCTTTATCTATGGTCCCACCTTTACAACAACATCTGCACTTGGACCTAAAATATGTGATAACCCAAGAGGAGAACTGCTGTGTCTTCTTTGAAACAAAGGTGCTGCTAGAGAATTCTGTAATCATCAGTTGTGTTTGTGAGACACAAATGTCTTTTGATTAAATAAGGCTGAGGAATTCAATTTGTGTTTAAATGAAAGAAATACAGTTACTGATTTGATTGTTTTTATTTGCCATCTGTTATTCATCTGCTCAGCTTATTGGACTTAATTTCACCACCAGAAGCTGTAGATGTAGATGGCCATTTTATGTCTTTTAATTGGGATTATAAATAGACTTTCTAATGTAGTTATATTGCCATATTTCTATGTGAATTTCTGATTCAAGGATACATCCTAGGAATGCGCTGGGACACATCATCAGTGATGTTACCTGAGATCATTGGGTGTTACCCTCACCCTCACTCAGGTGACCCAGTCAGGGTTGATCAGACCCTGACTTGTGTCCCAGCAGCATTGGCCCACGGATCACCCATCTCGAGGCCCTCTCAGCAGCCTCTGTGGTGGACTTTATGGCTTTTGTCTTTGCAGCCCCAGAGACGCCAAGTTGGCTGTAGACTCGGCACCCTACTTCTATGGGCTTACAGTGAGCCTTCCAGCCTTGTGCCCGGCACTGCTCCTCCAGCTCCTGGTACTTGGCCCGCTTCCGCTCATTCCCCTCCTCAATGCCAACAACATTGCCAGTGAACATAATTCCCCAAAATGTATTTGGCAAAATCATCTAGTAAGGTAATTTCTGAGGGTTGATCCATTCATATACAGATATTTGTGGTGTGTTGAAAACAGACAATCAACAATTCCAAATGGATGGCATTTTTGAGTGGCCTATCCAGTCCTGAAAATAAAAATACTTTATGACTCTTGCAAAGCCTGTAAATAAAGAGAGTTTACTTGTTTAATTTCAACCCAAACAGTTTTGGTTGATGAGTGAACAGCTGGGCATGTATCATGAAATGCTGCAATATTGAAACATCAGTAGTAAATAGTTATTGAAAGCATGACTGATGATGAGCTATTACATGATACTTTTTCCCCCCGAGGTCCTTACCTCACTGATCTCATGACAAGAAGTTCCCCAAGCTGAGTCAGCCCTACCTGCTCACTCACTGCGAGCTGCTCTGGATGAGAGCACAAGCTAAATGCCTAAATTGTAAATTGTGGTTGGTAAGCTAATGAGCTGCATTATGTCGGCTGTGATTTGATGTTATTTGCTCCCAGGATTGTTTGCCCTGCAGAATAGAACATTGGTACTTAGTCCGCCGCCAGGAAGTGAAGTCTGCCAGTGCTTATGTATGACTCTGAGTGGGTGTGTGCGCATGCTTTTATGGGACAGTGTTTCAGTGAGTCTCTCTGTGCCTCGGATGCTAATTTCAGCTCAGTAATTGTGTTTCCATTAAAGTGCTGGCATCAATTCTTCCAGGACATACAATACGTAGCTGGCACCCATAGCCCTCGAAAGCACCATGCACACACACACACAGGTTGACCACTTTGTATTTAAACACAGGTCATCATAGCTCAACTCACACTCGGTCCTTCCTCCTCTCATTCTCTCTGTCTCTCGATCCTATCGCTCCCTCCAAACAGCACTGACACTCTATTTGAACATAATGGTCACCACTGTGCTGAGTCACAACTGACTCTGAGTCAGTCAAAAGTGGCACTGACACTGAATTGTGCTGAGGGGGTTACTTTTTGATAAATCATCATATAATGGACATTTTGTGAATGTATGCAGATCCACTGGACCAGTAGGAAAGTTTGTCATGGGGGATTTAAATCGAGAAGCATACCAGCAGTTGATATATCAAGAACCTGAAGCACTTCAACATGCTGAATACGAGTAAGGTAGTCCGGCTGTCTTATCACCAAGGACACACTGATGATGTATCCCATTGCCCTCCAACCCAATGTGTGTGTGTGTGTGTGTGTGTGTGTTGATACATATTGGGCAGCAGGATCGGCCCTGCCTTCTTCTCCTCAGAGTATTTTTAATGTTAAACTCATTTAGCTCTTTGAAATCTGAGATTATAGAGCTGACCTTGTTAAAGTAAACGTTCCTTATTTCATTGAATGTTGTACATTGTAGGAGGAAGGGCATCTCTGTCTCAACCTCACCTGTCCAACAGTGACCACATGTTCTGTTTTCTTTTGGCTGCCAGGATTGTTTGTGTCTTCCTGTTTCGATGCCAGTTTGTGGTCACTGAGCCTGTACTTGGTCAGGATCTGTCTCTGCTTTCTGTCTCTAACAGCAGAGCGATATTCTGCCAGTTCATCATCTCTTTTTAGGCCCAGATAACTTTCAGGTCTACTTTGGCTTTTAGCTTCTTCTTTTTGATGTTCCAGATAGGTTTCTTTACATTGCGTTATAATTTGGTTTCCTCTGACTGGTGTTCGGAAAGCAGTGTTGTTGTGAGACTGGCCAGAGAGTGGGGCAGTTAGTGTTAGCACCAGCTGACATAGGGGAATCTTTTCTGGGCTCAGATCTTGGGTTTGGAGGGCTTTGGGATGAAGGGTGTCTAGGGGGCTGAATTTAAGATGATTAAAAAATTTGAGCGCTCTCTTTTGAATGTTAATTATCAGTGTGTGTCTATCTAATTCTGCTCTACATGCATTTGTTGGTGATTTTCTGTGTATGTGTAAAATGTGTCTGCAGAATTCTGCATTTAGAGACTGGATGTTTGTCCCAACAGGTATAGCTATGATGACTGAGTGGACCCCATAATTCACTACCAGACAGCGCAATGGGCTGGATGACACTATCACTATCAGTTAGTTAACCCTGCCTCTCCTTGTGCCCCTGCTGAGTGTGATGCTGATTGTGAAAAGTTTCTTTTGCACTTTGCTGGAAAGGTGGACTTAATAAGATCTGATATCACCCCCAATCCTGCCTTTTTAGATGTGGATCACCCGCTCAGGGATTCTTTGAAATTTTTCTGCTGTTACTCTGCCTGAACTCGCAGACATCATGTCTCTTATGAGAGTGTCCTCCAGCCCTCTGGACAAAATCCCAACTAGGTTTTTATTGGAAGTTATGGATTGTATTGCGCCCCTTTTACAAATTATTTTTAACAGCTCGCTGTCTACTGGCTGTGTCCCTGATTTCTTTAAAACAGCTTGTGTCCAGCCAGTCCTAAAAAAACCTGGGCTTGATCCCACCCTCCTGGATAAATATCGCCCAATCTCCAAATTACCTTTTATTTTGAAGATTCTCGAAAAACTTGTATCTAAGCAGCTTCTTGCTGCTGTGGAAAACAATAATATCTTTGAAAAGTTCCAATCTGGCTTTCGTCAACACCACAGCACTGAGACAGCCCTTCTCAAAGTCACTAATGACCTTTTAATGAATGCAGACGCAGGCATGTGTTCAATTCTTGTGCTGTTGGACTTAAGCGCTGCCTTTGATACAATTGATCATGGCATTCTTTTAGATAAACTGAGACACTGGGTGGGCATATCTGGCACTGCACTAGACTGGTTCTCATCTTATCTGTCTAATAGGAAATTCTGTGTCAGCATTAATAACTTCATGTCATCCTTTTCCCATATCAAGTACGGTGTACCTCAAGGTTCAATTCTGGGACCAATATTGTTCTCCTTATACATGCTTCCCTTGGGTGATGTCATCCGCAGACATGGTATTTCTTTTCATTGCTATGCGGAGGACACACAGTTGTACCTCCCTGTCAAGCCCACTGACCTTAGTACGTTCTCTGCAGGACTGCCTGCCTGACATAAAAAATTGGATGTCGATAAATTTTCTTCAGCTCAACTCAAATAAAACTGAAATCCTTGTTATTGGGCCCCAACACATCACTAAACAAATACTGCCATCTACTGGTAACCTGTCACAACATATCAAACCTGTTGCAAGAAATCTTGGTGTCCTGTTTGATAGCAATTTATGTTTTGAGCAACATATCACTAAGCTTGTCCAATCATGTTTTTATCACCTCAGAAATATTGCAAAAATACGATCTATTTTAAATCTTAGTGATGCAGAAACTGTTGTACATGTTTTTATCTCCTCACGCCTTGATTATTGTAACAGCCTGTTCACTTGTCTTAATCAAAAAACTTTGACACGACTGCAGACTGTACAAAACTCAGCTGCTAGGCTGTTAACCAGGACCAAGAAGTATGACCACATAACACCTGTTTTAGCCTCTTTACACTGGCTCCCTGTTGGTTTTAGGATTGATTTTAAGATCTTGTTGATTACTTTTAAGGCTCTTCATGGCCTGGCCCCAGATTATATTTTAGACTTTGTAATCCCTTATGAACCTTCACGTAGTTTGAGATCTTCGGGCAGGGGTCTCCTGTCTGTTCCTGAGTCCAGGATGAAAACTAAGGGGGGCAGAGCTTTTGGTATCAGGGCCCCGAGGCTCTGGAACAACCTGCCCGAAGAAATTAGGTTGTCTGAGTCAGTGTTTTCGTTTAAGTCTCGTCTCAAAACACATTTTTATCTGAAAGCATATCCTGATTTTATCTGAACTGGTTGTTTATTTTACTGTTTATTTTTTTGCTTTTGTGTATTTTATGTATTTTATTTCTTTATATTTCGTCATTCACTGTGGTGTTTTATTTCTCTTGTTGTGAAGCACTTTGTACTTTGTTTTGATAAGTGCTCTATAAATAAAGTTTTTTTTAATTATTATTATTATCAAATGTTTTAAGCCAAATTTTAATTGGAATTTGAAAATTATAAAAACACTCTTAATTGCATTTAGAGCTCTTCGAGCTTTTTATTTTAGTGCATTCACAGCTATGTTGAAACACCCTGATTCTGTTATGGTTAAACCAAGGTAGGTATAACTCATACTGTGTTCAATGATATGATTAATAATGGTAAACTGGTATTTGTTCTCCTGGCATCTGGGGCATTTTGGAAAAATCTTGACACTACATTTCCTGAGCTTCTATGACTTTGTAACTTCCTCCACAGAGCCCATGGGCCAGATGCCATGATCCTGGTGGATGGACAGCCTCTGCAGACCAATGGGGAGCTGGGTCTGTCCCAGATGCTTCACATAGCCAGTCAGATCGCAGCTGGGATGATCTACTTGGCGTCTCAACACTTTGTGCACCGTGATCTGGCAACCAGGAACTGCCTGGTGGGGAATGGCCTACTGGTGAAAATAGGAGACTTTGGCATGTCCAGAGACATTTACAGCACAGATTATTACAGGGTAAGAACATCACTATTTGTTTCATGCACTATACACCTTTTGTTCTTTTTTTCTCCATTTCTTTACCTAAAATTAAAAATGAATTTGCAGTGTACAGTATGCATGTCTCATATACACAAGATCTAGATTTAATGGCATTTGGTGTTACTGCTGATTGGTATGTGTATCCATATCTCACTTTAGTCCGGAGTATCCATAATTACTTGGTGATCCCCCGACCTTTCGTTTAGTGCCAACCTCAGGCAGTCAAATGAACTAAGCACATCCATGCTCCCAGAAGATTAACCCTTTCATTTTGGATCATTTTTCCAACCCTCAGAACAAAATGTCAACTTAATATGACTGAATACAATCTACTTTATAGTATGGCCACTGATAATTCTGGATTCTGATTCTGGCTGGAAGTTGTGAATTAACTTTTAGTAACCAGACAGTATAACTGGACACTATGACATTCATGTCTGTTTGCAGCTCTATGTAAATGTAAAGACAGCAACAGTGAGGCTAAGCGCAAGAGCTTGGTGCTAGGGTTATTTGTGTAACCACCACCAACAACCAAAGAAAAGGAGAAATAGCTTCTCAGTGAGAACCAAGCAAATTGAATTACAAATGTATTTGATATTTGCGTGAATCTGGACATCCAAATCTGTCGAAGGAAGCCAAAGACTTTAAAAATAATGTTAGCTGTGGTGAGGCTGGTAGCCTGAGTCTGAGGGACAAAAAGAAAGACATGTGGAGAAGTTACAGTTAAGGTTAAAGTGAGAGAATGAGAAAGAGACTGTGACAGATGGAGGGGGAGAGAGAGAGTGTTACGTAATTCACGTTATCTCCATTGGACAGACAGTTTTAATAACATGTAGCAGAATGCTACTCTGTTCTCTGTTCCTGAGATTGACAGCAATCAGTGAATAGCTCTTTCTTTCCTGGTTTGAAAACTTGACAGGATTTTAAAACTCTGAGCAGCCTTGTGAACCCCTTCCCGTTAAGTTAGATGTTGCCTAGAAACACAAACGACAGAAATTCTGAGGTGCATTAACTATATTCTTTTGATGTTTAAAACAGAAAAGCAAAATTAGCTAAATGAGTAAATTATTGATTCCAGTGTCCATAGTATGAGTGGGATAAGAAATAATATGTAATGTGTAATTTCACGTGGCATGCTCTAAAAAAAAGAAAAGTAGACAGGGAAAACAGAGCTTTTGATCAAGAATGGACAGACTCTTGCATGTTCATTCAGTTAGTTCCAACCCACTATGTCTCATACTGTATGTTCCAAGATTGTGGAGATTATTAAAAACGGCAATGTGAAGCACCACTACGAGACAAAGCACAGAGTAGAGTATGTTTTGAGCAGGTTAACAGGTTCTGATGATAAATCAAAAAACAACTGTAATCAGATAGAGGAGATACATCATTTAATAAAAATCTGAAACATGAAAAAGTGGAATTTTGGCCATGAAACAAGCATAGAGTAACAGCTAGCAAGAGGTCAGCAGGGTGAAGGCAGCCCACTGCAGGCAGCTGTCCCAATGACAACAACTTTATGGTATCATCGGCCCGGCAAAGCCGCTCGCTCGTCTTTAGAGGTGAATTAAAAAGAGTATTGTTGAAATTTTTTGATAACAGTGTTGTGGTGGTGTGCAGTTGAAGAGACCCCAGCTGCACATAATTTTATCAAAAAGTTTACGTTTCTAAATTGTAACCTTTATTGAAATGGCATTTAGACAGCTATATAACTTCTACAGATTCTACAGGATCTCCTAGACATACTGTATTATTTATCAAAAGATGTTCAGAAGTGCTTAAAAGGTCAAATCCTTTACATTCATTACGGCATTTACAAGTGAGATGCCACTACAGGTTTTGGTTTGTTTACTTCTACCTTCAGCTCAGATTAGTCTGTAACAAGACAAAGAGACAAATGGATGGTTCATTTTATTTTTCTTAACTGTACATCCTGTGATTTTAAAAATATTTGGAAAGTGTATCTATTGGTTCATGACCAAAATAATGTTTACGATGACTGATATTTATGTGATGATAATTACAAGTCATCACCCATGCAGACCGCCTAAGATTTGTTCTCAAAATGTCAGCAATGGACAGACAGAGGATGAATAACTTACTGCATTCTACTAGCGTACAATAGCTGCAGGAGAGGAGACTGCTACCTTGACTGAACTTGACAGTCACATTCACTGTATAGTTTCTGTAAATTAATTAGCCTGCACCTGTTTTTTTTAAGGATTTGTAATATTTTAATGAGCCCTGGATCCCGGACGAGATGTTGAATTTCTCATGTGGGTCTCAAATAGAGAAGATGAAGAAGCTTGGTTGTACATTTCCTGCCTATGTAGAAGAGGTTTGTCTGTTAGATGATGGTAACAGCGGCTCAGAGGGATTTTCAGGAGACTCTCTCAGCACTGTAATTGGCACGGTGGGAAATAATTTGTATTTGGCAGTAAATGTCAATGACTCCATTGAGTCCCATCCTCCTAAGTAGCTTCTGTGGACTGTTTTCTTTTTAATGGCTGCTCCAACGTCTCAGCAGGGCTGCTGGTATAGCAACAGAAATGGCTGACTGATTTTTTTTATTATTTTAACCCTCATCAGCAGTGAACTGGTTCAGTGGTTCAGTTTTACAGACATTATTTCTCCCTTGTTTATATTGCTCATGTGCACTCACCCCCACCATAATGCAGCATAATGTTGAGTTGTTTAGATTGAATTTATTGTATATTTACTAGGCTTATGTCAGTATCGGCCCAGAGTCTGAAAGCTAAAATGTACAAAAAGTGAAGTTGGCAGGGGAAGAATGACAAAGACACACAAACACACAGAAGGCATCCAGCCAGACTAGGCAGATGAAATATTTACTTTTCTTTACATATCATCACCTCACTGTCATAGATTAACAATGATAGAGTATTATGTGCATATCCAAAACACATGACTATGACTACAATATGGACCTGAGTGCTGAATGCCGGGGGAACAACAATGTGATCTGTGGGTTATAGAAAAGAAAACAGCAACAACCACAACTCTGTTAAAGTAAAAAGTCTAGTGTTATTCTATAATTTTGCTATTGTGAACAAATCCCATGGAAAGACCAAAACCAACAATGTGTTAGTCCGCCTCTCAATACTACCAATGGGCTCTCAGCTCTGAGCCCACTGGTTCCCACTGAAGACTTAAACCTTTAAAAAACACCTGACAAATATGTAGTTTAATTTTAAGAAAAGCCTCAGTTATATCCTCAAACAGCTGCTCGCTGTAGTTTTTAATCAAACAAAAAGGAGGAAATAGTGCATTTGTTGGGGACTATTTTCAGCGGATTAATCCAATAAAACTATTTTCAGCGGATTAATCCAATAAAACATTAAGTTTTATTTATATAGCGCCAATTCATAACAGAAGTTATCTCATTGTACTTTTCCTATAGAGCAGGTCTAGACCGTACTCTTTATAATATTAATTACAGAGACCCAACTAATCCCACCATGAGCAAGCATTTGGCGACAGTGGCAGGAAAAACTTCCTTTAAGAGGCAGAAACCTTGGACAGAACCAGACTCAATGGTGGGTGGCCGCTGCCTTGTTAGCTTTTGAGAGAGAGAGAGACAGAGAGAGAGGTTTAGAGAGCGAGAGAGAGGTTTTGAGAGAGAGAGGTTCTGAGCGAGAGAGAGAGAGAGAGTGAGAGAGAAGGGGCTGGGGGAAAGGGAAGCACAATGCAAATACCACCTAGAATTTTAAAATAGCAAAAATATGGTAGTGGTAATATTAATATTAATAAACTATTAATACTAGGAATGACAGTTATAAATAAAAAAAATAAAAACTATATTTATAGAGCACTTATCAAAACAAAGTACAAAGTGCTTCACAACAAGAGAAATAAAATACCACAGTGAATGACAAAATATAAAGAAATAAAACACATAAAATACACAAAAGCAATAAAATAAACAGTAAAATAAACAACCAGTTCAGGTAAAATCAGGATATGCTTTCAGATAAAAATGTGTTTTGAGACGAAATGAAGACACTGACTTAGACAACCTAATTTATTCGGGCAAGTTGTTCCAGAGCCTTGGGGCCCTGATACCAAAAGCTCTGTCCCCCTCTGTTTTCATCCTGGACTCATGAACAGACAGGAGACCCCTGCCCGAAGATCTCAAACTACTAAGGTTCATAAGCGATTACAAGGTCTAAAATATAATCTGGGGCCAGGCCATGAAGAGCCTTAAAAGTAATCAACAAGATCTTAAAATCAATCCTAAAACCAACAGGGAGCCAATGTAAAGAGGTTAAAACAGGTGTTATGTGGTCGTACTTCTTGGTCCTGGTTAACAGCCTAGCAGCTGAGTTTTGTACAGTCTGCAGTCGTGTCAAAGTTTTTTGATTAAGACAAGTGAACAGGCTGTTACAATAATCAAGGCGTGAGGAGATAAAAACATGTACAACAGTTTCTGCATCACTAAGATTTAAAATAGATCGTATTTTTGCAATATTTCTGAGGTGATAAAAACATGATTGGACAAGCTTAGTGATATGTTGCTCAAAACATAAATTGCTATAAAACAGGACACCAAGATTTCTTGCAACAGGTTTGATATGTTGTGACAGGTTACCAGTAGATGGCAGTATTTGTTTAGTGATGTGTTGGGGCCCAATAACAAGGATTTCAGTTTTATTTGAGTTGAGCTGAAGAAAATTTATCGACATCCAATTTTTTATGTCAGGCAGGCAGTCCTGCAGAGAACGTACTAAGGTCAGTGGGCTTGACAGGGAGGTACAACTGTGTGTCCTCCGCATAGCAATGAAAAGAAATACCATGTCTGTGGATGACATCACCCAAGGGAAACATGTATGAGGAGAACAATATTGGTCCCAGAATTGAACCTTGAGGCACACCGTAATTGATATGGGAAAAGGATGACATGAAGTTATTAATGCTGACACAGAATTTCCTATTGGACAGATAAGATGAGAACCAGTCTAATGCCCACCCAGTGTCTCAGTTTATCTAAAAGAATGCCATGATCAATTGTATCAAAGGCAGCGCTTAAGTCCAACAGCACAAGAATTGAACACATGCCTGCGTCTGCATTCATTAAAAGGTCATTGGTGACATTGAGAAGGGTTGTCTCAGTGCTGTGGTGTTGACGAAAGCCAGATTGGAACTTTTCAAAGATATTATTGTTTTCCACAGCAGCAAGAAGCTGCTTAGGTACAAGTTTTTCGAGAATCTTCGAAATAAAAGGTAATTTGGAGATTGGACGATATTTATCCAGGAGGGTGGGATCAAGCCCAGGTTTTTTTAGGACTGGCTGGACACAAGCTGTTTTAAAGAAATCAGGGACGCAGCCAGTAGACAGCGAGCTGTTAAAAATAATTTGTAAAAGGGGCGCAATACAATCCATAACTTCCAATAAAAACCTAGTTGGGACACTCTCTTAAGAGACATGATGTCTGCGAGTTCAGGCAGAGTAACAGCAGAAAAATTGCTCAAAGAATCCCTGATCCACATCTAAAAAGGCAGGATTGGGGGTGATATCAGATCTTATTAAGTCCACCTTTCCAGCAAAGTGCAAAAAAAAAATTTCACAATCAGCATCACACTCAGCAGGGGCACAAGGAGAGGCAGGATTAACTAACTGATCCACAGTATTAAATAGGAATGTGGGGTTGTGCTGATGGTCAGAAATAAGTGCAGAGAAATGACATGTTCTTGCATCCTTCACCATCTTATTATAAAGGCGTAATAACTCTTTCATGGCCACAAAGTGGACCTGGAGACCTGATTTCTTCCATCTGCATTCTGCTCTTCTGCATTTCTTTTTACAGCTTCAAATACTGTCATTTAACCATGGCTGTTTTCTAGTCTTTAGTTTGGTCTATTTTTCAGAGGAGCTATGAGATCTAAGGTTGAAGAACACAGGTAGTTAAAATAATCAACCAAATCGTTGGTGTTGGAGGAATCGGGAAACACACTGCCAGGAGAATTGAACAGTGTACAGAATTTTAAGGCACTATGCTCATTAAGGACGCGTGTGTACTTAGAGCGGGATAAGACAGTACCAGCAGCCTCTAATTCACAGTTAAAAACAATGCATAGGTGATCAGATACAAACATGTCCCTGGTTTCCACAGATGGGGTTTTCAGGCCCAAAGTAAAGACTAGGTCTAAGGTGTGGCCACGGGAATGAGTTTGGCCAGACACATGTTGTTGAAAGTTAAAAGAGTTAGTGATATTTAAAAAATCAGCAGCAAGGGCATTAGAGGAGTCATCAACATGAAAATTAAAATAACCACAAAGAAGAATTCTATCATAATTTAACACAAGACTGGGTAAAAACTCAACAAGAAGGAGCCAGCTGGTTTAGGGGGGCGATAAATAATAGCAAATATGACCGGGAGTGGGCCACCAAGTTTAAACATGAGCACCTCAAAGGAGGAAAAATCATTGCAAGCTATGAGGTCACACTTAAAATGCTTCCTATAGACAGTAACAAGGCCCCCACCTCGACCACAAACCCTAGGGCGGCTAAAGCAGTCATAATCAGGAGGGCACAATTCAGCCAGCTGACTATGATTACCAGGACGTAACCAGGATTCAGTTAAAAACATAAAATCTAACTCAGTAGAAGAAATAAAATCATTTAAAATAAACGTTTTGTTAGAGAGGGATCTTACACTGAGAAGAGCCATCTTAAAAAGTCTGTGCTGCTTCAGATTTGAGGTTGAGACTGGAGGTAGGGTTCTGGCCCGGATCTTTATTAAGTTATTATTATTGCTGTGCCGGCTGTGTCTGTTTCGCATTAAGGACCTATACGAAATTACCACAGGAATGTTAAAGGTGGCACTAGATGGATCCGGGCTCCAGATAGCAGCACTATGATCAGTCCACAAGGGGGCGGTAGTGACAACAGAGGGTGCGTGGCAGTTTTTGGTGAGCAGAGAAGAGGAAGAGGAAGAGCGAGGGGAAAAAGGTGATGTAAATAGTCAACTACGTGCGGAGGACAGCACAGCGTGCTGCAGGTTAGCCGCCAGCATGCAACTACATGACTGGTTTGGGTGAAGACCATCTCATGCAAACAAGGAAGAACGATCCCAGAATAAGTTAAAGCTGTGAATAAAACCAAACGTCATGGGTGCTGCAGACAGACTGGAGCCAGGTATGAAGGCTGAGGATCCTGCTAAAATTTCCCGACCCAGTGTAGGAATTGGACCCGAAATGAAAGCATGCTTTCCGGTGCTGTTGAGCAGGTAAAAGAGGTGGATGAAGTCTGCTTTCGTCAGCTCCGATTGCTGACGGGCGGTGTCACTGCTGCCGACATGGACTATGATTTTCCTGATAGTCGTCGGGAGTTCAGCCAGAAGTCCGGGGAGCTTTTCGAGGATGTCGTAGCTCCGGGAAAGCAGCGTGTGACCGCATTAGCGAAGCGGATATTCCTCACTATGGAATCTCCAACGATTAGCGTAGTTGGGGGGATGAGAGGAGGCAGAGTCGATGATCGTGGAGACCGCCGAGATCCATCAGCCGTCCCTGGGATAGTCGTGGCCGGGTACTGCTGCGGCAAGGGGGCGGCGTACTCCTTAGCAGAGGGGTTCTCTGCCGTCTCAGGACGAACGAGACCCCCAGAGCTTCTCCTGATCACGGCCTCTTTCAGTAACTTGCGGCAAGAGGAGGAGGAGGAGGACTTGACCGCTGGAAAAAGGGAGAGTCCCTCCAGTGGAGGAAAGTCCTGCGTATCCAGGATGTCAAACCTGTTGGCCAGCAGGAGGTCCCGATGTGACGGTGGAGGAGCCAGGCGCTTTGCACCATGTCTGTCCTTACAGGCTACAGTCCAGTGCTCCGGTTGGCGTGGAGTCGAACTCACCGGAGCCTTCTCACCACCCCCGCCGGCGAGTGACTGTGCATCCACTGGGGCTCGGCACGGAGTAGAAATGGCAATTGCTTTGGGCTTCGCATCCATGAGGAGCCACGGATCTTCAGGCTTAGCTGAAACGGTTTCATGCTCCGGGGCGCCAGTGATGATGGAGCCGAGCCACGGAAGAGTGGGATCATTGTCCAGTGCTGGAGTGGAGCAGTCAGGGGAGTGAGAAGGGATGGTCGCAGTCCGGCTGCCGCAGCCAGAGGAGCCGAGGACTGCAAGGTGTTTTGCATGGGCCAAGGCGACACTGGAGAACTCCAGGATGAGCTTGTCTTTTTCTCTGAGCTCGGCTTCCAGACAGGCGATACTTTTCCTCAGCTTTGAGACGGTAAGGTGACAAGATCCACACTCAGCCATCATATAATCCGTGAGAGTGCTTCGAAGCTTAAAGTCCACAGTTAAGTCCATAAAAGTGCTACAAGCTTAAAATCCTTGGTAAAAGCGACCGGCTAGCCAAGCTGCTGGGCTAAAAACAAACCTAGCTAAGCTAGCAGCAGTGGAGGCAGTCCGGTAAACCATGTGGAGTTGCAGCCAGCTTAAAATCACTTAAGATCCACACGTCCGATGACTGAAAACTTTTTCCAAGTTAAAACATATAGGTAAAGCAGTGGCCAGGAAAGCAGTGTAGCGTAGAAAACTTGGCTTAAAAACTCGATAAAATATCAATTTATGATGCTTTAAGACGAAGTTTCTAGCGACGTTTCTGCCGGGTACACAAAAACACCGACACATGCGCAGTGTCTGTGGGACCAGTAGGGAACAAGAATTACAATAATAGTAATAGAGCCAATAACAACAACTGTAGTAGTAGTTGTCGAGCAGGAACACAGGGGCAGCAGGTGGCCCACAACCACAGATCCAGACTCTGCAGCTCCGGAGGCAGAAATACCTGCTGAAAGCGACAGAAGGAGAGAGGAGAGAAAAGAGAAAGCACAAAACTACGGGAGAGAGAAGATGTCGAGTTAGTAACATGCAGTAATGGGATAAAAATGCATACAGATGGAGAGGGAGAGGAGGAGAGAGGAAAGAGGTGCATAATGGGAAGTCCCCCGGCTGTCTAGGCCTATAGCAGCATAACTAAGGGATGGTTCAGGACTCACCTAAGTCAGCCCTAACTATTAGCTTCATCAAAGAGAAAAGTCTTAAGCCTAATCTTAAATGTGGAGATGGTGTCTGCCTCCTGAACCCAAACTGAGACCTGATTCCACAGGAGAGGAGCTTGATAACTGAAGGCTCTGGCTCCCATTCTACTTTTGGAGACTCTAGGAACCACAAGTAACCCTGCATTCTGGGAGCGCAGTGTTCTAATGGGGTGATAAGGTATTATGAGCTCTTTAAGATACGATGGTGGCTGACCATTAAGAGCTTTGTAGGCGAGGAGAAGGATTTTAAATTCTATTCTGGATTTTACAGGGAGCCAGTGCAGAGAAGCTAATATTGGAGAAATATGATCTCTTTTCCTAGTTCTTGTCAGTACACATGCCGCAGTATTCTGGCTCAACTGGAGAGTTGATGCAGTAGTGCTGCAATAGTCCAACCTAGAAGTAACAAATGCATGGACTAGTTTTTCGGCATCATTTTGAGACAGGATGCACCTGATTTTTGCAATGTTATGTAGGTGAAAGAAGGCAGTCCTTGAAGTTTGTTTCATGTGGGAGTTAAAGGATAAGTCCTGATCAAAGATAACTCCGAGGTTCCTAACGGTGGTGCTAGAGGCCAGGGCAATGCCATCTAGAGCAACTATGTCTTTAGATAATGTGTCTTGGAGGTGTTTGGGGCCAAGTACAATAACTTCAGTTTTGTCAGAGAAAATCCACAAATAAACTATTGTTACATAGAAAGTCACACAACTGATTGGCGACTGCTTCCTCAAGGATCTTAGAGAGAAAGGGAAGGTTAGATATAGGTCTACAGTTGGCTTAAACCAGTGGATCAAGACTGGGCTTTTTAAGAAGTGGTTTAATTACAGCTACTTTAAAGGATTGTGGTACATAGCCTGTTAATAAAGACAGATTGATCATATCCAGTAAAGTGCTAACTAAGGGTAAAATGTCTTTAAGCAGCCTAGTTGGAATGGGGTCTAAGAGACAGGTTGATGGCTTAGATGAATTAATAGTCAAAGTTAGTTGAAGAAGGATAATAGGAGCAAAGCAGTCAAAATATATATCAGGTTTTACAGTTGTTTCTAAGGTTGCTGTGTTTGAAGATAAATTGGTGCCAGTTGAGGGCCGGATGTGATTCATTTTTTCTCTGATAGTTAAAATTTTATTATTAAAGAAGCTCATGAAGTCATTACTACTGAGGGATATAGGAATACATGACTCAAAAGAGCTGTGATTCTCTGACAGCCTGGCTACAGTGCTGAAAAGAAACCTGGGGTTGTTTTTATTTTCCTCTATTAATGATGAGTAGTAGGCTGCTCTGGCATTACGGAGGGCCTACCTATATGTTTTAAGACTATCTTGCCAGACTAAACGAGATTCTTCCAGGTTGTTGGAACGCCATTTCCTTTCAAGTTTTCGCGATGTTTGCTTTAATTTGTGGGTTTGGGGATTATACCATGGAGCTAACCTTCTTTGTTTTATTATCTCGTGTTGTTCGCAGTGAGCATGCAGCACTATCAACAAGATGGTCAATTTGGGAGGGGCTGAAATTAGCATAGGAGTCCTCTGTTATATTGAGACATAGCATTGAATTAAATGCAGATGGGATCGCTTCCTTAAATTTAGCTACAGCACTATCAGATAGACATCTAGAGTAGGAGTTTTTTCCTAATGGTGTGTAGTCCAGTAATAACAGTTCAAAAGTTATTAAATAACGGTCCGATAATGAAGGATTCTGTGGAAAGACTATTAAATGGTCAATTTCAATGCCATATACCAGAACAAGGTTGAGGGTGTGGTTAAAACAGTTCTGTTGGATGCTGTGAAATGCATGCTGGGATACTCGTCTACAACAGGTTCAGACAAGTCAGCTCCCGAAGCATCCTTGATAAAATGAACCCCTGTGTTCATTTGGACCAGTAGTGCAGGCTTTCTGCTAAAAATGTGTAGTTTCCATAACCAAGCTGAGATAACTCCAATGGTATCACCATGACATCATCAGAGTTATTTTTCTGACTTGACAGAGCTCCTCCAGAGCCTCAGTAACATTATACGACTGATTTCACTGGCTGAGTCGTGCTCCCCATGACTACTAAACCGGTATTTATGTTCTCTCTCTTTTTAATGAAAAAGGTGATCTATCATATCCTCACAACACAGAGGACTGAGCATGGTCTTGCAGCAGACAAGTTGGGAGTATAAAGTTGACTTGAAACAGAAGGACTTTAACAGTTTTCTAACTATTTTATAGCAGAAATAGGGATCGTGGTTGATACATTCACCAAGTATCTGCTGAGCTGGTCTTGCTGAAAATCTGTACTCCATTAACACTGTTCCACAGCTGTGAGCTAACTGCTGCACTGTGGAAGGTGGTCTAGATTAGCCTCAGGCCAACTCTTAGCCCAAGGCAAACGGTAACCCTGGGCTTCAAACATAAAGCTTGAGAATAATTGTGAAACATGCATGTTTCACAATTATTCTCAAGCTTTATGTTTCAAAAGCTCTGCATAGAGCTTTCAAAAGCTCTGCATGCTCTAATATGCTTCCTGACTGATCAGACTGGAACTATGTTAAGCCAAAAACAAATCAAAACTAAATGCACTCATCACAGGTTAAAGATATTATTAAGAATAAGAATTATCCAAAATAATGTGGTCAGAGACACATTAAAATGTACATGCAATAAGTCTTCAGGTTGCATATTATCACTATGGAAATGGAAATTAGCTGAAGCTCACTGATCCAACCAGGAGCCGCTAGTCATTAACATACCTCAGTATGATGAACTGTTTACTATAAAGTCCAAAACCCATATATGATGCAAGAATAGGGCACCTGTTTTGGCAAGTGCAAGGGAAATCTGAATTTCCCTTGCACTTGCCAAAACAGCTTTAAGGTTGTTAAAATTATCTTATTCCCCCTCTATCTGACAGCATCATGTAATCTGTATTAGCTTGTTCCAGCTCTTTATTGAAGCTACAGTATATGATGTTTACACTGAGTGAAATATTCAAACCCAGGACAGTTCATGGCTGCACCATCCCATCAAATGGAAATATTCTTGGATATGTCTTGTGCATCAGTTTATACACATTTACAATATTCAGCTTGACATATTTGGTATCTTTGGAAAATTTGGGATCTACATTAGAATTTCAAGCTTATTTCGGTGGGCTTGATCAGTGTGTTGCGTGTATGTCAAGCCAGGGAACCAGGAAAACAGGAGTTGGACCCAATATGCAGACAATGGAAGCAGAGAAATGCAGTTCAGTGATTTAATGAAAATACAAGGGCTTACATGGATTGTCAGGCAGGCAGAGCGAAAAACCAGGAAAGGCAGTCAAAAACACAGGCAACTAATCTAAGGAGCAGGCAGACAATCCCAAGTCCAAAGAAACAAGCAATAAGTCCAATATCCAGAAAAGCAGATGAGGTCCAGGGGAAAAACACAGTTCAATAATACACAGAACAAACACAGGAAACAAAGGCCAGAACGGAAGACATAGAGACTAAATACACAGGTGAGGGCAGGATAACTAGACACAGGTGAAACTAATTTGGGCAGGGCAAACAATCAAAACTGGAGGAAAAACAAACAAAGACAGGAAGTAAAACTACAAGACACAAGTAAACGTCTTGAGAAGATTGTATTTGAGCAGTTACAAGGTCATCTGAATACCAATAATACTTTAGATACATTCCAGTCCGGCTTACGATCCAACCATAGCACTGAAACCGCTTTCTTAAAAGGTAGTAAATGACCTAAGAATTTCAACTGACTCTTGTTAGATTTCAGCCCTGCATTTGATACAATCGATCATGGCATTTTAATCAATCGACTTGAATAATGGTTGAGTCTCTCTGGCACAGTGCTTGACTGGTTTCGGAACAGGTGCGAAGCAGAAGACCTCAGGTGGACGGCCCGAGGGTGGGATAGGTGCAGAGCAGAAGACCCCAGGTGGACGGCCCAAGGACTGGACAGAAGCGGTGCTTCGACCTTAGGCGGACGACCGGAGGGCAGGACAGGAGGGGAGCAGAAGACCCCAGGCGGGCAGCCCAAAGACCGGACAGATGGGCAGAGCGCAGGTCTGGAGAGCAACCAGGAGGCTGGGCCAAAGGGTGGATCAGGTCCACAGGATGACCAGACGTGCGGAGCAATTCAGAAGGTCGGCGATGAAGGCGAAACCCCTCTGGAGGCCCATCAGGAGGCCGGCGGTGAAGGCGGAACCCCTCTGGAGGCCAGCTGCGAAGGTGGGGCTTCTCAGGTGGTCGAGCTGGTGGCCGGCAACGTAGATGGAACTGCTCTGGAGATCGGCAATGTGGCTGGAGTTCTGAGCAGGAAGCCAGCGACAGGACAGCAGGACTGGAGGCCGGTGACTGGACAGCTGGTAGAGGAGCCGGTGGGGCCAGTGATGCCAGGAAACCAGGAGACTGAACAGGAAATAGTTGCAGCTCAGCAGGATCAGAAGACTGCTGCAGCTCTGAAACCGCAGATTGCTGCAGCACAGGAACTGGGGACAGCTGAAGCTCAGGACAAATAGGAACAGGAAATAACTAAACTCAAAACCCTCAAACCATGACAAAGTGTTTCCGCGGATATAATGGATTTTCCATTGTGTAAAAAAAGTATCAAAACATTAAACTACTCCTGCAGCATTATTCACTTCTCTGGTGTCCATCTGTATGCTCAGTATGTTTCAATTTCCCATCAATATATGGCTTAATTCACTTCTATCTAAATACACACAACATTAGAATGCCCTCCTCCCTATTGTCCATTGTCCATTGTTTTGGCTTCTGTATTAGCTTGTTCCAGCTCTTTATTGAAGCTACAGTATATGATGTTTACACTGAGTGAAATATTCAAACCCAGGACAGTTCATGGCTGCACCATCCCATCAAATGGAAATATTCTTGGATATATCTTGTGCATCAGGAAACAAAGGCCAGAACGGAAGACATAGAGACTAAATACACAGGTGAGGGCAGGATAACTAGCCTGCCCTCAGCCTGCTAGCCTAATGCTGAACAACGTGGAAGAAAGTTGAGGAAATTGACTGAAAATTGAGCTTACATCTAAGTGCTTGTTTGTTAAGCAATTTGTAGTTTTGGTGTGGCCCCTGCTGCTGATAAAAATAGACTGGCCTGTAGCAATACCAAACTATTTGTAACAATCCCTGATGGTTTCAGATTCTTACCAGAAAAGCAATAAAAAATGTTTTATGTTAACCTTCTAGATGTTAGTGTAGCTTAAAGTAATTTTAGGAATACATGGCAGGTAAAGTCTTTGAGACTTGGAATTTATTTCAGCTCTGATTCACACCTTTGACTGGTTTACTGTCCATAGCAACGGCAGCTGAGGATCATGGTAAATGTAGTATGTAGACAGGTCTGCCATGCCAAACTGACAAAACCTGATTTCTCAGAAACAAAGTTCAAATAATTCAGATTGGTGGTCATAGCATAAACCTATGCATGTTAAGTAACACTGAGGAGATTGTTTGAAATGGGAATACAGAATGGTGAAAAATAGTTACAGAGCCAGCCAGGCCTCCCACCTCGCAACTCTGTTAGGTGTCACTGTAAGCCATGACAGTGAGTCAGCATGCACAATACCTGAGCCCAAGAACTGGCTCACCTCAATGGGATGCAGCCATCGTCGATATTAATAATTACACTTGTGCCTTTCCTGCTATGACATGTTGAAATGTGTGCCATGAAAAAGGTCTATGGAAGAGCATCTGTTGGACGGAGACAGTAACTGTGTATTGAGCTATAGTATAGTTAGAATATGGGGTTTTGGAACATGGTGAGCATATGGATCATCAGCAAGGAATAATTTGTGCTGTAAGAGAAGTTCTGTGGATGTTTTGATACTTTCTCACCAAGAAAACCTGTCACTATTGGAATCCATTATTGTCACTGTGAGTCCAAGCTAATGAGTAATTCCATGACTCCAAGAGAGGAAGGAAGAAGATGTGATGGGGAATCAGACAATAGAGGTAGAGGAGGGATGGGAGAGGAGGAGTGCAGGGAGGACGATTTGTCAGTGGCACACTGGAGGTCATTCATTATGTGGGTCTTGATTAGGAAGCACATATTTGACTAAATTAGTCAAGCTGCTTTGTGATGTCACAGAAGTCACAGAGCAGGCGAGAGCAAATGAATAATGTTTCACTCACTGCCTGATCTACATGCTGTCCTATAATAGAGAAGACATTCTGGTTTGTACGTCTTCTCATCTCCTCACCATCAGTCAAGAGTGATTAAAGGAAAAATCCACCCAATGACAGAGTCCACTGAAAGTGACTGGCCTGCTATATGTTGTAGTAGGCTGTATTAGATTTTTATTGGATCATTATTATTTAGTTTATATTCACAAACTCATACTGATATTCCATGGGGTGCCTGTGCTATTGATTTATACTACTAACCAGAGGACAGCGCTTTACAAACTTAACTTTTCTCTTCATTATATACAGTTTAAAATAATGTTAGTTGTAATGTTAGCTGTCAGCTTGGTGGAGTTAGGTAAGCTTATTAGTGAACAGACTTGGCATTTTATTGATCATGATACAGCTTGACCATGACAGTTGTTAGCTAATGAGACTGTGTCAAAAAGCAAGTCTCTTGACAGTGATTTATTTTATAATTAATTTGCATTGGCTGATATGTTTTGTAGGAAACAGAGTAATGTAGATGATGCTCTTTTTGAAATCAACATAACAAAGAAATGTTTATATTTTACAAATCTGCTAAATGTTAAAGGTCCAGTGTGTAACATTTAGAAGGAGCTATTGGCAGAAATGGAATATAATATTCATAAGTATATTTTCATTAGTGTATAATCACCTAAAAATAATAATTGTTGTGTTTTCATTCAAGTCCTCCAAACCCTTACGCACCCACATAAGTATAAGTGACAGTCGTCTTACCCTCTAATACAACCCACAGGAACGTTTCTTAAATTAGCACCCCTACTGGTGGCAGTTGAGGACGGGCTACAAGGTGAGGATGGGCTGCAAGCATGCAGTTACGTAAATCATGTGACATAAGTCATGTGATGTTAAACACATGGTAAACTTTATGAAACGGTTGCAGTTTGGTTAGGTTTAGGCAAAAAAACTACTTGGTTAAACTTAGGAAAAGATCATGGTTTGGGTTACAACAAGTACTTTACGTAAGTGTAAACTAATGTAAGTTACGTGACTGACGTAACTTACGTTAGGTATGTGACTTACTTACATAACCTACTTAACTTATGTTAGTTGTGTAACGTAACATACTTATTTTAACCCAAACCATGACTTTCTAGCTCTTTATACTACGTCACCTGACTTCCTGGTTTGCTCCCGTCATAATTATCATGACCACTGGAGGTTGCGCCCTACAATAAATGCATACATTTGTCATACAGTCATAATGGTTTGTTGTTGGATGTTTTTCTGGTGAGGACAGTCTGTTTCATTGCCTTAGAATAAGCCCTTTATATCTGCAGAGGGAGCGGGTCCCCTTCCACGGAGGCCGCCATGTTGCACCACCATGTTTCTACAGTAGCCAAGAACGGACAAACCAAACACTGGCTCTAGATAGGACCTTTCACGTTTTGCACGAGTTTCACAGCCACCGTAGTTTCTCCTACACGCTTGGAAGGGGAGGGTGAGGCGAGCGGTATTCAAATGTTTGCAAATCCTGCACATTGTTCCTGGAAGTGGCAACATTTTTCATTTGTGTTCCCTGTCCACTCCTCGCAGCTAAAACATGTTTAGACAACCCAAAGTCCCATGAAATAAATAAATAAATATGGCATTATGAAATAAAAATACCTTGAAATAAATACATATGGCATAAATAAATATGGTATCATGAAATAAAAGTCCACTGAAATAAATAAATGTGGGCTTATGAAATACGGTCTAGACCTGCTCTGTAGGAAAAGTGCAATGAGATAACTTTATATAAATATAGTAGTGTACTAAACTGGACATTGGCTCATTAACGTCACTGCAATACTTGAAACAATTGTGCAATATTCTCTGTTTAATACTCCCGTGCAATATACTCTGTTTTCAGTTTAAAATTCCCTATTTATTGATATTTATTCATACTTCTATTACTGCTGTGCAATATCCACCATCTAATAATGTGGTTAATCTGCTACACTTAACTTGACAGTATTCATTATTGCACTATTACTTATTACTTATATTATTACATTGTATCATACCGTACATACTTATCAACCTCTAAATCCACTTGGGTACTTAAACTTATTTTAGCTTTTTTTACTTATATCCACTTTGTACTTAATTTATCTTACCTGTATTATAATGTATTATATTTTGATTTGCTTAGTACTTCTATGCCTTCTATTCTCAAGTGTGCATTGACGTGACAGTGAGCAGCTGTAACGAATGTTTCCCCTCGGGGATCAATAAAGTTTTTCTGATTCTGATTCTGATTCTGAAGATTGGATGCAATCTGTAACCACTGTGCTTCATATGTGCCATTCAATCAAAACCTATATAGTCATTCATAACTGCAGCAGTCACTGCCCTGACCTGACTCTGTACATGGCCTGAATGAGTCAGAGCAGATATGATGAACACTGTGGGTGATATTCATATTGTGCTATAATCAGAAGCAGCAGATGATCTCCAATATATATAGATATAGCAGCTGTTCCCATGTATTTTGAAAACTTCACAGTGTGTTTTACAGTCAATGTTCCTTGGTTTCTTTAAGGGTCATGGAGGTTATCTGCTCAGGTGGAAAACACCTAAACTTACAAAACTGATGTTTTCCAAAACACCAGTGTACAAACACTTTTTTTTATGGTTGTGTTTAGGCAACCACAGCTCTTCGTTAAGGTTAAAAAAAGAAAGATGGTGGTCTGGTTTAATGATGAAGAAGTCAACAGTGACTTGGAGCACGAGACACAACTTTTTCTGTATTTAACTGACATCATTATCTTTTCCAAACCAAAGTGTCTGTGTGTGTGTGTGTGTGTGTGTGTGTGTGTGTGTGTGTGTGTGGAGAGAGGGGGAGTTGCCTGAACCCTAATCATAAGATGTATTTTTCAAGAAAATGTAAACACAAGTTTTGAGTGTATTGTAGCTAATATCTAACAAGACAAATACAAGTAATAATGTAAAAGCGTGCATGAAATTAGTTTAAAACAAGTTAAATAAGTAGAATAAAATGAGTAAAAGCAAATATAAACCAACTGCCTACTAAATGAACAGAATACATGAACAAGTATGCCAAACACAATCAGCGGAGAGTTATTTTTTTAAATTTAATAAACAAAAAAGTTTGTTTTGAAAATACCCTATGCATCCATTCCTTAACCCTATTTCTACACAAATCAGTGTCAAAAACACACACTGGCCGAAAACTAACATTAATAATTATATTACTGTATTTTATTCAAATAACCCACAAAATGTAATTATTTTATTATTATTTCTTATTTTCAAAAGGACATCTTTATAATCAAGGTAATTTTATATTTGGGCCAATACAGTAAAAGCTTTGAACCAGTGTACCATGGAGTCAAATATGATTTTTGCATTATAAATCGTAAACCTGGGATTGCCTTGTGACTTTGAACAGTGGCATTGTATGAGCGAGTGTCCACATGTAAGTTTGACTTACACATGTGTGTGTCCCTTAATAAATGTCGAGTTCACTTTCATTGCTGGTAATATCATCCCCAAAAAGCATCATGTGTAAGATCATCATACACATTTTCATGTTCATTTTTAAAACTTATTTCTCCTATGTGTGTGTGTGTGTGTGTGTGTGTGTGTGTTCAGGTGGGAGGTCACACCATGCTGCCAATCCGCTGGATGCCCCCAGAGAGCATCATGTACAGGAAGTTCACAACAGAGAGTGACGTGTGGAGCTTCGGAGTCATTCTGTGGGAGATCTTCACTTACGGCAAACAGCCGTGGTTTCAGCTCGCCAATAATGAGGTACACTATCACATACATACTGTATGTATATATGTATGGTTTAAGTCTGTATTAAGTCATTTATGATTTGTATTATCACCAACCAATAGGAACTAGATTAAAGGAAAATTCCAGTTTATTAAAACTTGGGTCTTATTTTTGTAGGGTTGGCCATCAATCATATCAGTTACATTAACATTAGCCTGCCAGGTCTACACGCGTAGCCGAAATGCTAATTCCTCACCTAAATAGAAAACTGAACAGCATACTGAAGGAATAATACAGACGTCTTGATATTTTGTTGTGGCCCCAAGAATCCCCTTCTTATTGGTCTGCCTCTATGTGTCTAATAGGACTGTCCCGAATTCCATTTTTGGGGCTTTGAAGCTTTGGTAGTAATCAACAGCGAATATTCAAAGCTTTGGCTGTGACGGGGGGTGGGGGGTGGGGTGAGCAAGACTATTTTTATTTTTTATCCGTCCAAGAGACCAACGCCATCCGTGATCGATTAACTAATGGACAATCTCCCCTCACTCTGCCCCTGTATGATACAGCGAGAGAGAAACAGAAAGAGGCAGGGTGGGGCAAGCCAGTGTGTGTGTGTGTGCAGCGTTGTGCAGTAGGAGACAGAGGTGTAGGTGTGCGATTATCTGAATCCCAAATTGAAAATCTAATACCTACCCCACGAACGAATATCCAAATAGTCGAATATTCGGGTCCAGCCCTAGTGTCTAAATCCACTTTTTTGTCAGTTGTATAGATTTCATGGGGGAAATCAGTAGAGAAAGATAAGAGCTTTTGCCATCATTTTGACTGCTGTCAAACTATTGCCAATGAAAATGAATACTTCCTGCAGATGTTTCAGGTAAGGGAGGGATTGTGCCCTCTGAGCCACTGGAAGGCTTTTAATGAGAAACATCCATGCCAGAAGTGTTGAGCTTCATTGACAGCAGCTGCACAGTAAATTAAGTAAGCAATTGAAAATAATTTGTGAATGAATACAATATTGCTATTAAAAATAGATTTTTTTGTGTGTAGCATGAAGGTACTACAGCTTGCATTTCATGTACAACTCTGTGTATAATGATACATAAACTAACACTGAAAGTGAGAGCAGCAGCAGAAGGTTGAGTATGACATGACTATGTTGTTGTACTGATGGAAATAGTGCTGTGAAAATGTTCATTATTACGGTGGCCCTGAGAGCTCAACACACTGCAACTTAGAAAACACATGCAAATAGACAAAACACAAGCAAATTAAGAAAACGTCATCAATTCTACAACACATTTAGCAAACACGCTGCAAATACAGAAAACCAAATACACGCGCTGCAAGGTGCACAGACAACAACGGAATGTGTTTCCAGAAGACACTAAAGTACAGTAGTGATGAACACGGCTCGGACACGCTTGTTGTTGCCATGGTTTGTGACTCATGAAGTTACTGAAGTTGGGTTCGTGTATCATCTGTTCATTCAATTATTTCAATAAATCCGGAAAGCTGTAAAACGGAATCAGGATCTAAATTTAGTTTTTTGTTTTTTGGGGGCACAACTGTGTGTTATCCTATTTTCATACTGAAGAGGGTAATCAAATAAAATAGAAAACCAAAATCAAAAAAATAATCAAATTTTTGTTTTGGAGATTTTTTTCAGATTTGTTGAGGAATTTTGACTTTTCTTCACTGTGCGCATTCGCTGAAAGTGGCTGCTGCACGCACCTCATCATTATGTCATTTTAATGATTTTTGAGGCGATGTAGTCTTTATGGCACTATGATATCGTAGCCTTGCGGGGTAGCTAGGCAGATGGAGGAAGAACGATGAGGAGGCGATGTGGGTTGATAGCCCAACGGAGGCCAGATTTATTCTCTTGCTGCAGCAACAGCTAACCCGAGGTTGAGGTGTCCCCGCTAAAATAACAAAAACAGGGTAGCTAAACCGCTGGTTCTCTGAACTTGTACTTCTCGTTAGCTAATTCTCCATTAACATGTCCTGCTAGTCTCAGTCATTCTGGTGCGTAATGTAGCAACTACACATAACCCCCTTTTCCCTCCTCGGAACTACTCCTCAACCAATTACCCACTACGATGGACACCTCCCTCAATGAAACCACTGCAAAACAACACACATAACTTATACCTAGTGTTACAATATGTCATGATATTAACCTTTACTATATAGGCATTATTAGATATAAATAATAATAATACATATCTCAAGGTATATGCTAAAGTAGGTCAAGCATTGCAAATTTGAACTGACTACTCACAGATGAACATTTGGCAAGATACTGATGTACCTTGATACAAGGACAATATCCTACGTATAAATGTACCCAGCCTATGTGGAGCAACAAGCATGTTGCAAGTTCCCTTAAATGTTAGCAAGCCCATCTCCTCTGAAATTAAACTGCAGCTCAGTATGCATGCAGACTACTCTCAGATGAACATATAGCAAGGTACTGATGAACTTTGATAAATGGAAAAAAATCAATACTAATAAACTTATATTAATCTATACTAAAAAGATTATGGAGCAACATTAATATAGCAACCTCCCTCACCTCCCAGAAGCTGTCCAAACTCAAATAATAGAAGTATAATAAACTCAATGAATAGCATAAAGTTACAATTAGCAATTTATTTATTTGTTTGATCAAGTTTGATTAGTTTGCAGGTGCTCATTGTTGTTTGAACAGAGATTATGTCACCAATGTCCAAACAAATGTATCATTTATAAGATGCTGAAGACTAACCATTGCTTTTAAGGTGGATGATAGAAAGCAGAGCAGAAGACGGTTTCTAATAGTGAGTCAGTAGAAGGGGAAAAGCCCCCAATACAAACCCTAGCAACCAGTTTAGTCATTAAAGGTAAAGTGAAAGGAAGACGTTTATCTTTGCCTTGAGGTTTTTCTTTGTTAAGCCCAGCAATGCCTGCCACCAAAGCCTTGGTAGAACAAGGCTTTAGTTTGTGAGATTTAAAACAGTGGACTATAAAGCCACAGACCATGGACATGTTAACAGGAAAGACAGCTGTAGAAAATGCAGCACATAAGTAAAAATAGTAAGACCATGCTGAGTCGTAAGCTTTTAATGTAGATTTTGCCAGACCCAGTCTCTATCTTGTTATCTAAGCTTGGAATATGAGCTGCTTTAAAATTTACTGTGATGCATGTCCAAGTAAGACACCTCATTAGCTTACTGATGAAAGATACTTAGGAACGACCTTTATTAATAATATTGATTAGCGGGTTACTTCATTATCACAGAAAACTATTATCTGCTATCTAGACCAGTGATATCCCCATAAAATGCATGCATCTGCAAAGGGGGTAACGCTCCAGCAGAGCAGTAGATGTTTTTGAAAAGTGTTTGAGGGCAGAGATAATTATTTAGGCCATGCGTATGCAAACCACTGATTTTTAAAAAAGCCTCTGAAGTTGATGGTGGGAGCTGCACCTATGAAAAATGTGACATTCCACTCTAACTCTTGCAAAGGAGAGACCAAAATTTGAGGTCTGACTTGTACCCATCATCTCAACTAATTTGATTATGCACATTCGGATTTAGATTTGGCTAGGCCTAAGAACCTGGAAATGAATGAGTGACCTTGAGGAATAATCTACATGGCAAAATTTAAAGGACCTAACAAAGACAGAAGATCTCATTTTGAAATGGGGACAGCATTTAGTGCATGATTCATGGCTTCACGAATTCCAGCCAATTTTTCTAAAGGCAGGGATGCTTGCAATAGATTTGAATCTAAGCGAATGGCCAAAAAACTCAATGGATTGCTGTGGGCCTATAGTTTTTTCATCAGAAAGCAGAAACCCAAATCTCTGAATGGTCTCTTTAAGTTAACTGATGCAGTATTCTGGTTTAGACTTTAGTTGAGGTGTTGTGGACCATGAACTGTATGTGCTCACTTGAACCTTAGCAGCTTTGGGCCAATAGTGGATATACGAGTACAGGTCTAATTGATGCTCAGTGTGGGATCGTTGTGGCTGTTTACAGGACACCAAGAGCCTAATGCAGTGAAATATCTTTAAATGGAGGAAACTGCCTAATAACCCCTGTGGTATATACTGTATGCCTCAGCCCAAGCCAGGTTTCTGTGCATGTACCAGAGCATAGTCAAAGTTTATTTTGCTTCTCTCTACTGCTGACTGACAGGACATAATAATAATTTAACTTATGTTCAGTACAGCCCACCCAAAATGTATACATAACATGCCTAACCAGTGTTGGTTAGGGTTAGACATCATGTAATCAAAGTACAATTCTGTTTTCCCCTAGAGAGTATCCAAAGCGCAAACAATATTGGAGTTGACAAAGCAGTTCAAATTAACTTACAACCACAATCAATAAATAAGTAAAATAGTGCACAATGTTACATCACAAAAGCAACAATATACTATAAAATATATAGATTATGTTAAAACAGCATAAATTGCAATAATAGCCAAAATTAAAGGAATGGTGAAAAATTAAAACTTTCTTCAGTCACATGTAGTATCGCCTTCACATAAGACATCAAATGTCCCAATGATATATTGTTGAAGAGAAATCTTTAGTCTTCTTTAGGTATTAATAAAACTGAATCAACATATCTGTTAATACAAGTTTCTTTTATTGTGTGCACATGAGTGAGGACTCCTACAGCAAAATGAGCACTTTCTGAGTTGTCTCTGTCCCTCAGGAATTTCCTACCCTTTTTATAATGAGTGAAAAACATCTCACACGCCAACTTGACCTTCACATAATTTTGACACAATATCGTCCTTAATAACTGATTCTAACTGGTTGTTACATACACACACATAGGCTTTGCTAACTACCCAGCTCAAAGTGAAAAGTTGCTTAAAAAGACGTTATTTAGCAAGCCATAGGTCATAGGTCAAAAGGCTTTGATGTCGGTTACAAGCTCGGGACTTTACCCAGTGGAGAATAACACAGGATCAAAGATCATACAGGATGTTCTGCACAACGAGAGAGTGCAACCGTTAGCATAAGTCACACAGGTGCTGCAATATGTTGTACAGGATGCTGTGGTTAAGTGTGTGAGCAAGAGTTGGAAACAGAGTTATTATTTAGCTATCATTTTTTTGTGTCCCTTTTTCATTGTTTGATTATTGTCCTTTTTCTGTGTCAAAGTTCAGTAGGGCTTCAAAGGGGTGAGCCTTGGCCATATTTCATGTAACTGGATCTCTCAATACATCAAATTTTGAGGTTTATTGGCAAGTAATTGGAAATTTCATACACTACTAACTTTAAAGCCATTATGTGTAGATACACTGCTAAGATACACTTTGATGAAGTGGCTGACAGCAAAACATAGAAGCCACCAATTTCAACTAGGGTTACTTTTACAAACTAAAATGTATGCCTTCAGAACATATTTGAAGACGTGGTAAATGTACACATAGTGGCTTTAAGCATCAATTTCTATACTATATTTATGTATGCATTGGACAGATCTTGTATCTTAAGTTTCAGCATGTCCTTGCCACTGGTTTAAGAAAAGGGTATAGAAGTGCTGCTTGAACATGCTCTTCCAAATGTTCAGCAAAAACAGAAAAATGCAATGTCCTCTGTGGAACAACTCAAAAGAAAGTCCATTGCACTCTGGATTTGTATTGACTATGATGTGATTTGACTTGATTTGTATTAACTGAGTGATCCAGCCATGCTGTTTGGCATTGGTAGATATGTACCACTTTTTGGTCATCTGGAACAAATGCAGGACATATAACTGTGTGTCTCTCTGTCTTCCCAGGTGATAGAGTGCATTACTCAGGGCAGGGTACTGGAGCGCCCCAGGCTCTGTCCCAAGGAAGTCTATGATATTATGCTTGGCTGCTGGCAGAGGGAGCCACAACAACGCCTCAACATTAAGGACATTCAGAAGATGCTGTTTACTCTGATGAAAGCCACACCGGTCTATCTGGACATACTGGGATAGAAATGGACGTTAGTGGAAAGGAATGGGATGTATTTTAGGTTGGACTAGATTATCACTGGAGTAGAAATGAGTTCACTGGATCAGAAGGAAATGGATTGCCTTGGAGCAGAAGTCTGGCATGGACTCAGAGCATAGTATGTGATGGAACAGAAACCATGTAAATTTGGGATTAGGAATGTACTGTACCTTGCATCCAACTGCCTGACATAATAGGATTTAAATGAACTAACTAAAGTGGAGTGATGCGTGTTTAACTGGATTGGAATGAACTGCATTACATTACATTGAATCACATTACAATCAAAGGAAATGTCTTGGACCTTACCTAAATGGTTGGGTTTGGCCTTTTATGGTCCAGTCTTGCTCCTTTTCAAATGAACTCATGACTAAAAAGTATTGACTATGAACTATGGATTGCGTCAAACTGGACTGAACTGGATAAACCTGATTGTACTGGTCTGGTATGGTTTAGTTTTCTTGTCCTAATAATTTAGGTACCATCATTTCCTAGCCTATGCATCCTCATTTCACCTTGTCTAAATCAGTGCGGCTTTGGTCTATCCAAGTCTTGATGAAGCCTGACCTAGCTCGGTAGAGTCTGACTCGGCTTGGCTGTATTTCAAATATCCTGTCCTAGATTATATTTTACATGTCTTGGGCTTACCATTATAAGTGTTTATGGCAAACGTTCTGAAACATCTTCATAATATCATCATGATGACTCCCTACAGTTTTGAATACTACACGTCTGTTAATTAAATCTGTTTGGGTTAAAATTCTAATTCTATTTAATGACCTACTTTTCAGGTGTGAAACAGTTGTCTGCTTCTGATGGAGTTTTTCATTCCAAAGTGATGATCATAATCTTTGATTGGTGGTTCTTAGTAAAACCAGAAAGAGAGGAACTGAACTGCTGCATCATTTCATTGTGGAACCTTGGTTGGCATGACTACTCCTGATCAGAATTGTCCTGATACAAACATCACAGAAAGAGGCCAAAATGCTGACAAAGTAAACCACCTGATTATAGACAATCAATAAAAAATAACCAGGCGGTTCTGGCTTAACTTTAATGGAATGCACTGTTCACATGACCATCTGTAGGACAGATTTCATTTTTCAATGCCGTTCATTGAAACATCGAGGAAGTGCGTCAACAAGAAAGGACATGCATAAATCAAACATGTCATGTACAGCAGCCACTGTGTTCTTGTGCTAATCCAAAGTCAAACATGCTTCAATGTTTTCATCTGCAAAGCCTTCATAGATACACCTTCTAGTCCTGGTCTCATGTTAGCCCACTGAGCTGTTCACTTCTGCAAGAACCAGACCTTCCAATCCTGAGCCTGGAAGTGTGGCCTGAGTGACTGTCTGTCACCATAGAGATGGACCTAAGTGCCTCCTACTTCTTTCTAAACACTGGGATAAAAAAATAGTCTTTCAAAATAAGAGCACTTTTACATTTTGTTTACCTACTTAAAAATGTACACTAGCTGTAAACTTTCCTCATTTTTCTTACAAACAAACCTACTTTCAGCACTCTATGTATTGCAAAAAAAGCCCTCAAAAACAGTAATAAAATGATGAAAATGATACAGAAAAAAATTTACCGTTGGGGGAAAAAGCAAAAATGAACAAAAAAAAGGTTTTTTTGTAACCTTTGCAGCTTGACAAGAACGTTGAACTACCCAAGGTGAAGTTACATTTTCTGTTTTACAAAAAAATGCATATTCTATATATTTTTTATTTTTTTATTTTAAATGAAATAGTGGAGGACCTCTGCCATGCTCCAAAGCCATTGGAATATTCTGCCACTGGGTAGGAAAAATAGGCTGGGAGGTAGCTTTTAAGGATTACTTAAAAAGAAGTCTTTTCATGTAGTGTGATATACCTGGATCCACTCTGACATCAGATCCCAGACACGATTGAGCAACAACAGCTTTATGGTAACAGAAAGTCGGAACTCAAAGGATAACAATTGAGCTACCAGTCAATGAACAAAATTGTTTTACTTTTAAAAAGAATGTATATACTGTAAATCTCTACGTCTTGAGATATGTTAAGTTATTTCCTTTTCTCGTTTGATTATTTTTAGCTTCTTGATGTGTTTATGTATATGGTTCAGTGAAAGCCAATAGATATTTTGATAAACTTTCCAGTTATTGTTATTATTTAGTCATATAATGTCTTTTCACCATTTTAACAAGATAATACTTATTATTGTTCATGTTCAAATTTATTTTCACAGTTTTGCCACCTGATTTGCCACCATTATGATCAGAAAAGCACTTTTATTCTGACACTGCTATAAATATATATATCTCCTCACTCAGCTGAGCATTAAGATATCTGTCTCCATACATTTGCTCATGCAGAAGACTGAGAATCATTATGATTTAAAATACACCCATTTGCGGACAATGCCATTAGTCCAATCTCATCAGAAATGATAAATCAGGGCATGGGGTCATTAGCCAGACATGCTCTACAGGTTTGATAGTCTGTCAAAGGCAAAACATTGGTTCAGTGAGCCCATGGCTCAGATGTCAAGACATCTTGAAACAATCAATAAATATTGTATCTGTCTGTTTTTACTCGGTAGTGCAAACCAACAATTACAAGGCAGCACTCTGTCCATTAGCTTGACACACAAAACCCATACTAAACTGTAGATGAGTCAGCTTAACAGCAAAATGGCAAACATTTGCTCAATTTTTGTCCTAAATGATAGCCATAACTGTATATGTCATCTGTCTGAAGGTAAAGACAGGGCTACAGTTTTTCTGTCCCTCAGGGTGCAAAGACTAAGAAAAGTTTAGCATGGTCTGATAGCTGTGAGATATCTACATGTAAGCCACTGTCATACTATTCAGTGTACTGATGTTTGATTGTCATGTATCTGATGTTGTCTAAGAACTAGTTTTTCCAAAAGCACCTTTGCGCTAAAATAATGACTCACCAAATTTTTATCTGGCATTACAGTTGTAATGGAAATAAAAATTTATCAAGATTGAACAGATGCAAACATCTGTGCTGCCTGCACAACAAAGTACAGATAAATCTGATCCCAATGCTTTCATAAATTCTGCTAATACCTGTGTGTGGCCCTGGGTTTTTACTAAATTATGTATAAATAATTCATGTTAATGTATAAATTATGACCACAATGCCAGGATAAAATAAGGTTGTCACAGCAGAGGTGCTTCTGTGAAACCTCACCCAGTGTGTAAACTTTCCAGCCTCTTTCTAAGCCTTTTCCTACTGTATGATACCATTACTCGTGTAATCATAATTGGCTGTTTTCTGATTTAACTGTAAACACATTAAACAGTTATATTCCACAAGTATGAATATTTATGAAGATGGAGTTTTAGCAGGAACATGAAAATCTTGTAAGCTACAGTAGCTCTTTGGTCCTATGTGCAACTCATGTCACACTACTGATTGTCTGTTGCATAAGTGGAAAAGACAAGAATGTAAAAACACACATCTGGTGGATCAGTACTTTGTGGCATATACGGTATATTGCATCTTTCTCTCACTGTGAATGTTGGTCTGAATGTCCTCCAGGAAGTCATGTTTTACCAATAAGGTCTACTAGGTGCTTGTGAGGACCAACTTTATTAGAACCTTGCTCTGAGTGTTCATAGGTTTATGCGCTCATGTGTAGTACTTTCCATGGACATGGCTTAGAAAAAGTGTATGCACAGTGTTTGTGGTACAGAGCCCTAAGGACCTTGCATAACAGTAGTTTACTGTGTGCTAACACCCAATGGTGTATGCTTCAATCAGCTAACAGTGTGTGGTACAATGCACTAATATCCATCTGAGCACCTAAAAACCTATAGTGTACATGTCTTACAAAAGTATTAGTAACAGTTTTATCCAGTGCTGCTCATACTAACTGTACAATCCACCTGGTTGCTAAGTGACCCTGCTGCATTGTGTTCTCACTCAACAACAAAACTGAGCACCTACAGAGAGTGGGCACATTAACATGAATGCCTATAAGACAAAATTCAATCCAAGGCAGTAGACATTCAACAGACACATTTGTTGAGACTGTGTGTGAAGAGTTGATTCATAAGCATCATAAAAATGACAATTTATTGTGAGTTTATCATAATCGATTGCATTGTGTTTCACAGGTGTTCATTGTATTGTGTCAACCTGCTGTATATTTGCAGAACACATTGTGTTTTAGCTGTGGGTTTAATTTACAACAATAGCATTACAATGTAAATTAATCCTAATGTACACAAACGGCTGCTTGAAAGAGGCAAAGTATGTAACAAGGATTTTCTCAATTCTTTTCACGTTGAAAATATTCTCCATGTGATTCTCACTTCAATATATCACTGGACTTATTCTAATGCCAAAAAAGACAAAAAGTTAACATAGTACCCCATGGTGATCTTTCCTGTCTTCATTTAGTTAATGCAATGACAAAGCAGAGATATATTTGCAGAAAATCCTACACTGGTTAGGAATTTGTGTCCCGACACCTGTTTTTTTTTTTTTAACCCTATCTAAGATATTTTGCTAGCATAACCAAAGCAGCAGTTTTGATTGCCTAACCTCAACTATAACCATTATCTTTTCCCTAACATGCCTAATAATAATTTTTTAAAAACTGGCATTGAAAGTTGTTAAATTTTGGTATTGAAAGTAATCCAGGGTTTGGTAGAGTCATTCAATATTAAACGTTCTGACTGGTAGTCAAATTCTGCTGACGAATTGGACTTTCTTTTGCCCAAATATGGAGGATAGAGTTGCTGTACCAGCATCCCAAAATCTACAATGCGCCAGTAAATTGTTAGGTTTTGATCTCTGTGAGGCAAGAGGCAGGAACTGATGTTGCCCCTATGGTGAATCCTCTGTACACTGTCTTGTTTGGGGAGGTTTTGCCAACTAGCATTCAGGACTCTAAAGGACTTTAAATGAGGCATTCAGGACAGGAACAAGCACCAACAGTTTTCAGAATTGACACATTTTTGGCAGCTCAGGACACTTTCTAACATGTGCAGGACACATTCTTTCAAAAGCACTATAAGCATGCTGCGTTAGTAAATGCAAGCTTCCTGGAGGACAAAATCAGTGCGCAGAACACCTCAAACTCAAATATTCAAGACAGACTTATCACGCTGCTAAATGTGTCCTATATGATCACAGCCTTAAGCTTTCACTGAGTGAGTCTCAAATGTGTACTTTAGTACTGGACTCTTTCTTTTTCCATACTATTTATTCACCCCCCCCCAAGTATTTTCCTGCATCATGTTTCCTATACAACGTATTTAAGCTGAATATGTTAAAACCATGATTACTCAATAATAAGTCAGTGTCTTTCTCTTCTGCTCTCTCTCTTGCTGGGTAATGTGTTGTATATCTGTCTCCATACTATAATTTCTAACTCTATGTATTAGAATAATTTGACAACTTATATAATGTCTTTTTAAAAAGCTGAGATGTGGTGAACTTCTAAGGCGGCTCTGTGTATGATTCTGACTCATTAAAAGTTACTTCATCTTTGAATAGTTGTGTCCTCTTACTTGTTCTGTCTTTGTCTTCAACCAACACCTCTACAGGAACAATTTATATAGAGAATGTATTCATTACTGAATACAGATTGCCCTCTTCCACTTTTAATTCGATCTATCAAGTATTGATTACTGAAACATGCATTCTCACTTTTACACTATTTGATGCCAGTATCAAACAAGCTTAATAACTCCTTTATCATATATGTCAATAATTAGCACTTGATTACTGGTGATATTTAATTATAGTTTTAAGTTACAAGCTAAGTAACTGTCTGAAACCGCAGACTTTTAAAAAGAAAAATCACTCGCGATTGGTTGGTAGATCTGTTGCTATTGGTCACCCTGGATGTATTATATTATGGGCTTGGGTAAACCCCTCCCTTACAATTATAATAATAGTAATAACAATAATACAATGTTATAATTAGTAAGCCTATATCAAAAATACTGCAGTTATTGACGAGTCAAGTCAAATTTATTACTATAGCACATTTAATACAACACGCGATGACCAAAGTGCTCCCTAATGATTGTATCCATCAGCCGCCCCTCGTCAGAGGTTTCTCCTGGCTGCAGCCACCTCGTCGCTGCATCCCTCACTTGGGCGTAGATGAAAGGGCGATCAGCGGGTCCCAGCCTCATGCTCTGGAACCGGCGGCGGGGATCTTCGCTGGAGAATCCCAGCCAATCCAGCACGGCCCTCCTCACGTCAGGGAAGTTCCAACGCGTGGCGGCCGGGAGTCCGAGCGCCGCTGTATGCACTTCCCCAGAGAGCAGTGGCAGCAGCCGCACCGACCACTCTACCGCCGGCCATCCACATTCCGCTGCCGTCGCCTCGAACATTTCAAGGTCATCCGCCGCCGACATCTTGTGGATGGTGACACCGGAAAGGGAGAGTGTTGGGGATGGTGGTAGTGCAGCTCCCGGCCAGGCTTGCTAGCAGCTGGGTCTGCTTTTACGCCTGTTCCTGAGTCCTTTCCAGCTGCCGCCTATTCACCGCTGCCTGCTTCTGGTGCATCGCCACAATTTCGCCCAGCATCTGAGCCAGTACCACCACCGGCTGCACCTGCTGCGGATCCGTCATGTCTACCCCAGAAGCCAAGTTAAGTTGGGCGCCAGTTGTAGCCGAATTGTGCTACCGTGAGTTCCCTTGGCCCTGAGACACACACTGAGACCACGTTTTCAGTTTATATTCTTTCTTTATTTCTTTTTCTCCACACAATCTTTCCGTCAGCATCCGCCGTTCCTCCAACCGCCTCTGCGTCTTCCTCCCTTGTGTCCAGCATGGCACTGTATTTAAGGAGAGCATAATCAGTTAACCGGGTTCAGCTGTGCCAATTACCTCTCCCTGATGTTGCTCACCTGAGCAACTCTACCACCTCTCCCTCTACCCACCTCCACACATGTGTTTACAAATAGCAACCAAAAAATCTTACTTATTCTGCCTTTAAAAATTGCACTTTGAAAAGTGCAAAATTGTTAAAATTAGACCTCCGGAACGCTTACCACCTTGTTCGCATCAGGGAGTGGGCAGAGTGGAAGATGCCGTTCAACACTCCACTGGTCATTTTCAGTATCTTGTTATGCCTTTGCCCTTACTAATGCCCCTGCTGTCTTTCAAAACCTGGTTAATGGATGAATGGACCCTGCTAAGGTCTCAGTAGTTTTGGAGTGGCCAGCACCCACCAACCTGAAGCAACTGCAACGTTTCCTGGGCTTTGCAAACTTTTACAGTCGCTTTGGCAGAGTCTGCATTTTTGGAACTGAAACGCTGCTTCACCGCCGCTCCGGTCCGAACTCAACCAGAACCGGAGCTTCAGTTCATTGTGGAAGTGGATGCCTCCAACACCGGGGTAGGTGCTGTGTTATCTCAACATTCCCTTTCTGATCATAAACTCCATCCCTGTGCTTTTTTCCCCAGAAACTATGATAGGAACCGTGAACACTTGGCAGTCAAGCTGGCCCTTGAGGAATGGCATCACTGGCTGGAAGGATCTGCACTTCCCTTCATCATTTGGACTGATCATAAAAACCTCACCTACATTTAGACTGCCAAGCATCTGAATTCACGACAAGCCAGGGGGGCCTTATTCTCTGGTAGATTCAATTTCACTCTCACTTAACACCCTGGTTCTAGGAACATCAATCAGATGCCCCATTCACTTGCTACTGACCACTACAACGTTGACCCAGATCCCATTTTGCCATCCTCCTGCATTGCTGCCACTGTCACCAGGGAGATTGATCCTACGTTCGCCAAGCCCAGCAAAACCAACCTGACCCAGGTAACGGCCCTAATAATACTCTGTTTGTGCTGCCCTTCACTGTGCTTCCACCAGTCACCCAGTCCCAAGCCAACCGCTGCCGTGTCCCGGCTCCAGCTTACACCCCAGGCCAAAAACTATGTTTTTTCTCTAGTATCATGTATCTTTGATTAAACCTGTGTGCTTTAGTTCTCAGTCCCCTCCTATTTCAGCCCCTCCACCACCCTAGATGATTGATGACTATCCTGCATATATGGTTCGGTGTCTTTTGGATGTGCGCCGCCAGGGCCGCGGCTTGCAATACTTGGTGGATTGTTAGGGATAAGAGCCTGTAGAGCGCAGTTGGGTGTCCCCCTCTCTGATATTGAATCCCACTCTCATTCGGGACATTCATGCCTCACATCCTGACAAGTCAGTGTAGGGCGCCTACTGGCACCCATAGAGGAGGAGGTACTGTTACACCTGCCCCTGAGGCCTCAGTTCCCTAACTGATGCATCTCCTGGAGCAGCCTCTCTTTCTCTATCTCCTCCTCTCTCCCTTCCCGTTCTCCTGTACGTGTGAGTGATTGTCTGCAGGTGTGCCAAAGTCAGGGCGGATCCACCCAGCTGCACTGCATCTTCGCAAATCAAGACCTCTACTGAAAACTCTGCCCAGACATCAGCACACTGCTAAATTGTAGTCTCTGCCACAGACAGTGTTCGCTACTTTCCAGCCATTAGTCTAGTATTTGTGCTATCACCTTCTGTTTTGACTGTGACTAACTCTGTTCCCCGTCTCCTCGCAGTCCTGCCAGCCCTGAATTCGGCCTCTGTTCCCTCCACTCCTTGGACTCCTGCAACTTTGCCTCCTGAACTACTCTACTCCAGTCTCCTGCTCACTTGGCTTTTCTCCAGGAAGATCCCCTTGAGCCCCTCAATGCTTCCCTGGCTCTAACTCCAGACCCTGGCTCTACCCTTCCCTGCATCCCCATCTGCTGAGTTATTTCCAATATATACAGTTGTGTGAAAAAGTGTTTGCCCCTTTCCTGATTTCTTTTTTTTTTGCATGTTTGTCACACTTAAATGTTTCAGATCATCAAACTAATTTAAATAACAGTCAAAGATAACATATGTAAACACAAAATGAAGGCACCGGGTTTGGAGTTTGTTTTGTAACAAAACACATTCTTATTTAGTTTAGTCTTGAATTTAACTTTGGCAGTACAAACTCTTGCAGCCCCTGCCAGTCTGCATCGCCATCTTGATCAGATAGTTGTGTTGGGATTTACAGTGTTTAAAGGAGTGGAACCCACTTATGTAGGTGCGATCAATTAATTATCAGAATTATCAAAGATAATCATAAATAACTTTAATGAATAAAGTCCTCGGGGGCACCACTCTTCTTAATGAAGAGAAATGACTGAGTCTCATAAAATACACTAAACTATCAATTTGGAACTCAGATTAATAATTAAATTAATAACTATAACCAGAATTACCATCAATAGCTAGTGGGTTGAACGATTTGGAGTTCAACATAGAAGAGGTTTGCAAATTACTCACTCATGTGCAACATTAAAGAAACCAGCATAATTATACACAAGCATTTATTTAACAGATAAACAAAGCAAAAACACACAATATGAATACTAACTCTAAATACACTAAACTACAGAACACAGGGTGTGTGTGTGTGTGTGTGTGTGTGTGTGTGTGTGTGTGTGTGTGTGTGTGAGGTCTGGGTCAGTGCCAAAACGAATGTGTGTATGTTTCTTTGTTCTGCCTCCGTATGTCCCGTGCAAGAGTATGAACCCACGTGGTCAGAAACAAAGAAACATGTGATGCGGGAGCTTTAAAGTTACTCTCCGTCGGGTGTGGTTGACTATAGGTGTGTGTGGTCTGTTTAGGATAACGGTGCCAAGTTAAAAGGAGTTAGTTAGCATGCAAAGACTCTGTCTGTGTGGAGCATAACATAAACTAACATCAACTTAGCATGTGGCTACCAAATTAACTTAAAAACGATAAACACGTCACAACAACAAAACCTCAGAAAAACACATCAGACACGTCACATGTACAAAAGTTAAACAGTCCTTTGCTTAGCTATATACACTGTTACTCTGTTATGCCCAGTTGTTATGTTACCTGTCCATGGGAGGGAAAGAGAGGTGACTTTTGTGCTGCTGTTAGCTGGCGGTCAGTCTGTTGTAGACGAGCCAAGCTGGTAAGAATTGTGGTTCCACTGTGGAAGTGTCTGTTGCTGTGCAGTGTCCGCTTGTAGAGAATGGAGGAAGCTGTTCGCTCCGTCTGTGGTTGTCCTTACAGAGTTAACTTCTCGGTGTTAACTTGCTTTGTGCTCCTGTTAGCATGTGAAGTTACCTGGCAGGCTTTGTGTGTGGCAGCCATTTGCACTAAACTTTGTTGCAGAGATCTAAGAGGCCTTCACAGCGCTTTGGTAGATCAGGAGACTTTGGTTCTGCTGTATGTTTCTGCTCCGAGCAGATTACATGGCAAAGCCAGGAGGAGAGAGTTCCAGTGGGTGTTTGCTGGTGAGCAGCCACACTGAGAGGGAGCCAAACACGGCAGTCTGCCGCAGTGAAAGATTCCAGGAGAAAGAGAAACACAAATGATCACTAAACTTTTTATTGACATCCGGGTCACAGGTAAGACTGGCCAATGCTGCGTTCAGTGGCTCTCAGGATTGTGGGACAAAAGAGAATGCAGTCTCCTAACAAAAGTTCAGTCAGCAATGAACCAGATGAATGAATTCATCTGTGGAGTCCCAACAGTTGATAGCTGCTACATTAGGCAACAGGTATTATTATTCATACATTACTATTTAAGCAGCAACCTTTTTCTCTTGTGGTTGGTTGAGGTGAAGTTCATTTTTAATTTTTATAGGGCTGCAACTAATGATTATTTTCATTCTGGATGAATCTGCTGGTTATTTTCTTGAGCAATCCATTTATTCTATATTTTAGTCACAATTAAACAGAGTTCAAAGTGACACCTTCAAATGTCTTGTTTTGTCCAAACAACAGTCCAAACTTTAAAATGATTCAGTTTACTGCAATTTAAGATAAGGAAAAGCAGTAAATTGGCACACTTGAGAAGCTGAAACCATGGAGTGGTCAGACATTTTTGCATGAGAAATTACTTAATCGATTAATCAGTTATCAAACAGTCGCTGAATATTTTTTTTATATTTGTCAAAACAAGTAATTGATTCAATGACTAATCGTTTAAGCTCAATTTTTGTACCCTGTTGGGTAGACATATGTAAAGACAATGTACAACATTGTCATTGTAGTTTTCTCTGGGCCCCTGCCAAGCCTGACCAGCCGCTGGCTGTCGAGGTGGTGTCCAGCAAACGGTGGGCTTTGTAGATAAATGGCGGACTTTCACTTTCCAAAGTTAGTCACGGAGTTCCACAAGATTCTGTGCTTGGACCGATTCTGTTCACTTTATATATGCTTCCTTTAGGCAATATTATTAGGAAACACTCCATAACCTTTTATTGTTATGCATATACCCAATTATATCTATCGATCAAGACAGATGAAACTAACTAGTTAGCTAAACTTCAAGCATGCCTTAAGGACATAAAAACCTGGATGACATGCAATTTTCTGATGTTAAGCTCTGACAAAACTGAAATTATTGTACACCTCCAAGACGCATTATCTAAAGATATAGTTGCACTAGATGGATTGCCCTGGTTTCCGGAACTGCAGAGACTGGATCTGTGGTTGTGGTCCACTTGCTACCCCCGTGTTCCTGCTCGACAACTGCTACTACAGTTGTTGTTATTGGTTACTATTAGTGTCATTATTATTCCTATGACTATCATTCCTATTGTTATTATTATTTTTAATTTATTTATTAATATTACCACTACATTACATTATTGCTATATTAAAATTCTAGGTGGAATTTGCATTGGGCTTCCTCTCTCTCTCTCTCTCTCTCTCTCTCTCTCTCTCTCAAAACCTAACACGGCAGTGGCGGATGGCCACCCACCATTGAGTCTGGTTCTGCCCAAGGTTTCTGCCTGTTAAAAGGAAGTTTTTTCTTGCCACTGTTGCCAAGTGCTTGCTCATGGTTGGATTTGTTGGGTCTCTGTAAATAATATAAAGAGTACAGTCTAGACCTGCTCTATAGGCAAAGTGCAATGAGAAAACCTCTTCATCCATCTACTACAGTTGTTGTTATTGGTTCTGTTACTATTACTGTCATTGTTATTCCTATAGCTGTCATTCTAACATTAAATGTTTTAATATTACCATAGCCATTACATTATTACTATTTACTTAAATTCTAGAGGGTATTGGCATTGTGCTTCCCTCATTAAAGAAACCAGCATAATTATACACAAGCATTTATTTAAAAGATAATAAAAGCAAAACACACAATAATAAGACTAACTCGCTATGGGTAAATTAAGGTATTAAATTAATAACTGGATCATCTGGATATGAGACACTTGAAATGACAAAGGAATGAAGCCTTCATTTTGTGTACACAGCCATGTTGGTTATTGTTTCTAATGACCCAGTTGAGAGCAAACCAGAAAGATAAAACACATCAATTCCTCTGTTCCATAGAAGCTTGTTCCCAGGACTCTGCGTATGAATTGTTCACACTTGCTGCTTTTATTCTTTAAGAACTTTCTCTCCTTTTGTATCTTTCTGTGGTGGCCATCGAGTACAAACACACTGAGAGACCCCAAAGCAATGGCATTGGGAGAAACCTGCTATAACCTCAGAAACAAAAAACCTTCATATGAAAATTATACATAAACAGTACTGTGCTGAAAAAGTCATATGAAACTGCAACTTCAGAAACTCTTCAGATTCATCAATGCAAACCACCAGAACAACTGTGAAATTCTAGCATTACATGGCACTCTGCAGGACCATTGTTTGAAGCTGCACCTTACTTTTAATGAACATTCATCCATAGTAATTCAGTAATTTCAATTTAAGTAATCAGCTGTCTAATACTTGATCACAGAGATCAAATAGTATCATGTTATGTCATCTCCACTTTTCCACATAATTTACAGTAAATGTATTGGTTGATAATACATCCACATTACCCACTGTAATTTCTTTCTTGGCATAGGCCATTTTCACAGCAGACATTTTGACTGGTCATATTGGTAAAAGCCCAGGTGTTACTAATAACATTAATGATGTGTCCCAGTAAGCCACGACAGTGGCTGTGTCCAAAATCACTTGTTCACTCATTCACTACTCTCTATGGAACAGACACTTAATAATCACTCTATAGTGAGCAGTAAATTGAGATTTCAAATACTTACTAATCATCTTCATTTTGTGTAATTATTGACAGGTGTAGAGTTTGCACCTATAAATTTGCAACGCATTGCATTGTGGGGTTGCTATTACAAAGTAGTGTACATGTCATGGACATATTTTATTTGTTCCACTGTGGGAATTTTTGAGGGCTCTATATAGAGCAAAAATATACACTAAACATTTGGATACAAATAAAATGGAGGACAGTAAATATAGTGCGCTGTATAGTAAATAGAAAGGTATTTTAGATGGTGAGCCAGCATGAACAGGGTTGGACTGGCAATCTGGCAATTCTGGCAAATGCCAGATGGGCCGGCCCACCTAGCGAGCCACAAGGCCACCACCAGCATTGTGGGAAAAAAATATTCGACCTGCCGTCCACGGCCCACTTGATGTTGGAACAGCCAATCTGATTGGAGGTTACAAGGTCCCAAAAATTGTCAACAGGCTACCTATATATTAAAGGGGTGACACAGAGATGTACTGCCCTTAGAGCGCAAACTGTTTGTCTCCTCCACGACGTTCAGACAGCTAATAAGAAAGCCATGCGTTACTTAGAAGACCTGCACTCAGCAGAGTTAGATCTCTTCTCACACAAGGAGGAATTGTTAAGACTTACACTATGTCTATGTCTTGCCCCATCCCAGTCGTTCAAGGCAAGGCAAGTTTATTTGTATAGCACATTTCAACACAAGGCAATTCAATGTGCTTTATGTAAAACATAAAAGGCATCAAGACAAAAGAAACATAAGGAAATATAAGAAGACATTTAAATACAATTATAAAGAGCTGAATAGAAAATACAAATAAGATAAATCAGGAGAGTAATAGTCACAATGCAGTGTAAGATATTAATCAAAAGCCTCAAATTTGATTTAATAAAAGGCAGTGGCAAACAGAAAAGTCTTCAGCCTTGATTTAAAAGAACTGAGAGTTGCAGCAGACTGGCAATTTTCTGAGTTTGTTCCCGATATATAGTGCATAAAAACTGAATGCTGCTTCTCCATGTTTAGTTTTGACTCTGGGGACAGAAAGCAGACCTGTCCCAGATGACCTGAGAGGTCTGGATGGCTCATATCGTAGCAGAAGATCAGAAATGTACATAGGCCCTAAACCTTTCAGTGCTTTATAAACCAACAGTAGTATTTTGAAATCAGTTATTTGACAGACAGGAAGCCAGTGTAAAGACCTCAGAACTGGAGTGATGTGATCCACTTTCTTGGTCTTAGTGAGGACATGAGCATCAGTGTTCTGCTGCAGCTGTCTGATTGATTTTTTACAGAGACCTGTAAAGACACTGTTACAGTAGATGAGTCGACTGAAGATAAATGCATGGACAAGTTTTTCCAAATCTTGCTGAGACATAAGGCCTTAATTCTTGATATATTCTTCAGGTGATAGTAGGCTGACTTTGTACTTATCTTAATGTGGCTATTGAAATTCAGGTCTGAGTCCATAACTACACAAGATTTTTGGCTTGGTTTGTGGTTTGTAACATTACCAATTTAAGCTGAGCACTGACTTTTAATCATTCCTTCTTGGCTTCAAAAACAATTACTTCAGTTTTGTTTCATTGAAGAAAATTCTGGCACATTCAATCGTTGATTTGTTCAATGCACTTACTCAGCGCTTGTGTGGGATTATAATATGTAATATGTTGTGGTCAACCGTGTCGAATGCAGCACTAAGATCCAGTAATACTAAGACTGAAATTCTGCCACTCTCTGCGTTTAAGTGGATGTCATTGAAGACCTTAAGAAGAGCAGTCTTAGCTCTAAACAACTGTTCATCCAGCCCACAGCACTAAGAAGTTGTTCAGCTGTTGAAAAACAGCTCTTTCAAAGATTTTACTTAAAAACAGGAGGTTTGATATTGGCCTATAATTGTTCATTAGTGATGTGTCTAGATTGTTCTTTTTTAAGAGTGGCTTGATGACTGCAGTTTTCAGGGCCTGTGGGAAGAAACCTGAGAGAAGAGATGTTTTTAGAATTTGTTGAAAATCTGAGGCCATGAAATTAGAAATGTAGGATTGTGATGATGATGATGAACAATGTAACTTTTCCACAGAAAACTGATGCCCTCTCCTAAACAGCCTGTCTCTGACTCATAAACAAGCTCTGTGAGAATTCAAAGATAAACTTCCCCCAAACATCGTCTTACTTTCCTTTCGGGTCATAAAACAACCCCCGCCAAGACTCAGAGAGGACGCCACTAAAAGTTAAGTGACAATGGGCCAATTTATGACCCTCACTAATACCCCCTCGGGATGATATCTGGACCTCTTCTATAAAGGGAACAAGGAACAAAATAAACCAGCTTTGCAATTCAGAGTTATAGGAAGACTGTGAAGTCTTATTTCAACATGCTGATTTTGATACAAGAACTGAACTAATCCAGAATGTCACACCTCATGTGTGCCTACTAGGGGGTTGGTTCTTCCCCCTTCTTCTGCATGCCTCTAAGAGACAAACCACCGGGTGAAAACATTACTTTTCCAGTGTTATATGTGGGTTGATGCTGATAGGTTACCAAAAAGTAATTTAGTGTGAGGTCAGGAATAGAATGTCACTTCAATATAGTTATGATATGGAATCGTAAAATATTTCACAAGTGCTTCCCAAAACCTCTCGCTGCTGAAAGACGCATACAGGGTGATTTTCACTGGTCAAAAACAAAATTATCCATTTATCTGGTACACTGGTCAGTCATTAATTAATTATTCATCGCTGTATTCATCTTAACTCATGGTTGCATTTATCCGTTCATTTGTGTTGTGTTTGTGTGTTGTTAGGTGTGTGTGCGTAATAAATGTTTCACATATGAAGATCGTTGCCTTTGTTTTTTGTAACTTACATTCACTCACTTTATGTATCTGTTCCTTGTTTTACCTCTTACTACCTGATTTCAGGTTAATTCCCTCAGAAAGCTAATTTGTGCATTATCTCTTGACTGATCAAGAGAAACGGGTTAGTGTAAAACTGAGCAAAATTTTAACTACATGTTAAATGGTGGAGAGTGTTAATTAAATTGCTGCTGCTTCGTATTCACTACATCAGACAGTGACAGTGCCTCTGAATGCCTCTCTGCCCACGAGTTAAGAAAATCTTAAAGCACAACAGCTCTAGAGTTCGCTTCTCACGGTCATAGCTAACAACACAGTCAACCCCTGCACTGACAGTAAGACAGATGCTATCTCAGGGTACCTTACTTTTCATGTAGTTACACAGGCAAACGTGGATTTGTCAGCAACAGCAGCAAACTCAATAATTCTGAACTCAGTAATAGCCACACCTCCTACTATTAACTGAGAAAATCCTAAATTCTGATTTTACTCAGGCACCACTGTCCAACTTTGCAAGAACACTGAGACCAACTCCTTGTTAGTATTTTGTCAGTAAAATCACTAATGCAAAACACTAGCTTAGGACACTACATTAATGGCTTTATCATTCTAGGTGCTACTCTCTCTGCATCTCATCTTAATGCTATTGTATGTAAGTACCACTGGACTCCATAGATTAATTTATTCATTGTGTGAAAGGTGGGGTATGCGATTTTAATCCAATACATGTCTTTTTGTCAAATTCAGCAAATATCTTCTCAAGTTCCGCTAGCTGTCCGTTCTGTGTGGTTGTGATAAAAAGTGTTTGTACACAGCCCTGGCTCTGTAAATGGGAAACAAACAAAGTGGCTCGGACAAAGCCACACAACATTATGCCAGATATTCTAGCCATCATTAGTGTGTCAGGTAACGTTAAATTACTTGCCAACGGACATTACTCTAGTTTGCCAGAATATGCTGTTGTTGTGATGTTTGCTATAGTAGTAGGAGAGTTGTGAGTATCGCTGTCTGGAGCTGGTGTGCTGGCGCTGGAAAACCATCTCGTCATCTCTGCATATTAGCGTCGCAGCAGTACCTGTAGCGACAGTTTGCTAACCCACAACCTAGCTAACGTTAGTTACATTACTTGCTGTGTCGTTGTTCGCTCTATATCATGGTATTTGTCATGGTACTGGATTTCTCCAGAATCGCATACCCCACCTTTAAACTGAACCTTTATTTTGAAATGTAAGCCATTACGTTCATAGTTGCATCTCTCCTCTGGTCACTTCCTGTAACCAGATATCCCCTGGACTACTCCCCAACCAGGTAACAAAAACTCCAGCTCACTTTTGTTCTCTCTCTTTCCGCTCTCACCAGCTAATCTCTTGGACCTGGGGACAGAGGTTGCCTCCGCCATGTAGTCTGCTCGGAGCAGACACACCGAACCAAACTCTTTTTCTCTTTGTCTTACAGCAGCGACGCAAGAGCCTGCCTAAGATCCCTGAAACCAAGCTTAGTTAGCACCAGCAGCTATGACACAAAGTTTGCCAGCTAACTTTACAAGCAATGGGAGCAACAAAGCCAGTTAGCACTGAACTCTGTAAGGATAACAAAGGACAGAGCGATTGTTTCCTCCAACCTGTACAATTGGAAAACTGCACAGCAAAGACTGCATCCGAACCACAATTCTTCCCCACCTGGCCTGATAACTATTTCCCATACTTAAACTAGAACCATTAAAGGATAATTGCAACTTGGTTCTTTTTTTCATAGTTTTGGCCATTATTCCTATCAGTAATACTGTTATTACATTGCTGAGATCTGAGAACACAGTGCCATCGCAAACAAAATAGTCAGACAGGTCAAGAGACACAAGCATTCAGACAATCAGACAGGCTGAAAACAAACCAACATGTTAGTCAAACTTCTTTAGAAGAGAAAATTAAAGTGAACATTAAAATTATGACCCAAACTCTCTGTTCTCTCTCAACATCCATCACAGTTTCAAAAATGTTAAAACTTCCTGCTTCAACTTTGACCTACTGCACTGTAGTTGTGTGCCCAGTTTTCCTTTGCAATGAGGGATAATTAGTGACATTTCAGGTGTGCATCACTTAAAGTGTGACATCCAAATAAATTGGTTTAGATAAAAACTGTTGGTTTCTTTCCAACTTGTCTGGTCATCAACAGTTTTTTCACCTGTTGGACTTGGTCATAGCAATGTCAGCTGGACTCATTGTGAAACAAAATAACTAATAATGAAAATGATACTAAATTTTTTCCATCCCTGTTACTGTTTGACACTAACAGGAAGTGGCCTGCAGCACTTAGGCTTTATTCACTGAATCTGCAGCGCTTTTACATTGTAGTTGCTTTAGTTGATTACACGTTTTTGACTTTGTAGTATTTTCCTGTTAATGCAATTGATTTGAGCTCATGTGGAGCACTTGCACTCACTGGCTGCCATTGTCCTCTCTCCTGTCATTTGTCTCCTGTCTTTTCTCCTCGTCACTTCCCCTTCTCTCTCTCTCTTCCTACCTACATAACAGGCTGAAGTGCATAGGAGGATCTAGCCTCAGAAAATGAGATTTGTAGCCAGCTTTTTCTGTATGTGTGTGCACGTGTGTCCGTGCTGTTAGCTAGACAACAGAGAGAGGAGAGGTGACCTCTGGGAAATGAGCCCCTGTCAGGGCACGTTGGCCAATTTGCTCAGGAAAGAACTGTGTGTGTGTTTGTGTCTGTGTATGAGAGAGAAAAAGCAATACAATAAAAGGAAGCAGTGGAAGGGGTTTGGAAAGAGAATAGGAAAGAGGAAATGAAAGAGATGAGAAAAGAAGTGAGGATGGTGTCAGTCTGATCCAGGCTGTGAGAGGAGAAAAGAGGAGAAGAGGTGTCAGCAATCTAAGTGTCACATGGCACTTAGGTGAGATGAGGAGAAAAGATGAGGAGAATGGCGAGGAGGAGAAAATTTCAAACAATTTCCACCAACATATGCAACCAGTTATTGCACATCTGCAGTGGGTGTGTGGCAGGGTACCTAGGCTGTTCAAATTGAACGCTTCATCAAGTTTATGGCCAAATCTGAGAGTGCCTTACAAGAAAAATTACTTTTTGAAGAGTGACCTCTTGTGGTTGTGTGAATTACAATTATGGTCTATCAAAAGCAGAGGTAGCATGATGTATTTATTAGTGCCACATTAATGATGATAAACCTTCCATATGGATCAATAATAGATGTGTTGTGGACAAATTGAATGTTTTTATTTACTAAAATTGAAGCACCTCTTTGTTTACTGTTGTATGTTGATGAAAATATTTTATCAAATTGTTTACATTTGAGATATTGTGGTTCTGAGTTTGGATGCCAGGTATATTCCATGTTACCAAGTTGAGCATTTGCATGGTTGCATGTTAAGTATGTCTTATTGTGAATGAAAGAGGAGAAGGAAGAGGGGCAAAGGATAAGTAGATAGGTAGTAGAGATAGAAGATAGGGTGGGGAGAGAGAGAGAGAAAGAAAGAAAGAAACAAACAAACAAAGAAACAAAGAAAGAAACAAAGAGAGAGAGTGTGTGTGTGTGGAGTTGTCCATATTAGCTGACTGAGACTTACTATACATATAACATGTGCACTTCAGTCAAGCAACAGCTTGAAGACAACACAGCAGCAGGAAAGTCTCAGGGTATCCACAGGAAGACAGGTTAAGTGCAGGCCAAAAATTAATGAACAGTTCTTTTCTACTGATACTTCTGCAAGTTCGATTCGTACCGGGTCTGCACTGGTATGTACTGCCTCCAGGAAATAGCCATGGGATTGCACTTAAAAGTCCGACAATGACTATACACATTACTATACATGTAACACTCGCGAGTACTGATTGTTCAGCCCAAATGTTGTGCCTTTAAGTTCTTTTCTTTTGCTTCTGGCCTGTTCTTTAGGCTGAAAGTGCTCGAATTTTGCCTTGATGGGCCGAGGTCCGTTGTCTGGTCGTTTGCCGAGACGGTGAACTCTGTGGAATGTAATGTGTTTGACGGTGTTGTGCAGTAATTTCAGGTGAGTTGTCATGAAGTCTTTCAGAATCAAAATCAGAATCAGAAATACTTTATTGATCCCCGAGGGGAAACTCTTTTGCTACAGCAGTTCACTATCACGTCAGTGCCCACAGGAATAGAAGTACTAAGCAAAAAAAATATAATACACTATAATACAGGTCAGAAAATAAATTAAGTATCAAGTGGGTATAAGTATAAAATAAAATAAGTGTGAAGTACAAAGTGGGTTTACCGGTTGATGATAATAATATGGTATAAAGTAATAGTGCATGAACTGCCAAGTTAAATGTAGCTTATTTGGATTATAATGAGACGGAGGATATTGCACAGCAGTAACAGAGGTATGAATAAATATCAATATCAATAAATAGGGAATTATAAACTGAAAAGGGTATATTGCACAGGAGTATTAACACAGGATATTGCAGAATTATCTCAAGTATTGCAGAGATGTAATGATCAATGTCCAGTTTAATGACTTAGGGTCATACAGACTCCACTTAGAAGGAGGAGTAAAAGAGTTTGATGGCCACAGGCAGGAATGACTTCCTGTGGCGTTCTGTGGTGCATTTTGGGGGGATGAGTCTTTCGCTGAAGGTACTCCTTTGTTTGACCAGCACGTCATGGAGTGGGTGGGAGACACTGTCCAAGATGGCATGTAGTTTGGCCAGCATCCTCCTCTCTGACACCACTGCCAGAGAGTCCAGCTCCACCCCCACAATGTCACTGGCCTTACAGATTAGTTTGTTGAGTCTGTTAGCGTTCGCTACCCTCAACCTGCTGCCCCAGCATGCAACAGCATACAGGATAGCACTGGCCACCACAGACTCATAAAACATCTTCAGCATTGTCCTGCAGATGTTGAAGGACCTCAGCCTCCTCAGAGGCGGCTCTGGCCCTTCAAACTACACTCACGAAACTCCGTCTGACTCCGGGCTAATGCCGTTAGCTTGTCCATTTTATTCGCCAGCGATCTCACGTTGCCCATTACGAGAGAAGGCAGAGACGGCTTAAATCTCTTGTTCTTAAATCTCTTTTGTCTGCACTCCTCTCTCTTCCCTCGCCGCTTTGTTCCACCTCTGCATGCTCGGTGTGTCCTCCTCCAGATCTCAGTGGGGACATCGGTTGTCCTGGGCGCCATGCCGCTCGGCTTCAACGCGATCAGCTGTTCCTTTTGGATGGGTTTCCTGAATCCGCTTTCACGTTGTTTTGCAGGTGGTAATAGTGGTTGATGAATGCTTTGAGATCCGGTAAGTCCTCCACTGTAATACTACTAAAAGGCTTAAAATTGTTCCAGTTACCATTTATACATACCATAACCCTTTGATTGCCCTGTCAAGTATGCCGGATGGTAACCAGAGACTTATCTGCTGGATTCTGTTTCTTAAGCCCTATACACTTGAGGTACGTCATATTAAAGGTCAAGAAAACGTAATGGCCGATGTACTTTCGAGCACCATTTTGATGTCACAAAGATTCTGTTATTTAAGCCTATAAGGTGGTTCCAGAAGGCTGGTGCCTTTCAGGCACTCAACTTGCTTTTGTTTGATTGTGTTTATTTTATCCTTTGTTCCAGTTACAGGTAGTTTTAGGTTAGCACCCACAGTTATATAGCATCCAACACTCACCCCTCACCACTGACTGCTGACTTCACACATCATAGTTTGCTTATGTTGAGTTATTTTTAATAAATTATTTGTTTACTGGCTACTTTTTGGACCTCCCTTTTTTGTTATGCTCCTGAACGAGCCTGACATAACACAGATTATCTGAGTGACCTGTTAAAGCTAATGTTTGATGAGGTGTTCCTGGACCCACCAGACTCTCCTCTCAGAAAATCCATCAGAGAAGGAAGTAAGTGCTGGATGGGTGTCGTGCTTCAGTCAAGCAACAGCTTGAAGACAACACAGCAGCAGGAAAGTCTCAGGGTATCCACAGGAAGACAGGTTAAGTGCAGGCCAAAAATTAATGAACAATTCTTTTCTACTGATACTTCTGCAAGTTCGATTCGTACCGGGTCTGCTCTGGTATGTACTGCCTCCAGGAAATAGCCATGGGCTTGCACTTAAAAGTCCGACAATGACAACGGCTCTCGCCTTCTCCCACCTACTCAGCTTTTATACGTTATCAAACTGTCAGCCATATAAATGGAAGAATTACAACCTTAATTTGAGTTACAAACTCAACCAGTACCGTGTGACAAACTTTCGCTTGTTTTAAGCAGTGCGGGTGGTGAATGACTGAATTGTCTTCCCCTCAGGGCTTACTGTAGCTGTATGCGCTTGTTGCTTAGACCATTCAGTACTACAAACCTGTATACTTGACTCGACTCGGCTGCTGCTGATACCAGCTCTCGTATAGACTCGCTGTTCTCGACATTTCCTGTACATGCCGAACTGCAGCCTGTACACCAAATAATACTGAAGAGACCAATTTGGGGCTTCCTGGCTCGCCAGATTAAGTCATGTACCAGAGTCAGACAGTAGATTTGGAGCTTGTTAGCCTGTTAGCTTATGGATATTATTCCTGGATGCCTGTGGAGTTTGTCATGTGCTCGCTGCTGCAGTTTGTTAGTGTACCCTGCACTCTTGTGGCCTGAAAGGTATGCAATGCCAAATTCTGGAAAACTCAAAATACTTGATACATTTGGGAGGCCAGAACATAACAATCAAACCTCCCGGCACTAGACATGTCAGGATGACCACTATGACTTTATGCCCTGAGAGCTCCAACACCAGCTAACACAACTTCAGTATACATGAAACCCTTTCATTCACTCCACTGATGTTTCAGAAAATGCTTATATTAAGAGTTTTAAGCATGGAACCAAGCCAACTACAAGATGAATCATGATCATAAAATATTTTGATTCGGAGCCAAAAAAAATTTGGAAAACTGAAAAAAAGGTAAAGGAACTACTCATCCCTAAAACCATTACGAATGATACTGTTCCAACGACTTCCAACCTAACGATAGTAACGTGCTTCTTCTTGAATTTAACCTTTGTCATTACTATAGCTTATATTATATATTATTAATAATAGTGTTGTAATATTTTGTGTTGTGTGTGTGTGTATATAGTGTAACGACATGATTAGTACGACTCATGTAGTTTCATGTAGACTTATGTCAGCTAATGTTTGCTATCTACAAGCCAGCCTGCAAAACTCACCACAACCCTGTATGTCTTGTCTTTCATTCTAGCCCTGACAGTTTTTTTTTTAAGTTACTCACTAGCCATTTGCGGGTTCACGTTCGTGGGTCTGGTGAACATTTCCATGGTAACAGCTAGCTTCACCAATCAGAGACATCACTGTTACACTCTAGGATTGTGGGTAGTGTAGTACTTTGCAAATAAAACATATTTTCCTTAAAACAAGGTTGATATCAAACTGACTTGTGGCTTCTTCAGGAGCATATACCATCGTTTCACAATCTCATAGCTTGTGATAAGTCTACTTTGGATGGTTACCACATTATGGCTAACAAACAAAGTCCTCCATTCAGAATATGAATGGGATTTTCACTCCGGAACCTCACAGTTGAGTTCTATAGCCGATTATTAACAGCCTAATTAAGACCTACATTTCCCAAATATGTAATCCAATAATAAGTAATAATTTATAAATTTAATAAAACTTTATTTATAGAGCACTTATCAAAATAAAGTACAAAGGGCTTCACAGAGAGAGAAATAAAATACCACAGTGAATGATAAAATACATAAAAAAAACAATAAAATAAACAGACAGCTTAGGTAAAATCAGTATATGCTTTCTGATAAAAATACGTTTTGAGAAGAGACTTAAAAGAAGGGGAAACTCTGAGGGGAAACTCTTGTTACAGCAGTTCACTATCACGTCAGTGCACACAGGAATAGAAGTACTAAGCAAAAAATATAATACACTATAATACAGGTCAGAAAATAAATTAAGTACCAAGTGGGTATAAGTATAAGTCTGCAGTGGTTTCAAAGTTTTTTGATTAAGACAAGAGAACAGACTGTTACAATAATCAAGGTGTGAGGAGATAAAAGCATGTACAACAGTTTCTGCATCACTAAAATTTACAGTAGATTGGATTTTTGCAATATTTCTGATGTGATAAAAACATGATTGGACAAGCTTAGTGATATGTTGCTCAAAACATAAATTGCTATCAAACAGGACACCAAGATTTCTTGCAACAGGCTTGATATGTTGTGACAAGTAACCAGTAGTTGGCAGTGTTTGTTTAGTGATGTATTGGGGCCCAATAACAAGGATTTCAGTTTTATTTGAGTTGAGCTGAAGAAAATTTTTCAACATCCAGTTTTTTATGTCAGACAGGCAGTCCTGCAGAGACCTCAGTGTACTAAGGTCAGTGGGCTTGACAGGGAGGTACAACTGTGTATTATCCGCATAACAATTACAAGAAATACCATGTCTGCGGATGACATCAACCAAGGGCAGCATAATATAAGGAGAACAGTATTGGTCCCAGAATTGAACCTTGAGGCACACCGTAGTTGATATGGGAAGATTATGACATGAATTTTTTAATGGCGACACAGAATTTCCTATTGGACAAATAAGATGAGAACCAGTCTAGTGCAGTGCCAGATATGCCCACCCAGTGCCTCAGTCTATCTAGAAGAATGCCATGATCATTAGTGTCAAAAGCAGCACTTAAGTCCAGCAGCACAAGAATTGAACACATGCCTGTGTCAGTATTCATTAAAAAGTCATTAGTGACTTTGAGAAGGGCTGTCTCAGTGCTGTGGTGCTGACGAAAACCAGACTGGAACTTTTCAAAGGTATTATTGTTTTCCACAGCAGCAAGAAGCTGCTTAGAAATGTTTTTTTTTTCGAAAACCTTGGAAATAAAAGACAGTTTGGTGATTGGACGATAGTTATCCAGGAGGGTAGGATCAAGCCCCATTTTTTAGGACTGGTTTGACAAAAGCAGTTTTAAAGTAATCTTGGACACAGCCAGTAGACAGCAAGCTGTTCAAAGTAGTTAGCAAATGGGCTGCAATAAAATCCATAGCTTCCTATAAGAACCTAGTTGGGATTTTGTCCAGAGGGCTGGACGATACTCTAATAAGAGACATGATGTCTGTTAGTTCAGGCAGAGTAACAGCAGAAAAATTGCTCAAAGAATCCCTGAGCGGGTGATCGACATCTAAAAAGGCAGGTTTGGGTGTAATACCAGATCTTATTAACTCCACCTTTCCAGCAAAGTGCAAAAGAAACTTTTCACAATCAGCATCACACTCAGCAGGGGCACAAGGAGAGGCTGGGTTAACTAATTGATCCACGGTCTTAAATAGGAATCTGGGGTTGTGCTGATGGGCAGAAATAAGTGCAGAGAAATGACATGTTCTTGCATCCTTCACCATCCTATTATAAAGGAGTAATAACTCTTTCATAGCCACAAAGTAGACCTGGAGACCTGATTTTTTCCATCTGCATTCTGGTCTTCTGCACTTTTACAGCTTCGAATACTGTCATTTAACCATGAATGTTTTCTAGTCTATAAGTTTGGTCTATTTTTCAGAGGAGCTATGAGATCTAAGGTTGAAGAACACAGAATCAACCAAATCATTGGTGTTGGAGGAGTCAGGAACCACATTGCCAGGAGAATTGAACAGTGTACAGAATTTTGAGGCACTATGCTCCTTAAGGGCACGTGTGTACTCAGAGCGGGATAAGACAGTACTTGCAGCCTGTAATTCAGTTAAAAACAATGCATAGGTGATCAGATACAAACATGTCCCTGATTTCCACAGATGGTATCCTCAGACCCTGACTAAAGACTAGGTCTAAAGTGTGGACACGGGAACGAGTTTGGCCAGACACATGTTGTTGAAAGTTAAAAGAGTTAGTGATATTTAAAACATCAGTAGCAAGGGCATTAGAAGACTCATCAACATGAATATTTAAATCACCACAAAGACCGGGAGGAGGGGGGGGGGCAATAAAAAATAGCAAATATGACCAGGAGGGGACCACCAAGTTTAAACATGAGCACTTCAAAGGAGGAAAAAGTCATTGCAAGCTATGAGGTTACATTTTAAATGCTTCCTGTAGACAGTAATAAGGCCACCACCACAACCATAATCCCTAGGGCGGCTAAAGCAGTCAGTCTGGAGGGCACAATTCAGCAAGCTGACTGAGATCACCAGGACGTAACCAGGATTGTGTTAAGAACATGAAATCTAAATCCGTAGAAGAGATAAAATCATTTAAAATAAATGTTTTGTTAGAGAGGGGTCTTACATTGAGAAGAGCCATCTTAAAAAGTCTGTGTTGGGTCAGAACTGAAGTTGAGACTGGATGTATGGTCCTGGTATGGATCTTTATTAAATTATTATTATTGCTGTGTCTGTTTTATATTAAGGACCTATACGAAATTACCACAGGAATTTTAAAAGTAGCGCTAGAGGGATCCGGGCTTAATATAGCAGCATTATGATCAGTCCACAAGGGGGAGTTAGTGACAGCAGAGGGTGCGTGGCTGTTTGTGGAGGGCAGAGAAGAGAAAGAAGAGCGAGGGGAAACAGGTGATGCAAATAGTCAACTACGTGAGGAGGACAGTACAGCATGCTGCAAGTTAGCTGGCAGCATGGGATTACCTGACTTGTTTGGGTGAACACCGTCTCGTGCAAACAAGGAAGAACGATCCCAGAATAAGTTAAAATTGTGAATAAAACCAATGTCATGGGTACTGCAGACAGACTGGAGCCAGGTATGAAGGCTGAGGATCCTGCTAAAATGGCCAGTTCCATGACCCAGTGTAGGAATTGGACCCGAAATTAAAGTCATGCTCTTTTGGGGTCAAAATGAAAATTAAATCTGTTAGACCTGCCTTGATGAGAGGACTGACAGATTTAATTTTCAATCTTGAGCACTATACATCATCAGTGACATCATACATCAGCAAATATGTTGATGATGTGGTGATCACAAAGACAATAAAATCATTTCCCAACCAGAAAGCCTGGATGGATGGAGAGGTAAGGGTCCTATACAGAGCCAAAAAAGCTGCCTTTCAGTTAGGTGACAAGAAAGCTGGCATCAAGGAGGCAGTAGAGACATCAGGAGAGACTGGATAGAGACCTCAACACCAACAACACCGAAGATATGTGCCAAGCGATCCAGACCATCAAAGGCTACAAAAGCAGGAGAACCCCTGTTGCTACCACTGGACTCCACCATTGACTTAAACTGAACCTTTATTTTGAAATGTAAGTCATTATGTTTACAGTCGCACCTCTCCTCCGGTCACTTCCTGTAACTTGATATCCCCTGGACTATCCCCCGACCTGGTAACAAAACTCCAGCTTGCCTTGTGTTCTCTCTCTTTCCGCTCTCACTGGCTCACCTCTCGGACCTGGGGACAGAGGTCTCCTTCGCTGTGTAGTCTGCTCAGAGCAGACACACCGAACCAAACTCTTTTTCTTATGGCAGCGAAGCGAGAGCCTGCAACTAAGCTGCAGCCAGCTGCACCAGCAGCTACAACACAAAGTCTGCCAGCTAACTTTACAAGCAACAGGAGTAACAAAGCCAGTTAGCACCGAGCTGCTAACTCAGTTAGGAGAACAAAGGATGGAGCAATTGTTTCCTCTGACCTGCACAATCAGAAAACTGCATAGCAAAGACTGCATCAGAAGCACAATTCTTCTCTGCCTGGCCCTTCTACAACCGCCAGAATTGGCAGCTAACAAAGCGTCACCAAAGCAACCCTTTTCCCTCCATGGACTTTTAATGTTAACTGAGCATAGTGTAACAGGATACACGGCTAAGCACAGGATTGCTTAACTTTTGTCAATGTACATGTATTGATTTGGTTCATTGAGCTTGTTGTGATGTGTTTTCATTGTTAGGTTAAATGGTAGACACATGCTAAGTTGATGTTAGTTACACTTTGCACACATACTCATATAACTTGTTACATCCAGTAACTACTATGTCTTGCATTCAAATTAACCGTCCTCTTTTCCAACCCGGCACCATTACCTTACACGAATCACACACACACTCCAATTTGGCCCTAAGCATAGACACACACAAGGAGAGGAAACTCAAAGCTTCCATTTCACATACTTTCTTTGTTTCTGATATAACACTCGTGTTCATGCTCAAGCACGTGGAACATACAGAGGCAGAACAAGGAAACTTACGCACATTCTTTCTGGCGTGCATCCGATAGGCGCACACTCACACACACACTCTCTATCACATGTACACGCGTACACAGACTCCTTTTCTTCTTTAGTTAAATACAGTTAGATTAAGATTACATGTTGTGTCTTTTACTTTTATTAACTAAATAAATGCTTTTGAATATACATTGGTCTATTTAATGTTGCACAAGAGTGAATGGGGCTGCTGTGGCTTAGAAGTAGAGCAGGTCGTCCACTAATCAGAAGATCGGTGATTCGATCCCGGCTTCCCCCAACCCACATGTCAAAGTGTCCTTGGGCAAGATACTAAACACCAAATTGCTCCTGAAGGCTGTGCCTTTGATGTGTGAGTGTGTGTAAATGATTAGTTTCTTTGTTCTGATGAGCAGTTGGCATCTTTCATCTGTGTATGAATGGGGTGAATGACATGTAGTGTAAAGCGCTTTGAGTGGTCGGAAGATTAGAGAGGCACTATAAGTACAGTCCATTTACCATTTGAATGCCACTAACCACTGCTATTCAGAACTCCAAAACCCTTCAATTAAATTTTATTTATATAGCACCAATTGATAACAGAAGTTATTTCATTGCACTTTTCATATGAGACCATACTCTTTATAATATTATTTACAGAGAACCACCAATTCCCACCATGAGCAAGCACTTGACAGCGCAGGCAAGGAAAGACTTCCCTTTAACAGGCAGAAACCTTGAACAGAACCTATAGGCTCAAGGTGGGACCGTGTTGGGTTTAAAATAATACTAATGGTAATGGTAATAATATTAATAATAGTAATAATAATCATAGGAATAATAGTGATAATGATAGCACTAAGACTAATTATAATAATTGGAGTAGTGGTTGTCAAGCAGGAACAGAAGGTGTATTGCAATCATATATCCAGACTCTGCAGCTCCGGAGGCAGAAGTACCTGCTGAAAGCGACAGAATGAGTGAGGAGTGAGACGAGAAAGCACAAAACTACAGGAGAGAGAAGATTTAGAGTTAGTAACAAGCATTAATGGGATAAGAATGCATACAGATGGAGAGGGAGAGGAGGAGAGAGGTGCATCATGGGAAGTCTCCCGTCAGTCTAGGCCTATAGCAGCATAACAAAGGGATACTTCAGGACTCACTCGAGCCAACCCTAACTATAATCTTTATCAAAGAGAAAAGTCTTAAACCTACTCTTAAATGTGGAGATGGTGTCTGCCTCCCGAACCCAAACTGGGATCTGATTCCACAGGAGAGGAGCTTGATAGCTGAAGGCTCTGGCTCCCATTCTACCTTAGGAGACTCTAGGTACAACAAGTAACCCTGCATTCTGGGACTGCAGTGTTCTAGTCGGGTAATAGGTAATGAACGCTTAAAGATACAATGGTGCCTGACCATTAAGAGCTTTGTAGGTGAAAAGAAGGATTTTAAATTCTATTCTGGATTTTACAGGAAGCCAGTGCAGAGAAGCTAATATTGGAGAAATATGATCAAGCATGGCTTCAGCCAGGAACGTGCACAGACCTTTTGAGGGGCTGTTGCTCTAACCTGAAAAAAGGGCAATCCCCTTTTTCAAGCTCATTTTAAGCTTCACACTGCCACACTATCAATTTGATTGTAAAATATGTGTACCTGTATGGTGATCACACCGTTTCAACATGGTACAATGGCCCTTCATTTAATTACATGTTATAGACAGCAGAAGCTATGTAAGGCATTCAAACTTTGAGGATACAGTTTTGAAACCAAAAAAGTGAAAACCACAATATTCAGATTTCAAACATAAACTCTTTGAACTCAGATGATTATTATGAATTGATATTTGTGTATATCACGTAAAGTAAAAATTTAAATGTAGATTTTACAAAGTAGAGTAATTGGAAATTAAATATACTGATAATATTATAGTACGGTCTAGACCTGCTAGAAGTACAATGCGATAACTTCTGTTATGAATTGGCGCTATATAAATAAAATTGAATTGAATTATATCATCCAAAACCAAGTTTTGATTGCACTCATATCTCCAAGAATGAATGAATGAATGAATAGCAAGTACCTTATATATACTTTGCCGGCTCAACAATTCTAATCATTTAAATTCTGAACGTCCAAATTAATCGTGAACTTTCATCTCTCACTGCAAAAAATGTACTAAGACAACTGAACACTTTAGTGTAGCCAGTTGAATTTGCATGGACGTGATGCTGACAGTGACTTGAGTCAATGGTAGAAAAGGTTTCAGTCGCAGTCATCTGGACACTGTTTTCAGAATCAAGACGTTTCAGCTCCCATCTGGAAGTCATTCTCAATTGTGAAAAATGGTCCGGGAACTCAGAAATTTAATTGGTGATTCTGAAAACAGTGTCCAGATGACTACGACTGAAACCTTTTCTACGATAGAACACTCCTGGACGAATGAGGGATTACACCGTCTTACTTGAGTCATTGCTTCTTGGTGAAGCCCAGGAATTAGACTGGAGTAGTCTATATTTAATTTTGTATGTACAAATATGTTCTAGAATACAGAACAATTACAAAATGTCATGTAGGAATTTCATGAACATATTGTCTGGCCTTACCATCCCGTATTTCACTACAGCTATAAGAACTATTTTACTTGATCACCAGGCTCTCCAATGCTCTCAGAAGTGGAGCTTTTGGGGTTAGACCCCTTCAGAAAAGCACTCTCTTTAACATTATGTTAAAGATTAAACTCATTCACAATACTATGCACAGATAAAATATATTGTGTATTTATCATCATCAAATATTAGTTTTTAGTTAGTTATTAACCTACTTCCAACTTTTAAAAAAATTCTTCTGAGAAAATAGGGTTACTTCAAATTAAATGAATTATGTAGGAAATGGTTGCTTGACATTTCTATCATAATGCGTCACCTGCTGGACTGCTGGTAGTCTGAATAAAGCTCTGTAACGTTAGCTCCTTAGCTGCTTTCCTCAGCAGACTGCCTACATGTTAACCAGCTAGCTAGCTAAGATTGGTTCATGTGATAGCATAATATAAGGCAACGTGATGCAAATGTAACAAGCTGTGCATTGTTTAGAAGCATATGTGGAGAATTTTATTCACAGGGCAACCCTTTTGTTATACCGTTCGTCGTTAATCATTACCACAACTTCAAAAGACTCAACAGAGCCGCCGGAGCCCTCACACAACTGCAACAATATCGAGTTTGGATGCTACAGTGTCACATGACAGGGGGCATAGGGCCACCCCATCTCTGTGTCAGGCGCAGGCATGTCTATCAAAAAGTAATAAACATTAGGATGATATGTCAATTTAATTTAGTCTAACTTTAGCAATTATGGGCTACTCGTACAAGGCAAGGCAAGTTCATTTATAGCACGTTTCAACAACAAGGCAATTCAAAGTGCTTTACATAAAACATAAAAGCAACATAGGGCAATATAAAAAGAGATTAAAAGTTACAGTGCAGTGTAAGAAATGAATCATTATTTGATTGAATTAAATTCAAGTTAAATTATTTGAGTTGCAGCAGACCTGCAGTTCTGCTGCAACTGCTGGGAGTTTGTTCCACATATGTGGAGCATAAAAACTGAAAGACACAGTTACAGTAGTCGAGTCGACTAGTTTTTCCAAATCCTGCTGAGATATAAGGCCTTAATTCTTGATATATTCTTCAGGTGATAGTAGGCTGACATTGTAATTATCTTAATGTGGCTATTGAAATTCAGGTCTGAGTCCATAGCTACACAAGATTTTTGGCTTGGTTTGTGGTTTGTAACATTACCAAGTGAAGCTGAGCACTGACTTTTAATCATTCCTCCTTGGCTCCAAAAACAATTACTTTTGTTTCATTGAAGAAAATTCTGGTACATTCAGTCGCTGATTTGTTCAATGCACTTACTCAGCACTTGTTATAGTCCCCTGGTGATATGGTTATGTAAATTTCTGTGTTGTCTGCATAATTATGGTAACATATTTTGTTGTTTTCCATAATCTGAGCCAGTGGAAGCATGTAGATGTTGAACAGAAGAGGCCGCCAGAATGGGGTTTGGAGAACTATGCATGTCTGCACTCTGCAAACCATGACAACTCAGAGTTGAGATCAGGAGGCAGAGTTGCAGTCCTACACGTTTCTCTGTGCTTCCAGAACAGTGACCCACCGAAAACTCCTTAGTGACGGTATCTGTACCCTGTCCACTTAAATTAATAAAATCTAAAGTTAACAGAAGAGGAGTTTTACATAAAAACCTAAACAAAATCGCTCAAATAGCACAACAAAATAGGAGAATTAAATGTGGACTCTTAAATATCAGATCTCTGTCATCTAAAGCTGTACTAGTGAACGATTTAATATCAGAGTATCATATTGACTTATTTTGTCTTACTGAAACCTGGCTGGGTCATGAAGAATATATTAGCCTAAATGAATCCACTGTGCCCAGTCATATTAATACTCATATTCCTCAAGGCACCGGCTGAGGAGGTGGAGTTGCAGCCATCTTCGACTCAAGCTGATTAATCAACCCTAAACCTAAACTAAATTATAACTCATTCGAAAGCCTTGTTCTGAGTCTTTCACACCCAACCTGTAGAACACGACAGCCAATTCTATTCGTTGTAGTGTACCGTGCTCCTGGTCCTTATTCTGAATTTTTATCTGAATCTGAGTTTTTATCAAGTTTAGTCCCTAAAACAGATAAAGTAATTATTGTAGGTGATTTCAATATTCATATGGACGTTGAAAATGATGCCTTAGTACTGCGTTCATCTCATTATTAGATTCGATTGGCTTTTGTCAGAGTGTACATGAAGCCACTCACTGTTTTAACCACACCCTGGACCTTGTTCTGGTATATCGCATTGAAATTGAACATTTAATAGTCTTTCCACAGAATCCTTCATTATCGGACCATTATTTAATAACTTTTGAACTGCTATTGCTGGACTACACACCATTAGGCAAAAATTCTTACTCTAGATGTCTATCTGATATTGCTGTAGCTAAATTTAAGGAAGCACTTCCATCTGCATTTTATTCAGTGTTATGTCTCAATATAACAGAGGACTCATATGCAAATCACATCCCCTCCCAAATTGACCATTTAGTTGATAGCGCTGCAGGCTCAATGCGAACGACACTCGATTCTATCGCTCCACTAAAAAAGAAGATAATAAAACAAAGAAGGTTAGTTCTTTGGTATAACCCCCAAACCCGCAAATTAAAGCAAACATCACGAAAACTTGAAAGGAAATGATGTTCCAACAACCTGGAAGAATCTCGTTTAGTCTGGCAAGATAGTCTTAAAACATATAGGAAGGCCCTCCATAATGCCAGAACAGCCTACTACTCATTATTAATAGAGGAAAATAAAAACAACCCCAGGTTTCTTTTCAGCACTGTAGCCAGGCTGACAGAGAATCACAGCTCTTTTGAGCCATGTATTCCTATAGCCCTCAGTAGTAATGTCTTCATGAGCTTCTTTAATGATAAAATTATTTTAGAGAAAAAATTCATCAAGTCCTGCCTTCAACCGGTGCCAACTTGTCTTCAAACACAGGAACCTTGGAAACAGCTGTAGAGCCTGCTGTGTGTTTTGGCTGCTTTTGCTCCTGTTCTTCTTCAGCTGACTTCAACGATTAATTCATCTAAGTTATAAACCTGTCTCTTAGACCCCATTCCAACTAGGCTGCTTAAATACGTTTTACCCTTAGTTAGCACCTCTTTACTGGATATGTCTTTATTAACAGGCTATGTACCACAATCCTTTAAAGTAGCTGTAATTAAACCGCTTTTTAAAAAGCCCACTCTTGATCCAGGGGTGTTAGCCAACTATAGACCTATATCTAACCTTCCCTTTCTCTCTAAGATCCTTGAGAAAGCAGTTGCCAATCAGTTGGTTGGTTGTTACTTTCTAAATAACAATAGTTTATTTGATGACTTTCAGTCAGGATTTAGAGTGCATCATAGCACAGAGACAGCACTGATGAAAATTACAAATGACCTTCTAATTGCATCAGAAAATGGACTTATCTCTGTACTTGTCTTGTTAGATCTTAGTGCTGCGTTCGACACCACTGACCATCACATCCCATTAAAGAGACTGGAACATTTAAATGGCATTAAAGGAACTCCACTAAGCTGGTTTAAATCCTATCTATCAGATCGATCTCAGTTTGTACATGTTAACGATGAGTACTCCATGCATGCCAAAGTTAGTCACTGACTTCCACAAGGTTCTGTGCTTGGAGCCATTCTATTCACCTTATATATGCTTCCTTTAGGCAATATTATTAGGAAACACTCCATAAACTTTCATTGTTATGCGGATGATACCCAATTATATCTATCGATCAAGCCAGATGAAACCAACCGGTTAGCTAATCTTCAAGCATGCCTTAACATAAAAACTGATATTATACTCAGACAAAACTGAAGTTATTGTACTTGGCCCCAAACACATCCGAGACACGTTATCTAAAGATATATTTGCTGTAGATGGCATTGCCCTGGTCTCCAGCACCACTGTAAGGAACCTCGGAGTTATCTTTGATCAGGATTTATCCTTTAACTCCCACATGAAACAAACTTCATACCTAACATTGCAAAAATCAGGCACATCCTGTCTCAAAATAAAGCTGAAAAACTAGTCCATGCATTTGTTACTTCTAAGTTGGAATATTGTAATTCCTTATTATCAGGCTGCCCAAATAAGTCCTCCCTGGCTCCCTGTAAAATCCAGAATAGAATTCAAAATCCTTCTCCTCACCTACAAAGCTCTTAATGGTCAGGAACCATCATATCTTAAAGATCTCATAATACCATATTATCCAACTATCAGAATCAGAATCAGAATCAGAAATACTTTATTGATCCCCGTAGGGAAACTCTTTGTTACAGTAGCTCGCCTTTACGTCAGTGCACACAGGAGGAAGTACTAGAAAACGATATGATACACTATAAAAAGGTCAGAAATAAATTAAGTATCATGTTGGTATAAGTATAAGATAAACTAAGTGTCGAGTACCAAGTGGGTTTACTGGTAGATGGTGAAGTACAGTATAAAATACAATGTCACTAATTATGTAATAAATAATAGTAATAAGCGGAGGTGCATGTACTGTCGAGAGTAATTGAGGTATATCCGTAACAATAAATAAGAAAAACTAACAAGGGAAAACTAATATTGCACTTGAGTAGTAAACAGAATATTGCACAATTATTATTAATTATGGCGGAGATGTAATGCTCAATGTCCAGTTTAGTGACCTAGGGTCAAACAGACTAACCCTTAGAGGGAGGAGTTAAATAGTTTGATGGCCACAGGCAGGAATGACTTCCTGTGGCGCTCTGTGGTGCTCTTTGGTGGGATGAGTCTTCCGCTGAAGGTGCTCCTTTGTTTGACCTGCACGTCATGGAGCGGGTGGGAGACACTGTCCAAGATGGCGTGTAGTTTGGCCAGCATCCACCTCTCTGACACCACCGCCAGAGAGTCCAGCTCCACCCCCACAATGTCACTGGCCTTACGGATCAGTTTGTTGAGTCTGTTGGCGTCCGCTACCTTCAACCTGCTGCCCCAGCATGCAACAGCATACAGGATAGCACTGGCCACCACAGACTCATAAAACATCCTCAGCATTGTCCGGCAGATGTTGAAGGACCTCAGCCTCCTCAGAAAATAGAGGCGGCTCTGGCCCTTCCTGTAAACAGCCTGAGTGTTCTTGGTCCAGTCCAGTTTGTTATCTAAGTATACTCCCAGGTACTTGTAGTCCTCCACAATGTCCACACTGACCCCCTGGATGGAAACCGGGTCACTGGTGCTTTGGCCTCCGTAGATCCACAATCAGCTCCTTTGACTTTGTCGCATTGAGCTGCAGATGGTTCTGCTCGCACCATGAAACAAAGTTACCCACCACAGCCCTGTACTCCGTCTCATCACCACCGCTGATACATCCCACCACAGCAGAGTCATCAGAAAACTTCTGAAGGTGGCAGGACTCTGTGTGGTGGCTGAAGTCCGTGGTGTAGATGGTGAAGAGGAAGGAGAGAGGACAGTCCCCTGAGGGGCCCCAGTGTTGCTGACCACGCTGTCTGACACACAGTGCTGCAGCCGCACATGCTGTGGTCTGCCAGTCAGGTAGTCCACAATCCAGGAAACAAGGGGGGCGTCCACCTGCATCGCTGCCAGCTTCTCCCAGCAGGGCAGGCCGGATGGTGTTGAAAGCACTGGAGAAGTCAAAAAACATGATCCTCACGGTGCTTGCCGGCCTGTCCAGGTGGGTGTGGATGCGGTTAAGCAGGTAGATGATGGCGTCCTCAACTCCCAGCCGGGGCTGGTAGGCGAACTGAAGGGGGTCCAGGAGGGTCTGACGATGGGCGCAGCTGTTCCAGCACTAGTCTCTCCAGGGTCTTCATTATGTGGGAGGTCAGTGCCACCGGTCTGTAGTCCTTGGAGCCACTGGGATGTGGCGTCTTCGGCACAGGAACGAGGCAAGATGTCTTCCACAGAATGGGGACCCTTTGAAGACTCAGGCTCAGGTTGAAGACGTGTTGAAGGACTCCACAAAGCTGGGGGCACAGGCTTTTAGCACCCCGGGCTAACGCCATCGGGCCTGCAGCCTTGTTTGAGTGGAGCCTCATCAGCTGTCCTCTCACCTGGTCAGCAGTCAGGCACACAGCAGAAGTTACAGGTGGGGGAGGGGGGGAGTCGTCGGTCTGGAGAGGGCCGTTAGCCTGATGGGGAGGGGGGAGCAGAGTACTCAGAGGAGATTGAGGGCCGACAGCAGCTGAGTTAGAGGGGGATGACCAGGAGTCGATGTGTCGAATCTGTTAAAGAACAGATTCAGTTCGTTGGCCCTGTCCAAGCTGCCTTCAACTCCTCTGCTGCCAGTCGGTCTGAAGCCAGTGATGGTCTTCATGCCGCTCCAGACCTCTCTCATATTGTTCTGCTGGAGTTTCCGCTCCAGCTTCCTCCTGTACTTCTCTTTGGCCTCCTGATTTTCACCTTCAGGTCGGCCTGGATTGCCCTCACCTCCTCCCTATTACCATCAGTAAAGGCCCTCCTCTTGGCATTCAGAATGTCCTTGATGTCTTTGTTACCCACGGTTTGTTATTTGGGTAACAATGGACCATCTTGGTTGGGACATTGCAGTCCACACAGAAGTTAATGTAGCCAGTGATGCACTCAGTGAGCCCGTCAATGTCCTCTCCATGAGGCTCACAGAGTGCATCCCAGTTTGTCACTTCAAAACATTCCTGCAGTGTCTCATAGGCCTCCCCTGACCATCTCCTCACTGTCCTTGTGGTCGCAGGCTGCCTTTTAACTAGAGGCACATAGCAGGGTTTAAGGTGAACCAGGTTGTGGTCTGACCTACCCAGAGGGGGGAAGGGAGAAGAGCTGTATGCATCCTTAACGTTAGCATACAGCAGGTCCAGTGTCCTCTCCTCTCTAGTAGGACAGCTCACATACTGGTGAAATTAGTCAGTGTTGTTGAAACACTGACATGGTTGAAGTCACCCGAGATTAAAATGAGTGCACTCGGTGTTGATTCTGGAGTTGTGCTATGGCGGTGTGAATGGCGTTGCGCCGATGCCGGGTTAGCAGAGGGGGATGTAAACAGCCACAACAATGGCATGTGAAAATTCACGTGGCAGATAATATGGCCGGAGTCCCACAGCTAACAGTTCAATGTCCGGGCTACAGATACTCTGCTTGATGGTAATGTGACCAGGGTTACACCATCTGTTGTTAACTAGAACAGCAAGCCTACCGCCTTTCCGCTTACCGCTCCCGGTGTGATCCCTGTCGGCCCGAACAGTCTGAAAGCCGTCGATGGAAACGTTATGGTCCGGGATATCCTGGTGTAGCCATGTCTCTGAGAAGTACATCAAGCTACACTCACGGAACTCCGTCTGACTCTGGGCTAACACTGTTAGCTCGTCCATTTTATTCACCAGCGATCTCACGTTGCCCATGACGAGAGAAGGCAGACATGGCTTAAATCTCTTATTCTTAAGTCTCTTTTGTCTGCACCCCTCTCTCTTCCCTCGCCGCTTCGTTCCACCTCTGCATCCTCGGTGTGTTCTCCTCCAGATCTCCGAGGGGACATCAGTTGTCCTGGGCGCCATGCTGCCTGGCTTCAGCGCGATCAGCTGTTCCCTGGCGTAAACAATGCGGCCAAACAGCTGATCTGCAGCGGTGCCCCGACCGAGTAGCAGAAGAAGAAATTCCACGGCGAACAAAAGTACAAAAACACTTTCTACCCTCATTTTCGCAAAGAGCGTAGTTTAAATTACACTTACACACAAGTTACTCAAGTTTGGAAGAAAAAAGGAAAGTTAAAAGTTGGAAAAAGTTAAAAGTTGGAAAAAGTAAAAAAGTAAAAAGTAAAAGTAAAAGTAAAAAAGTAAGAAAAAGTGCTAGAACACTGCACTCCCAGAATGCAGGGTTACTTGTGGTTCCTAGAGTCTCCAAAAGTAGAATGGGAGCCAGAGCCTTCAGTTATCAAGCTCCTCTCCTGTGGAATCAGATCCCAGTTTTGGTTTGGGAGGCAGACACCAACTCCACATTTAAGAGTAGGCTTAAGACTTTCCTCTTTGATCAAGCTTATAGTTAGGGCTGGCTTGGGTGAGTCCTGAATCATCCCTCAGTTATGCTGCTATAGGCCTAGACTGCCCGGAAACTTCCCATGATGGACCTTTTTCTTCATCTTTCTTTTAGCAGGTATTTCTGCCTCTGGAGCTGCAGAGTCTGGATCTGTGATTGTGGGCCACCTTCTGCCCCTATGTTCCTGCTTGACAACTGCTACTACAATTGTTATTATTAGTCTTATTACTATTATTATCATTATTATTCGTATCACTATCATTTCTGTTATTATTACTTTATTAATATTAATATTACCAATACCATAACATTATTATTATTAAACAATTCTATGTGGAATTTGCATTGTGCTTATTATTTTATGAACTTGCCTGAGTGTTCGCAATACCATGATAAGTTAAGGTTGATCAGTCAGCCCCTTCACAAGGATGAAGGATGCACTTACATGCACAGGTGGTGCTCACTCACACACATTTTGCAACATAAGAGCATAGAGAGACACACACACTCAAATGCACACACAAACACTGTAATGGATCCTCCTAATCAGTATTTAGACTATCTGCCTGGTCAGTAAATAAAAAGAAAGAGACAGATCAAAGGGAGGGGTTTTATCTTGATATCCCTCCTCTGGTGGGGCTGAGACATGATGCCAGCGTGAGTGCTCGTCAGACTGTAATAGAGAAAGATAGCTGCAAGTGGCTTTGTTGTGGCCCAAGAAGAACAATGTCTAAGATTGAAGTTTTCTCAAGAGTACGAGGCCAAAAGAGGGAAGGAAGGGAGGAAGGAATAAGATGCCGGCAATATTACACAACAGACTCTTCATGGTTAATTTACAGATTTTTGCACTGATCTAAATACCAATCTGCTTGGAACTTTAGTCATGGGAAGCACATAGTTGAGGGATGAACATATGAGATTTTGATGTGTCTAGACCCCTGGGAACCCCCCCCAAAAAGGCCAAAATATGTTAAAGAAATTTAAAATATTTTTCCATTGGATGCTGGGCCTGGAAATGATCCTTCCTTTTACCCAAAGGTCAGTCACTGGAGCTAAAACTCGGTACATTTTGAAAGAGCAATTCTAGATGAATAACTGACTAAAATCTGGTGTCTCCAGAGCCCTGGGGACTGGATCTCAGGAACCTTTGTGCTTGAATTCTGAAGGCAAGGTATTGGGTGCAAAAAACACTTGGAGAATTTTCAGTTTTGAGCTCCTTGGCAAGGGATTGCCATTGGACATGGCAGATGAACAAAGTCATATCTCCACAATGTCTGGGACTAAGAGGGTGATAATTGGACTGTACTTTCCTCCCACCCTAAAGATTCAGTGGTGTGAGAAGAAAGACAATTGGATAACCTTTCATTTTTATCATTTTCAGCACATCAGATTTTGTGGAAAAATTACAGTTCCTCTTATTTGCTTCAAACTTGGCATAATTGGAGGGCTGTCCCCGGAGATGAGTATTCCAAAGTTTCAGACATCTATCCCCAACCATTGTGAAGATATGACCCTGACCACTTGAAATACTCTAGGCTCTGCAGTAAGGTATGTGAATTGGACAAACTTTGACTGCTTCAAATATCTTAATGCAGGGCCCATGGTATTCCAACTGGACAATAGTCATATCTCCCACATGCAAATGATTTGGGAGCAAAAATTTAACACTCAGGAGGCTGGCGACGAAGGCTGGGCTGGCACCAGAAGATTTGGCTGCAGGTTGGGACAGACTGCTGGATAAGCATCTGGTGTCTGGAGAACAGGACCGGCTGGAGTGCAGAGCAGTAGGCCGGCGAAAGGGCTACAGGACGTCACCCGCATGACTGAGGACTGGCAAATGGAGAGTAGAACCGGAGCCCGGTGGCTGGAATGCATGACTGGGGCTGGTGAATTGAGAGCAGAACAGGCTAGAGTGCAGGACTGGAGACTAACAGCTGAAGAGCAGGAAGGTCGGAGAGCCAGTGGAGCCAGGGAAACAGAAAACTGCTAAAGTTTAGCCACAGAAAAGAGAAGTGCTGCGGCACAGGAACGGGAGACAGGGGACCAGAAACAGATGTCGGGGACCAGACGGTACGGGTGCCAGTTCTGTGGCACTGGGCAGTGACGAGGCTGAGATGCTGGGCAGCCGAGACTCTGTGGCACTGGGCAGCTGAGAGCAGCAATGCCGTTGGTAGCCATGGGGACCACGACTCCTCTTGGAGACTCCACAGTACCCTATGAAAATGTCAAGGCGAGTCCCTTCAAAGGGTGCCTGCTGAACGTCAGGGTGACTCCTCAACTTGTCAATAGAAGGCTCCTGGGGGTCAGGGAATGCAGGAAAGGCAGGTAGCAGGCTAGCCGGCTCAGGACAGGCAGGTTACAGGCTCACAAACCTGACCCTAATCGACTGGAGGGCAGGCTGAGATGCACCCTAGAGCTAGCAAGCTGGTTGCTGGCAGGCTGGAGTGAAGGCTGGTTGCTGCCAGCCTGGAGTGAAGGCTGGAGGCTGGCATGCTGCAGGTTAGCAGACTGGGAAGCAGGCTGAAGGCTAGGAGGCTGGACGCTAGCAGACAAGGAGATTAGAGCAGTCGTCAATTCCCCTGCAGTTCCAGTGTAGCGTAATCGTGCTACCGAGAGTTCGTCTTGGCCCTGAGATACCACGCTGACACCAGTGTTGCAGTGTATGTTCTTTATTTTTGGTCGTTCTTGCTTTCTTTTCTGCCTCTTCTTCCATCCGCTCTCCAACCGCCTCCCCCCACAGTCCAGCATGCTACTGTTTTTAAGGAGAGAATAATTAGTTCACTGGGTTCAGCTGCGCCAATTATCTCTCCTTGATGCTGCTCACCTGAGCAACTCCCCCACCTCTCCCTCTGCAGCTTAAAGCTAACCATACCCACCTCCACATACCCCCACCGCCCGACTTAGGCCGGGGAGCCATCCGGCCCAACCTACTCCCCCCCCCCATGGGAACGGGAGAGGAAGTCGGCCACGGCCATCTGCGCCCCCGGCCTATGGATCACTTTGAACTTAAAAGGCTGGAGGGCCAGATACCACCGTGTGATCCGGGCGTTGGCATCCTTCATGCGGTGGAGCCACTGGAGGGGGGCATGGTCCGAACAGAGGGTGAATGGGCGCCCAAGCAGGTAATACCGCAGGGCCTCGACCGCCCACCGGATGGCCAGGCACTCTTTTTCGATTGTACTGTACCTGGCCTCCCGCTCTGACAGCTTCCGGCTGATGTATACGACCGGGCGGTCAACACCCTGCACCTGCTGGGACAAAACGGCCCCCACTCCCCTGTTCGACGCATCAGTCTGCAGAACAAAAGGGAGAGAAAAGTCAGGTGTGTGGAGGAGAGGCTCCCCACAGAGGGCTTGCTTTACCCTCTCGAACGCCAGTTGGCACCGCTCCGTCCACTGGACCGGATCTGAGGCACCTTTCCGGGTGAGATCGGTCAAAGGACTGGTCAGCTCTGCGAAGTTGGGAATGAATCGCCGGTAATAGCCGGCCAGCCCCAGGAACCGCCTCACCTCTTTTTTTGACTTAGGCTTTGGGCAGGCGGCAATTGCAGCCGTCTTATCTACCTGGGGGCGCACCTGCCCTCCGCCCAAGTGGTACCCCAGATACCGTACCTCCCTCCGTCCAACCGCACACTTCTTCGGGTTGGCGGTGAGACCGGCCTGCCTCAATGTCCCGAGCACCGCAGCCACCCGCCGCACATGCTCCGCCCAGCTGTCACTGTGGATGATAACATCATCTAGGTAGGCGGCTGCATATGCAGCGTGCGGACGCAGTACTCTGTCCATGAGGCGTTGGAAGGTGGCCGGCGCCCCGAACAACCCGAACGGAAGTGTGGTAAATTGGTACAACCCATACGGAGTAGAGAAAGCCGTCTTTTCCTTAGACTCTGGAGACAAGGGAATCTGCCAGTAGCCCTTGGTCAAGTCCAGCGTCGTGAAAAAACGAGCGGTGCCCAACCGATCCAGGAGCTCGTCGACCCGAGGCATTGGATAGGCATCAAATCGTGACACTTCATTTACTTTGCGGTAGTCCACACAGAATCGTATGGTCCCATCCTTCTTGCCTACAAGAACGATGGGGCTACACCAGGCACTGTTGGACTCTTCTATTACCCCCATCTTCAGCATGGCCTTTAATTCTTCCTGCACCATTTTCCGTTTGTGCTCCGGCAACCGGTAGGGCCGTGAACGCACCGTCACTCCCGGGTGAGTCTCAATGTGGTGCTCTATGAAGTTGGTGCGACCCGGAAGGGGGGAGAACACGTCGGCAAAACGCCCTTGCAACTCGGCAACGTCTGTTCTCTGGGACAGTGTGAGATGGCTGGGCTCCGGAACCGGCGGCGGTGATCTTCGCTGGAGAATCCCAGCCGATCTAGCACGGCCCTCCTCACGTCCGGGAAGCTCCGCCGCGCGGCGGCTGGGAGTCCGAGCGCCGCTGTCTGCGCTTCCCCGGACAGCAGTGGCAGCAGCCGCACAGACCACTCTGTCGCCGGCCACCCACATGCCACTGCCGTCGCCTCGAACATTTCCAGGAACGACTGGGGGTCATCCGCCGCCGACATCTTGTGGAGGGTGATGCCGGAGAGGGCGAGTGGTGGGGATGGCGGTAGTGAGGCCCCCGGCTGGGACACCAGGCTTGCCAGCAGCTGGGTCTGCTTATCTGCCTGGTCCTGCATCCTTTCCAGCTGTTGTCTACTCACCGCCGCCTGCTCCTGGTGCATCGCCACAATTTCACCCAGCATCTGGGCCAGCATCGCCACCGGCTGCATTTGCTGCGGATCCGTCATAGTACTCTCAGAGCCAAGTTACGTTGGGCGCCAATTGTAGCGTAATCGTGCTACCGAGAGTTCGTCTTGGCCCTGAGATACCACGCTGACACCAGTGTTGCAGTGTATGTTCTTTATTTTTGGTCATTCTTGCTTTCTTTTCTGCCTCTTCTTCCATCCGCTCTCCAACCGCCTCCCCCCACAGTCCAGCATGCTACTGTTTTTAAGGAGAGAATAATTAGTTCACTGGGTTCAGCTGCGCCAATTATCTCTCCTTGATGCTGCTCACCTGAGCAACTCCCCCACCTCTCCCTCTGCAGCTTAAAGCTAACCATACCCACCTCCACATCCAGCTAGTACCTCTGCTAGGCAAGGCCTGGAAGAAATCTCCCAGAGTGCCATTTTCAGAGCTGCTTCCTTGTGCTTCACACTGGAGGTGTTGCTGCAATAATTCACGAGGCACTGAATGGTGTAAATCACCTCACCAAGTTTGTCTGCTGGGTTGATGTTTGGCCAGATTTTTCTTTCACAGCTGGTGCAAGCAGGGTAACAGGAATACAGGGGAAGGACCCAAATGCAGATGACTGAGGCAGAGCTTGATGCAGTTGATGATTTAATTACTCAAAATGGAGGTACAAAGGCTGAGGATGGTGAGGCAGGCAAGGGTCAAAACCAGAAGGTAGCCCAACACAGGCAAAGAAATCCAATAAGAAGCAGACAGGAATCCAAGTCCAATAACAGGTAGAAGGTCAAACACGCAGGTCAGGCAGGCAAAAACAGGTTCCTGATACAGGTTTCAGGTAAACAGGTAAACAGGTTTAGAGGCAAGAGAGCCAAGACATCAAGCACAAGGTAGCATAACTAAGAATCTGGCAAGGAAAGTGAACTGGTATATATGGTTAGTAGCTGATGACTTGTAGGTGAGGAGTGGGCGGAGTACGCCAGGTAACTGCAGGGCTAATGAAAGAAGGTGTGTGAGATGGATGGGGCAGTCAGGTGATGGGGAAAGGAGAGAAAGTCTGACAGCATCTGGTGGACAGCTTGAGGATGGGGAGTTGGGGCTAGAAACAGGGACAGATAGAGAGAATAATGCAGAGGGCTAGGGATGAGAGTAGCTGCACCAAGGACTCCAAAGAAGAGATAACTGCATTAATCAACAAGAACAGAAGAGGAAATATCTTTGGATATATTTTTTAAATCAAAACAACTGGCTAACAGTCAAGCTGGCTAGCAACTGTTAACTGTTACCAATATTCCAAAGGAGAAACTGCACTGCAGAAGCTAACAGAAGAGGTACCTTATAAAGACAAGAAGAAAAATTAAAGGATCCTTGTTGGTAACATTAATATATCTGGTAAACTGTACATAGTTAAGTTTTTTGCCAAGCTAGCAAAGGAAATAGTTAGTTTAGCTCCCCTTGGAGTAAACAAGTCGTTGCCATGGAAACCGATCAGAAGGCAGCACAGTACAGCTCTCAGTAGAGTAGAGAGCAAGGAGATTTAGTACCCTGCTAAATGTAAAATTGGAACAGGAAGGGAGAAACACAAGGAGAAGACACTGTGAAAACCCAGAGATCCTCTTCACTGACTACACCCAACAAAAAGAAGAAAGGAAGAAGAACAACCTCATATTCTTCACTGATTCAATCTACATCTGGAAAGATACTCTTTGCAGCAATTATGCATATGTATCCAGCGAGGGCAATGGCTCATGAGGCAGATTAAAGATCTGTAAAGATGAACACCTTGACAAGGTTAACACTCTGCTTACCATCACATACTACACCAAAGGAAAGGTCATGGTCCATGGGAATGAAGCACACCTGGAGTCCTTTCAAGAGGCATTCCTCCTTTTGAAAGCTGAAGTGGACACCAAGAGGATCAATGTCCCCTCAGACAAGATGATGAGAGCCCAATCTCTGTTCCTCCCACACCTGCCAGTGCCACCAACCAGCTCAAGGAGACTATGGCCCTGCTGGAGCTGGACTTTAATGAATTCAAAGAGCTGACCCAAGCCAGGCTGACCACCCAGACAATACTCTACAGCAGCTTAAAGAGGAACTCCAGCAGCAAGAGACAACCGTGCCTTGGCATCTGACCTCAGAGGAAGTCCAGAGGCACTCAAACAAGAGAACAATGTGCTCCGTGCTCAGTTAGCCAAAGTGAAGGAGGATGCTGAGAATAAAGAAAGGAGCTTCACCAGGCCAACACCTGACAGATCAACTCTCATCAATACCCAATGTCCACCTGGCCCTCCACCCAACCATTGGCACTTGGGACCTCTATGATGGACTCCATCTACACAGAGAGTGAGTGAAGATATTAACAAATACCCTTAAAGACACCGCCCTGGGATGCAATGCCCTCACCCCCTCCACTACTTGCAGCTTTAGAGACCATCCCAGGATCATCCCCTCCACTATGAGGAGACACAACAGCTCAGCCTGGACCTCCCATTCACCACGTGCCCACAACCTCACCACTTTGAAGCACATCCAGAAAAGGTTACCTGCCCCCCTTAGCCCCTGCCCACCAACCATCTTTACAGCATCAGCAGCAGACATATGTCATCGACCCACAGGGCAACAACCATGTGTTTGGTCAGTCTCCCCTGTTCACCACATCAACCATCACCCCTCAGAACAACCTTGACTCTGAAATAAACCAAAGTGGCAGGGAGGTAGTGCAACTCTGTCGGGCCTTAGGCCTGTCCATAGTTAACGGTAGGTTCAGAGGGGATTCTGTAGGGAGATTCACATACTCCTCAGCTCTTGGGTCTAGTGTAGTAGACTATGCAATCACTGACATGGACTTCTTCACTATCAGTGCATTCACTGTCTGACAGCAATCCCCCCTTTCAGACCACAACCAAATAAATGTGTTCTTTAAACTCTCAGGTCAAATGAGAGACAAAAAAACGGAACCCAGTAAGCTGTATAAATTAAACGGTATAAATGTATAAATGGTTACAGATGGGCCCAAGACAGTGGAGACAAATTCATCATGGCCTTGAACTTACCTGAGTTTGATCAAGAATGCAAGACCATGAGAAAAGACTAACAAACTAAACTAACTAAATAACAAATAAAAAACATTGCCAACCAAACCCAGCCTTACGCATTCAATTAAATTAAATTTTATATATTTAGCGCCAATTCATAACAGAAGTTATCTCATTGCACTTTTCCTATAGAGCAGGTCTAGTCTAAGTACTCTATAATATTATTTACAGAGACCCAACAAATCCCACCATGAGTAAACATTTGGCTGTCACAGTCTGTCATGTTCTCTCCAGCCACTCCCCTTCACTCTGCACTCTCTCACCTGAGTACTAATGCCAAGCACCTGTCACCTCATACACACCTGTAATCAATTAGCACTCCACTCACCTATAAAACCCAGCTCCTCACCACAGTCAGTGTCCGGTCTCGTTGGAATGAAGGACAGAACGCTTACTCCTGCTTCCATTACTTCACGGACTCACCCACGACTCTTTGATACGACTCCGAACCTCGATCCCGACTCCTGTCATCTCCAGGTCCCCGAGTGTGTCACTCCAGCTCCAACTCCTGTGTGTCTCCAGTCTCCCGTGTGTGTCGCTCCTGTTCCCGGTCTCGTGTACATCTACTCTACTCTAGAACTCTTCTGCTACCAGTGAAAAGGGATGGTATCATTAACTCCTTCATCCATTCATATCTCCTGTGTTTGAAATAAACTCTCTCAGTATCCTCACCGTGTCTCTGGTTGTTCTGTCTGTAACATTGGCGACAGTGGCAAGAAAAAACTTCCTTTAAGAGGCAGAAACCTTGGACAGAACCAGACTCAATGGTAGGTGGCCATCCGCCGCTGCCATGTTAGGTTATGAGAGAGAGAGAGAGAGAGAGAGAGAGAGAGAGGTTTAGAGAGAGAGAGAGGCGAGAGAGAGGTTTTGGAGGGGGCGGGGGGGCATTAATATTAATAAATTAATAATAATAATAGTAATGGCAGCTATGAGAATAATAATGACAGTACTAGCAACAGAGCCAATAATAACAATTGTAGTAGCAGTTTTGAGGAGGAACACGGGGGCAGCAAGTGGACCACAACCACAGATCCAGTCTCTGCAGCTCTGAAGGCAGAAATACCTGCTGAAAGCGACAGAAGGGGAGATGAGAGAAACGAGAAAACACACAATTACGGGAGAGAGAAGATGTCGAGTTAGTAACATGCAGTAATGGGATAAAAATGCATACAGATGGAGAGGGGAGGAGGAAAGAGGTGCATCATGGGAAGTCTCCCGGCAGTCTAGGCCTATAGCAGCATAACTAAGGGATGGTTCAGGGCTCACCCAAGCCAGCCCTAACTATAAGCTTTATCAAAGAGAAAAGTCTTAAGCCTACTCTTAAATGTGGAGATGGTGTCTGCCTCCCGAACCCAAATTGGGATCTGATTCCACAGGAGAGGAGCTTGATAACTGAAGGCTCGAGCTCCCATTCTACTTTTGGAGACTCTAGGAACCACAAGTAACCCTAAATTCTGAGAGCGCAGTGTTCTAGTCGGGTAATATGGTATTATGAGATCTTTAAGATACGATGTGTGCGCATGCGCCAGCCCGCATGCTGCCCGTTGCCGTAGCTCCGTCTCGTCGTCTTACTTTTTCCAACTTTTAACTTTCCTTTTTCTTCCAAACTTGAGTAACTTGTGTGTAAGTGTAATTTAAACTACGCTCTTTACGAAAATGATGGTAGAAAGTGTTTTGGTACTTTTTTTCGCCGTGGAACTTCTTCTTCTGCTTGATCAGCTGTTTGGCCGCATTGTTTACACCAGGGAAAAGCTGATCGCGCTGAAGTCGAGCAGCATGGCGCCCAGGACAACCGATGTCCCCACGGAGATCTGGAGGAGGACACACCGAGGATGCAGAGGTGGAACGAAACGGCGAGGGAAGAGAGAGGAGTGCAGACAAAAGTTACTTAAGAATAAGAGATTTAAGCCGAGTGCCCAGTGTTGCTGACCACGCTGTCCGACACACATAGTGCTGCAGGCGCACGTGCTGTGGTCTGCCAATCAGGTAGTCCACAATCCAGGACACAAGGGGGGAATCCACCTGCATTGCTGCCAGCTTCTCAGCCAACAGGGCAGGCCGGATGGTGTTGAAAGCACTGGAGAAGTCAAAAAACATGATCCTCACCGTGCTTGCCGGCTTGATTTAAGCCGTGTCTGCCTTCTCTCGTCATGGGCAACGTGAGATCGCTGGCGAATAAAATGGACGAACTAACGGCGTTAGCCCGGAGTCAGACGGAGTTTCGTGAGTGTAGTTTGATGTGCTTCTCAGAGACATGGCTACACCAGGATATCCCGGACCATAACGTTTCCATCGACGGCTTTCAGACTGTTCGGGCCGACAGGGATCACACCGGGAGTGGTAAGCGGAAAGGCGGTAGGCTTGCTGTTCTGGTCAACAACAGATGGTGTAACCCTGGTCACGCTACTATCAAGCAGAGTATCTGTAGCACAGACATTGAACTGTTAGCTGTGGGACTCGCCATATTATCTGCCACGTGAATTTTCACATGCCATTGTTGTGGCTGTTTACATCCCCCTCTGCTAACCCGGCATCGGCGCAACGCCATTCACACCGCCATAGCACATCTCCAGACTCAACACCGAGTGCACTCATTTTCATCTCGGGTGACTTCAACCATGTCAGTGTTTCAACAACACTGACTAATTTCACCAGTATGTGAGCTGTCCTACTAGAGAGGAGAGGACACTGGACCTGCTGTATGCTAACGTTAAGGATGCATACAGCTCTTCCCCCCTCCCCCCTCTGGGTAGGTCAGATCACAACCTGGTTCACCTTAAACCCTGCTATGTGCCTCTGGTTAAAAGGCAGCCTGCGACCACAAGGACAGTGAGGAGATGGTCAGGAGAGGCCTATGAGACACTACAGGAATGCTTTGAGGTGACAAACTGGGATGCACTCTGTGAGCCTCATGGAGAGGACATTGACGGACTCACTGAGTGCATCACTGGCTACATTAACTTCTGTGTGGACTGCAATGTCACAACCAAGATGGTCCATTGTTATCCAAATAACAAACCGTGGGTAACAAAGGACATCAAGGACATTCTGAATGCCAAGAGGAGGGCCTTTACTAATGGTAATAGGGAGGAGGTGAGGGCTGTCCAGGCTGACCTGAAGGTGAAAATCAGGGAAGCCAAGGAGAAGTACAGGAGGAAGCTGGAGCGGAAACTCCAGCAGAATAACATGAGGGAGGTCTGGAGTGGCATGAAGACCATCACTGGCTTCAGACCGACTGGCAGCAGAGGAGTTGAAGGCAGCTTGGACAGGGCCAACGAACTTAATCTGTTCTTTAACAGATTTGACACATCGGCTCCTGCTCATCCCCTCTAACTCAGCTGCTGTCGGCCCTCAAGCTCCTCTGAGTACTCTGCTCCCCCATCAGGCTAACGGCCCTCTCCAGACCGATGACTCCCCCCCTCCCCCACCTGTAACTTCTGCTGTGTGCCTGACTGCTGACCAGGTGAGAGGACAGCTGATGAAGCTCCACTCAAACAAGGCTGCAGGCCCCGATGGCGTTTGCCCCGGGGTGCTAAAAGCCTGTGCCCCCCAGCTATGTGGAGTCCTTCAACATGTCTTCAACCTGAGCCTGAGTCTTCAAAGGGTCCCCATTCTGTGGAAGACATCTTGCCTCGTTCCTGTGCCGAAGACGCCGCATCCCAGTGGCTCCAAGGACTACAGACGGGGGCACTGACCTCCCACATAATGAAGACCCTGGAGAGACTAGTGCTGGAACAGCTGCGGCCCATGGTCAGACCCCTCCTGGACCCCCTTCAGTTCGCCTACCAGCCCCGGCTGGGAGTTGAGGACGCCATCATCTTCCCGCTTAACCGCATCCACACCCACCTAGACAGGCCGGCAAGCACGGTGAGGATCATGTTTTTTGACTTCTCCAGTGCTTTCAACACCATCCGGCCTGCCCTGCTGGGTGAGAAGCTGGCAGCAATGCAGGTGGATGCCCCCCTTGTGTCCTGGATTGTGGACTACCTGACTGGCAGACCTCAGCACGTGCGCCTGCAGCACTGTGTGTCGGACAGCGTGGTCAGCAACACTGGGGCCCCTCAGGGGACTGTCCTCTCTCCCTTCCTCTTCACCATCTACACCACGGACTTCAGCTACCACACAGAGTCCTGCCACCTTCAGAAGTTTTCTGATGACTCTGCTGTGGTGGGATGTATCAGCGGTGGTGAGGAGTCTGAGTACAGGGCTGTGGTGGGTAACTTTGTTTCATGGTGTGAGCAGAACCATCTGCAGCTCAATGCGACAAAGTCTAAGGAGCTGATTGTGGATCTACGGAGGGCCAAGACACCAGCGACCCCGGTTTCCATCCAGGGGGTCAGTGTAGACATTGTGGAGGACTACAAGTACCTGGGAGTATACTTGGATAACAAACTGGACTGGACCAAGAACACTCAAGCTGTCTACAGGAAGGGCCAGAGCCGCCTCTATTTTCTGAAGAGGCTGAGGTCCTTCAACATCTCCCGGACAATGCTGAAGTTGTTTTGAGTGGCCAGTGCTATCCTGTATGCTGTTGCATGCTGGGGCAGCAGGTTGAAGGTAGCGGACGCCAACAGACTCAACAAACTGAAGCCGTAAAGCCAGTGACATGTGTGGGTGGAGCTGGACTCTCTGTCGGTGGTGTCAGAGAGGAGGATGCTCATGATCATAAGATGTAGAACAGTGTTTCAAGTGTGGAGGTGAATTTATGATTACAAGTTGTTATGTTATGTCAGCAATCCACTTACTGTATGTTTGGCTATCTTCGTTTTCGGCTAAGTTGATAACACCCCCTGTGTTTTTCTACCGCTGTTCTACTTATATAGGACTGCCGACGGGCTCACTGAGTGCATTACTGGCATTACTGGTGCAAAACATCCTGATCGAGTGTCAAGGGATCCCAGTAAATAGTTCCAACCAGGTATGTAAACAAAATGTGCATTCCAAAGATTTAAAAAAATACCTTGACAATTAAAACTTTTGCTTTCATATCATAAATGATAACAAAAATCCCCAATATCACCTCAAATGTCTTTTGTAATGCCAAATTATTGGTGTATTTACTGTTTTAAAGGGCTGCTATTTAAATACAAGTTTTTGTTATGTTTCTCAAGGGTCAATGGCACGCCACAAAAAATCCTGATCAACAAGAGGATTGTCAAAGATGTGGAGAAGCTGAGTTATCACTACCAAACATCATCTCTGGAGGCCTTCCACAGCTTGATCCTGCGCTTCGCACCCAAGAATGGTGGTGGTTTTCTCTTTTATGGGCATGCTGTGCAGGTAATAAAACTATTAAGTTCAGTAACATCTTACACCACAGCTACTGTCTAGTGGCTAATAAGTCTAACAACAAAATGATGTTATGGGTCACTTAATTTTGCAATTCTATTTTTGTAAGTTGTACCTTGCAGTCATGTACTAAAATGAAAATGCGGATCACGAGCAAGCCACGACATCTGCAGGACAACTGGTATTCAAGGTTGTGTTCCCCAAGTCCAAGAAGGGTGAGGGGACCGCGAGGCCAGTAAAAACAGACCCTACATACAGTAAATTGTAAAATACTTTTATTGTTATTACTAATAAAGTAATATAAATAACACTTTCAATATGTACAAGTAAGGTAAACATTGTAAATTATTTTTATTGTTATTACAAATATAGTAACATAAATAGTAACAATTTCAATATGTACAAGTAATATAAAAAATACATACATAAGGCCACACTATAAATATGTACAATTATGGTGGATTCTGAAAAGTTATAAACACTTCAGTTATTATTTGTATGCACTATTTCACAGAATATGTGGAAGAACTGATGAAGCTTGTCTTCGAGGAGGTGTTTGCAGACCCAATACCATTTGTTGAGGTGTTGAAGATGATCCTCATCACCAAGGACCTGGCATCCCCAAGGACCTGGCATCCCAGTATGAGAGACCCTCAAAGGAGGAAGTGGTTGCCTGCCATGTGTCCCGCTTTAGTCAAGAGGCAGTCGGAACCCTACATACTGTCCATCCAGATCAGGAAACTCCAGGTATGAGATAACTTCTGTTATGAATTGGCGCTATATAAATGAATTGAATTGAAAATAAAAAATAAAAAAAATTGAATATGTACTACATTCCTTTAAATTAGCTGTAATTAAACCTCTTCTTAAAAAGCCAACTCTTGATCCAGGGGTTTTAACCAATATCGACGTATATCTAACCTTCCCTTTCTCTCTAAGATCCTTGAGAAAGCAGTCGCCATTGACCATCACATCCTATTACACAGACTGGAACATTTAATCAGCATTAAAGGAACCACACTAAGCTGGTTTAAATCCTATTCATCAGAACTATCTCAGTTTGTACATGTTAACGAATACTGCATGGATACCAGAGTTATACACAGAGTTCCACAAAGTTCTGTGCTTGGACCAATTCCATTCACCTTATATATATGCTTCCTTTATGCAATATTATTAGGAAACACTACATAAACTTTTTTCAATTAACATTTTTATGTGGATGATACGCAATTATATCTATTGATCAAGCCAGATGAAACTAATCATTAGCCAAACTTCAAGCATGCCTTAAGGACATAAAAACCTGTCTCAAAATGATGCTGAAAAACTAGTCCATGCATTTGTTACTTCTAGGCTGGATTGTTATCATGCTGCCCCAATAAGTTCCTTATGACTCTCTAGTCAGATCCAGAATGCTGTGGCATGTGTACTGACAAGAACTAAGAAAAGAGATGATATTTCTCCAATATTAGCTTCTCTGCACTGTTTTCCTGTAAAATCCTGAATATAATTTAAAATCCTTCTCCGCACCTACAAAGCCCTCAATGGTCAGGCACCATCATATCTTAAAGAGCTCATAATACCTTATTACCCCACTAGAACACTGTACATGGAGGCAGTAGGTGGCCTGCAATCATAGATCTAGACTCTACAACTCTACAGAGGAAGAAATACCTGCTGAAAGCAGTCTAGGCCTATAGCAGCATAACTAAGGGATGGTTCAGGACTCACCTGTGCCAGCCCTGATCATATGCTTAAAACTGCTCTTAAAAGGTGTAGATGGTGTCTGCCTCCCAAACCCAAACTGGGATCTGACTCCATGTGTCTGTCTTGGCGTGTGGAGGACTCCTAGAGAGTCTCCGCAATGGAGGAGAGTTGAATGAATGAATGTATCCTGGGGGATCAGGGAAGATTCAGGACAATCATTGCACTTGCCTTTTTATCTGTGAAGGTAATTATAGACTAGTCTATGATTATATGATTATAGATACCACTCTCATACATGTATGCTAAATATAAAGCTGGGAGATGGTTAGCTAAGCTTAGCATAAAGAAACAGGGGGGGGAAAAGCTCACCTGTTTCTCATTATTATTATTATTATTATTATTATTAAACGTGTAGTACTGCTTCTGGAACACTTCAGTTCACAGTACATGCTGCTGTTGTTGCATATTAAACCGATCAATATGACTGCAGATCAGCCATAGTCGCTACTCACTATTATTATGTTTCTATTATGCTTCCAGTGTAGCTTGAGGGTAATTCTCCTTCATCAGAGCTGCTGTGAAAATAAGAATCAGGACATAGCTTATCTTAGATTCGCTTTTATCCCTTACAACGGAAATACATGGATCTGACCATAAGTGAGGCACACATACATTTTAAAATATCTGGTTCCCCCACATTAACATGAAAAGTTGACACATGTCTGATAAAAAAATAAAATAAAATTCAGAAGATCTTGGTATCTATCCAAGCAGTGAGACTGGACTTTAAACCATTCTAAGTATGACTTCATAACCCCCTTCATATCAGTGTCTCTGTCACTGGGGTTAGGCCGTATTACATTTACATGACTCACTATGCCCCTTGGCAATAAGCCTTACCGTAGGTAGAAGGGCTTTCAGACTACTAAATAATTCACTAATCACAAATCATAGTACAGATTTCATACCACATGCTCCAGTTTCATATTTTGTTTTGGTAAAAACCTGATATAGGTGATATTGGTCCTCTGAGGAGCTGCCTCCTACCCCATGTCTGCCCCAGTGTCCCTCTCTCTGATGTCTGTCATTCACCTGTTCTGCCTTTACTTTCCTCCTCACTCTCTTTTCCTGTATAGTCTTTGGCCATGGTAATGTGAGAAAGTAGTTCAGCATGTTGTTCTACAGATTTGAACATGAAGTGGCAAATGATTAGTGTTTTTACTTGATAAATGAGTTAATCAAAACTGTCATCAATTAGTTTTCTGCTGACTGGCTTGCTAACGACTGATCCTTTTAGCATTAAATCTGAGTGAAATTTCTTTTGAAAAACTTTTTTGTTACTCTTATATAATAATATTAATAATAATAATAATAATAATAATAATCAATAATTATTATTATAATTATTATTACCGAAGGAGACGGTGGGTGAGGTAGGAGGGGGTCTGGTTATGGAGGGCTTTGTGAGTGGAGAGAAGAGAGCAGGTGGGACAGGAGTGAGAGGTCTGGATGTACTGGAGTTTAATGAGGACCTTTGATGATGTACCATAAAGAATCCTATTGCAGTAGTCGAGTCTGGATGTAATGAAAGTGTGCTTCAGAGTTTCAGTAGCACAGAATGAGAGGGGTGGGCGGAGGTGAGAGTGGGAGTGGAAAAAGGTTTTGGTAATGATATTAGTGTGGTGTTTGAGTGAAGCTGTTGATGGGGAGGCAGAAGTCTTTTGGTGAGGGCTTTGGGACCAATGATGATCATATCTGGTTTGTCACAGTTAAGTTTAAGGAAGTTGGTTTGCATCCATGATTTATTTTGGTGGGGTAATTGGTTAGTAAAATGCTAAATATAATTGATTTCACACCTTAGCAAGTCCAAACTGAGAAGAAATGTAATCTGTCTCAGAAATGTACTCAATACAATCTATATGTGGGTTTTAAAGATTTGGTGGCAAATGACAGTAAAGCACAATAATAGGTTGTTGATGTTGTTGTTCCCCATATTTTTTATTTTGTGTATTGTTTAGAAGTGTAGAAACGTATATAAAATAAATAAATAAAGTTATTATAATAATGTTGCTATATTGATGGACTTTGCCATACCTATCCATGAATTTATGCTACAAATGACCTGATCAACAAGTGAACAAAGTCCATTTATTTTCTTTAGAGCTGAGTAATCAGAGACTCTTGACCAGTTTACAGACTGTTGATAAGCTTGTGAGATGAGAAAAGCTGGCCACAGTCCAACAAGCCCTCCAAAATAATTGACAAAATTGCCATTGCCAAGTCTGAATTACCAACTGACCATTACAACTGATCCATGAAGCTCCAGGCTTAACTGTGTGTCAACTGGTTGGTGCTAATTTACGTGAAAAATTTGAGAATATACACTAAAGCACCACATCACCTGAAATGATAAGGGCCTTAAGGTGGGCCCTGCTTTATTATCTGATTTTGAGGCTCTGTCTTGAGTATGAGAATGAGGGTTTTATTGAGGCCCAGCAGCCCAACCTTTAGCAGGTTCATTCAGCTATGGCCACTACCAACAGCCTTATTTGCAACATTGACAACTAACTAACATTGTCATTATCAATATGATTCAATTCAATTTTATTTATATAGCGCCAATTCATAACAGAAGTTATCTCATTGCACTTTTCCTATAGAGCAGGTCTCTCTGGGAGAGAGGGAGGCACAATGCAAATTCTACCACATAGAATTTTTAAAATAATAGAAATGTAATTGTAGTATTAATATTAATAAATTAATAATAAGCTCTGTCGTAGCCTGATCTGTTCTGCCCGACCCGGTAAATTGTGCAGCGCTGCTAGGTAGAAAACGCATCAAATGCACGGTAGGCTACAGAATGAATTAAAATAAAACACAGCATGCAAGAGACAAATAATGTTTGTTTATTTATGTGTGTACATGTACACACACCTTAGAATTCACCATGGAAGTGTCATAAATCTTTTAAGCTTTTAAAAATAGTTGTAATTCCAACTTGAAAATTTACATGAACTGTATTACTGTATACAAGTCAGAAACTGGTAATTAACTACGATATAAAATGAACTTGACATTAACTAATTCAGTCACAAGAGGTCTTTGTCTGGTAAACATAAAAAAGGTGGTATTGGGTATTTACAAATGACTAATGCTGTTGTTCTTTGTGTGAGGACTCTCCCACAGTCATTAGCCATCAGGCCATCCTTGTTCTCTAACCAATGTGATTTCTACTCAATTCTACTCTAAAAGTAGCTCTGCCTGGCAAATGCAACAGATGAGAAGTCAATTTCAGCAATTCAATACATCCCAGTTCTCTGCTACATCTAATTTTAAGAATACAGGAATAAATATCCCAGAACAACGCTTGTAGATAGCTTTTGATCATTGCTGTTCTGTTATAACTCCCATAGAAATTTAATGAGATTCAGGGCCTGATGATGGTGAAGGTAGTCTGTTGGTTTGACAATAATAGGAATTTTATGGCCTGATTGCCTAAAAATCTGCTGTGGATATACACCCACTGACCTTTATTTATTTATTTTTTATTTTATTTAAATCCTCGGAAACCCATTGAGGGAGAACCCTCATTTACAATGGTGACAGACATACAATAAGAGCAGACACAACTAATATCATCAAAGAAAGCTAGGAGGTAGCAATGAAATGGGCCAAATTCTTTCCAGCCTGGCTAATCCACCAAACGGAACGCTAAAGCAACTAATTTACGGACTGGTAACAATGAGCATATACATAACTGGGCATAATATAGCATAGCAGAGTACACGGCTAAGCACAGGACTGTTACTTTTGTGAATGTTTATGTATTTATTTGGTTCATTGAGTTTTATTATTGTGATGTGCTTCCCCCTGTAGACACATGCTAAGTTGATGTTAGTTAACGTTATGCTTCACATAGACAGTCTTTGCATGCTAACTAACTCTCTTAACTGGGGACTTTTATCATACACCGATCACTCACATACACTCCAATTTGACCTTTAACAGAGCCACGCTCTTTTTCAAACATGGCCTTGGCTGCCATTTTGAATTAACTTTCTTCATCTAACCATGCAACCGCTACCTCAGCCGCCAATTTGAATCCAAGCAGCCATTTTGGATCACACACACACACACACACACACACACACACACACACACACACACACACACACACACCTGCATAAAGTGCATTTAGAGTTAGACTTCATATTGTGTGTTTTTACCCAGAAGTAGCTGATTTTAGATCTGAGGGAGCTGGCTTCAGGATATTTTGAGGCTGAACATTAACAGTTAAGAGGTTCCTGGGACAAGCACCAGATTGCTTGACTGCAAATCTCCTAGGACATCTATAAGTGATTATCACAGGGATGCTAAAAATGTCTGTGTCTGGTCTGACTCCGATACAAAAGTTGACGGTGTTAGATGTGGAACAAAACAAATAAGAATTGGTATGGTGGCCCGGAGGTGAAGAGGTCATTGGGGACGAAGAGGAGCAATCAGTGACAGGTGTGCAGACCTGAGCTGTGTCAGTCAGTGATGTGAGGCTGTAGTAACTGCATCAAAACTATTTGCTTTCCTGACTTCTCAAACAAGTTTTAATAATGTTGTAAACACGGGCAAAATGTGTTATTTTCCAATTTCACCCACAGTAGTCAAGCAGAATATTTATAGCTTGAGGGTAGGCTGGTAGTGCAGCAAGTGCATTGTGGGTCCTGCGGTTTTTGTGCATACCCTTACTCTCTTACACATATTCACAAACACACACAACCTGAAACAGTAGCTGTATTGGTGAATAGGCCTGTGGGATTGAACAGTTAAAAGACCAATTAACTGAGCTGATCAATAAAGCTCCCTCCTGACTAACCTAATTAACTGCTACTGTAACGAGAGATGTTACAGCTCTGGGCGTGTTTACTGTGCAGATAAGAGGACAGCTGGCAACTCTGGGATGTGTTTTAAGAGAAGATTCAAGGGATAAAACACTTTTTACTTACTGTATGAAGACTGAACAAAAACGACTTTGATATTTAAAGGTGTTGTGCTCTGTGGGTTCTTAACAATACATAACCAGTTATCTGAGGATCCGCTAGATTCTGTGTAATTTGGGAGACAGCATCTCTTTTCTCATCCCACACGCTCCACACTTTCTGTGTGGTGATTATGATGGCATGACAACCTATGTCAAAGGCTTTAGTCTTTCATCAAAAAGACACAGCATCTAATGTTCAGCATCCTCTCTCTATTGGCTTTATGATTTCCGGGTTCACAACTGCAGCCTTTTCACTGCTGCATATGTTGTCCTCTGCAGAAACAATGCTGGACCACTGCTACCCGAGGTCATACTGGGCTTTTTCAGGGATGTACTTTTTACAGTGAAACTTACTGTCTCAATTTTTGTCTGACTAGCAACAGAGTGTAGGTGGTGATGTGATGTTGTGCTGCTGGTTCATCTGTCTGTTTCTCCAGCACTATGTTCATCTTCAGGGAAAGGTGTACTGTACTCTGTCATCAACATAGTTCTCAGTGCACAGTGGAGCTCTGGACATCTGGGTCTATATTTGTCAAGCAATAAGTTTCTGCACAGAAAACTTCTTGTAACTGATTGTAGGTGTGTCCTAGTTCCATACTACACACTAATTCTGTGTTTTGTGTGTTCATGCCAGAAAAGTGACTAAATAAAGTATGCTCAAAAAAGTCAGTATGCATACTAAAAACACTAGATTTTGAGTGCACTCTTGATGGAAACTATTCTCCCACAATGTAGTGCTAGAGGAGCTTCCACAGCTGCAAAATATTTAAACGAATTGTGGATGGTAGTAAAACAGCTTTGTGAACAGCCCATAAAACAAAGAAATAACACTTAAATCCTCATACCTTTCGATGTGAAATGTAATTTACAACAATTGATTGACATTCATCATTTCCTTTTAGTAAAAAGTAAAATAAAATGATTAAGTATGTAGATATTAGCCATGCTAACGGTTCGGCTCTATGGATGGCAATGTTGGTCTGTCCATAACATGGATTGCCATGAAATTTGGTTCAGATATATTGAAAATAGATATATTAACCAGAGGATGAATCTTAATGACTTTGTTGATCCCCTAACATTTCCACTAGTGCCACTAGCAGGTTAAAATTTTCACTTATCTGGTGAAATATCTCAAAATCTACTGGATGGATTGGCAAAAAAATTGGTGCAGACATTGAATAATGAATTTGGTGATCTTCTGACTTTTCATCTCACACCATCATCAGATCTAAATTTAAATTTGTCCAATAGGACAGGTTTAAAAAGGTTTTTGAAGGTTTATGACTATATACCTGCAAAAGTGTATACAGTCAAAATTGTGACTAATTGTTTTGCACCTCAAAGCTCCAATACCATGTATAAAAGTAAGATCAAATATGGGTCAGTTAGGGCAGATTTCCTACTCTTGAGATGCTTGATGCTGTAAATACATGCATGGACATGACCCACCAAGCAAACCAATATACCATATAGGTGTTCTTCAAGAACCTGCGCTGTCACTACTGGGCTAAAAATACACACAAGACAGAATTGTAATGTTCAACACTAAAATCTCTTCATAAGAGTGCTTCAGGGTGAGACTTTCTTTTAAAAAGGTACTGGTATTTATATATTATAGATTACTGGTATGGACAATTTCCCCAATAAAACTGTAACAAATGGGAAAGTAGCTACAGGAGCGTGCCAACACAGAAGTTTCCCCCTTCTGTCCTATCAGCCACATCTGTTGCCATCACGATTTCCCACATCTCTCCCTCCATCTTTGCCACTGGAAGCAGGAAATATATGAAGGTCAGTGCTGGAGCTGATTGGTCTCTGTAGAATTGATTGAACCAATCAGAGAACAGATTGGCAGGGTCGAAGGGTCAGTGGTGGTATCAGATGATGGCTTTTTCTGCTGTCTGCCTGTCTGTCTTTCAAGTTTTCTCCCTCTATTGTGTTGCATCTCTGCTTTTCACTCTCATTTATTTTGTCTCCATTTCCCAGCTTCACTGTGAAATTCATTTGGCTCTCATCTGTCTTTCTCAGCATCTGTTTTCTCATCCCACACTCTCATCCACACGTTCTGTGTGGTGATTATGATGGCATGACAACCTGTGTCATAGGCTTTAGTCTTTAGTCAAATGCTGGACCACTGCTACCTGAGGTCATACTGGGATTTTTCAGGGATATACTGAATTTTTTACAGTGAAATTTACTGTCTCAATTTTTGTCTGACAAGCAGCAGATTGTAGGTGGTGATGTGATGTTGTGCTGCTGGTTCATCTGTCTGTTTCTCCAGCACTATGTTATAGAGCAAGAATCTTGGCCAGTTTGCTATGAAATTTGGTGTGTCCCAAGAGAATGATTCCTAATGTTTTTGATGAGCCCCTGATCTTACCTGTTGTGCCACCAAAACTTACACTTACACACCCACAAAAATATCTAAATCTAGTAGGTAGATTCCCATTAAATCAGTTTTGGACTCTCTCTAAACTACATTGTGCACTGACACTGAAGCAAACCAGAGCTTTGCATTTGTGCTCATGAAATTACTTAAACAATTCATCATTTATCAAAACAGTTGTAGATTAATTTTCCGTTGAATTGAGTCATTGAGGGTGTTCCAGGTGCCTTTAGCTATGAAACCAGAACTTCCAGGTTCTGTTCAAGAAGTAACAAAATCACAATGAAATTTGTATATAAATTAAAAAAACAAAAAAACTTCATCCTTCACCCTCCGCGGGTGGTCTCATCCTTCGAGCTCGGGTACTCTACCAGAGGCCTGGGAGCTTGAGGGTTCTGCGCAGTATCTTTGCTGTTCCTAGTACTGCACTCTTCTGGACTGAGATGTCTGGTGTTGTTCCCTGTTCCAGGGATCTGCTGTAGCCACTCCTCCAGTTTGGGGGTCACTGCCCCGAGTGCTCCGATGACCACGGGCACCACTGTCGCCTTCACCTTCCAGGCCTTCTCCAGCTCTGCTCTGAGCCCTTGGTACTTCTCTAGTTTCTCATGTTCCTTTTTCCTGATGTTGCCATCACTTGGTATTGCCACGTCAACCACAACGGCTTTCCTCTGCTGTTTGTCCACCACCACGATGTCTGGTTGGTTCGCCATTACCGTTCTGTCAGTCTTTATCTGGAAGTCCCACAGGATCTTGGCTCGGTCATTCTCTACCACCTTTGGAGGTGTTTCCCACTTTGACCTCGGGGTTTCCAGTCCATACTCCGTGCAGATGTTCCTGTACACTATGCCAGCCACTTGGTTATGGCGCTCCATGTATGCTTTCCCTGCCAGCATCTTACACCCTGGAGTTATGTGCTGGATTGTCTCAGGGGCTTCTTTGCACAGCCTACACCTTTGGTCTTGTCTGGTGTGGTAGATCTGGGCCTCTATTGCTCTGGTGCTCAGGACCATTCGACTACACTTCTCAAGCCCGAATGACATTCCAATGTCAGTGCTGTAGATCCTGGTGGTGTGGATCAGTGAGTTGATGTCCCGCTTGCTCTTAGCAGATAGCTTGATGTCATCCATGTAGAGGAGATGACTGATGGTGGCCCCATTCCTGAGTCAGTATCCATAGCGAGTCTTGTTGATTATTTGGCTGAGGGGAGGTTTTCCACAACCTCATCGAGTTTGCAATGAAGTCTCTTAGAGTCCTGTTGATGTTGTACATCTCCAAGCATTCAGTGATCCATGTGTGTGGCATTGAGTAATATGCTTTCATGTAATCAATCCAGGAAGTGCACAGGTTGGTGTGTTGGGTTCTGCAGTCTTGGGCGACTGTTCTGTCAACCAGGAGTTGGTGTTTGGCTCCTCTGGTTTCTTTGCCGATGCCCTTCTGTGCTTTGCTCATGTCTTGATCCATGTGCCCACTTATCTTAGCCACGATGATGCCTGACATGAGCTTCCATGTTGTGGAGAGACAGGTTATTTGCCGATAGTTGGATGGGACTGTACCCTTTGAGGGATCCTTCAGGATCAGGACTGTATGCCCTTCGGTAAGCCATTCAGGGAGGCTAGCATTTGCTAAATAAAAACAACTCAACCTTATCAGGCTAATTAACAGTCCCAAGCTTGACATATCGTCATATAAGCCGCTACTGTAAGAGATTCTTAAAGGGACAGTTCACCCCAAAAATTCATATTTTTCCTCCGCCAAAAAAATACATTTGAAAAACTCAACAGCATTGTCTCTTTTTCAGAAATCATGACCTAGTTACTCAAGATAATCCACAGATTTTAATTTTCTTTCTACCAATAGTTCCTACATGAAACTGCTCACAACAAGGTCCTCGAATGTAGTTTTTTGGTGCTTTGAGCACCGTGAATCTATCCTTGCAGTTCCCCCCCCCCCGAATTTCAAAAATTCATTGAATCTACTCAAATAACACAAATTACCTATTTTGAATTCAAAACAGCGATGTTCGCCAAAAGTGACAAGTTTGCACCCCTGTATATATTGTAAGATCAGAATATTGCACGGTTAACAGTAAAACCGACAAGTAGAGCATTTCACATATCAACATAAACCTGACTATAAAGTGTTCTGGGATCATGTAAAGTTCCACCAATATAGCATTTAACTGCTGCTATTTAAAATCTTAATGGAAAATGGAACAAATTAGTTCATGGTTCAGTCCGCATTTTGGAACTCCGTAAACCGTTGGCCAGAAGGTCAGCGCACATTTTCAGAGTGAAGTAAGTGAGATGGATCATTCACTATTTTCTGTGCCTCTCTAAGCACAGACGTTTCATATATAAACTGAAGAATGATGTTCTTTCCTCCCTTCATTGCAGACTGTACAAGATGATAAGCTCAGACTTTAATTGTACTGACAGGTTACCGTACCATATTTGAATACCGTTTGAATACTCTCTAAAATTGACTGATAAAACATAAATCTCCTCTCTACACAGTAAAGTCTAAGCCTTCTTAAAAAGTACAGCCTTTGCTGGAGCCTAGAACAAAGGCTTTCAGCATAGGCATGCAAAGTAACTTTTCCAAGTTTTTAGTTGTAATCTCTGCTGTCTAACAGTGTTTGTTCCTCTATGTCCTGCTGTTATTATAGACATACATGAGCTAACCACAGACCCTCATAGACTCGCCTCATTTGTCCAGCCGTGATGTTTAGCCTGCGAACATCTAGGGGTTATTGGAAATGGTGTTCATTAAACACTCAGTGATCAAATTGCATTGAGTTACAGAAGGTAGTGGAACAGCAGCTAGACAGGAAGTAATGTCAGAAATTTGGCTCTCTAAACACACTCCTCCAGTCTTATTATACAAGTATTAGTACAGTGTTAGGTTGAATATCGGTCAATCCATGTTGAAGTTGCATGTGCTTAGTACAGTTTAGAGTATATTTATCTATAATATATATATTGGACCAGGACCACATCTGTTTGGAACATTATGGGGCTCCAGGGTTAGCAATGACGACATGTTATGAAGTAACGTAAAGGACAGGGCCCCAATGGAAAAAGAGTTTCCAGATGTGTCTTGGGGGTCCAGGAAAGTAAGAAACATGTTTTGAAGGTAACCAAGAAGGGTAGCCCCAACTAAGGTTAAAGGTCAATGTCTAGAATGGTATATATATGTTAAGCTTTTCTTGGTTCTTTGAGTATTCCTTGTAATGCTCCTCAGCTGATATTAAATACTGCCTGACTGAAGATCGACTCGTGACTCTGTGTGTGTGTGTGTCCTGTCTTGTCATCTCTCGGCAAAGAATCTTACCCGTCATACAGTAAAATCTTAGTTTGAGTTTCAATACAATAGCTAAGTTCTAAAATTGTATTTGAAATTTGCCAGTTAGACTCTCAAACAGCATGTCTGGCTGCTGTCTGTTGTAAAGCTTTGTGCCAGGAACGAGAAGCACAGAGAGATGATGTACTGTAACCACTTCATATCGGATTTATCATTACAGGGTTTAGGAGTGGTTGGGAATATGCCATTTTTGCTCTGGAGCAATTATTCAACATGGGCATGGGATTTTAAATCAGGTTTTACAGCAACAACTGTGGCGCAGTATTTAACCTAATCCAATGCCACAAGTAGAAAGAACACAAGACTCCCCTTATTATAATCAGGGAACCCTGAAAGTATTGGAAGCAAAAAGCAAAGGCAAAGTCTCTATTTGGCCTAAAGCTCAGTTGACCGTATGTATAATATTACAGAAAGTCCAGGAAGTTTAATCATGGTGTTACTAAAAAAAAAACCACGCAAAGCAGAATTTTCAGTTCATAATGTTGGAATGTGATGTGATTGCTGTCAAAGACAAGACATATTTTCCACACATTAAGATAAGAGTTCTGAGTCCCATTTGGTGCTGGGTCTATGTGTAAGAAGAACTTTAAAAACAATGTGTGAATGTATTACACATAATGTAATACTATATTTGAAAGATCATTATTCCAGAAACCACACACACCTTGAATAGTCAGTACAAATTGTGTTTACCCTTAAAGCCAAGCGAAAATTTTAGCTGCAAAACTTATTGGGGACAAATGCAATGCAAGTGCACATGGGAAATTGTTACAGACTTGACTGACCCAAACGCAGAACACGGACCAGGGAAGTGTTGGTAAGAAAAGAGTTTTATTGCAAAGACTGATGAGCTGGTGGTTGGCTGGTGGGTGGTGATCCTGGAGCACAGGGAGAGTGGAGTCAGTACACAGGAAAATACACAAGGAAGTTAAATTCGCAATACTCGGTTTATAAGGCCTGAGTTGTATCTACCACGGAGATTGAACAACAATCTGGGGAGGAGTGACTGGAGACCCAGAGACAATATACTGCAGGAGGATGAGCTGATTGCTGGCAGGTGTGTGAGCAGACCACGGCCAGGAGTCAGGGAGGAAAACCATGCCAACAACCACAAAGATACACACACAGGGGAATACTGAAATACAAGGAAAGGGAAAAACACAAGAGAACACAAGTGAAACTACAAAGGCTGTAATAGAAATGCAGTTTACAATTGTAGTTCCTAATTTCCATTATACAGGGGAAACTCCTCAAATACAACATATCACAAAAATGATAATATGAGAATATATTCAATTCAATTCAATTTTATTTATATAGCGCCAGTTCAGAAGTTATCAACAGAACAGAAGTTATCTCATTGCACTCATATCAACACAGTAATCAATCAGGAAATTAATGGAAATACATAGATATATTTGGTGCCTCTAACAAGTTATAAGCACAAACAAGAACTGCTTTGTAAAGGAAACATGAATGAAACAGTTTTTTTTTCTTTTTTTCTGGTTATGTTATGCAATCTTTCTTTGACTAATTGAAATTTTCATGTAAACCAATTTATCTGCCAACTCACTTCCTATATTTCACTTTGAATATTTAATAAAATAAATAAGATACACAAGTGTGAATACAAGATACAATGATTTGGTAAATGTGCTATTTTTTGCAGTGAGATATATTCTGTAATGTGCTCGCTCACACGCGCACAAACAAACACAGAAATCACTAAAGCTGATTGTTCTCCATGCAGTTTAGAGCTACACTATCACTCGTGCACATGCACATGATTCAGACACAGAAACTGCACACGTTCAAGAACTCCACTGCACACACATGCATACGCGCACACACACACACACACACACACACACACACACACACAATAAAGCAATCTATAATCAGAGCATTAATAATTAAAATGCTTTTCCAAAGTTATTGATGTCTATGGCTGGCAAGCTGGCTCCCTGAATACACTCCTGTACCACAGTACTAAGTGTCTGTGTGCGTATGTGTGTTCATTTGTGTGCCTGCCTGTGTGTCTGTGGATATGTGTTTCTAGTTCATGTCTATGTGTGACTGTCTCACTATTCACACAAGTAAAATAACTTAACCACATACACTGCTGGATTAGTGATTTTAGAGAACACCACTTCACATCAACATGATCAGTGCAACATACCCTGATAAAGGTGAGAAGTGCTGAAGCAGGTTTACACACAACTACAATATGATGAATAAGATCAGATGAAACTTAAATGATCCAGAGGGAAAGCTGAATCTTTGCAGCATTCAAGGACATAGTACAGAACTCAAAAAACAACTACTGTGTTTTTGTCTCACTAATACTCAGTTCTTATTGGCTTGGAAGAATGTGGACTAAATTTAGATTAAAATAATCAACTGGGTTGCACCAACAAGGATTAGATTAGGTTTAGATATAATCTATTAGTTGATCCCAGATCATTTTATATTCTATGTGGCATGATTCAGTTTCAAACTCAGATTTATTAAACCTCAGATCATTGGTTTGATCAAGTAAACTGCACAAATCACAGAAGTAATGGGTGGAAAATGTTCAACATACAGTATACCTTACAGCATAGAGTATATTAATATGAGCATCCTTACAAGCATGCAGGGTTTTTAGTTTACACATGGGACTTCTCTATTAGATAGATGTGTATACTATATTTAAAAAAAGAAAATCAATTAAATCCATTATGCTTATAGGTACAATGGTTGTTTGAATGGCTGTGCCATCAAATGCACATCAGTTCCATTGTGATGATATGAATATTAAACAAAAGATGAATGTAAAGGTGAATAACGTATGCTCGATGTTGCATGTTTCAAACTTTTCCAGTTGTAGTCATACGAACAAAATTATTTATATATCATAGATCTTGTCAGTACAATTGATGACTAAAGTTGCTGTTGTCTTTTAACACTCTCTGGGGATGACTTACTTGCTTGCAACACAAAGTTCTAAATATGTTTTTGACATTAAAGTTTACATTTTATAAAGTTGTAGAAAAAAGTTTCAGTCGTAGTCATCTGGACACTTTATAACATTTTATAAAGTTATGTTGCTGTTGAGTTGTCTTGGTAATAATCAACAACCCCATCATCCCCTGCTGATACATTATGTCCATTTCGTGCTATGGGGCAGAAAAATCGAAGCTGATATATCTTTGAATGGATATCATCCGGTCAGAGTGATCCACATCTGATGAGATAGAGTTTCCTCCCCGAACACACCTAGTCAATATATTTAGCTGTTGTGAGGGAGGATCCTTCATCATATACTGTTTTTGTTTTACATTAGCTGTCCGATCAGTCATCGTTTCAGTGTGTTGTGGGAGGATTTTAATCAAAAGTCTATACCTGCCTCGCCCTGTTTTAAGAAACTGCTAATATTATGGCTTTGTTTTTTCTTGATGCTATAGCTTCTGTAATAGGTTCTCCTCCACCCAGACAGGAATACAGTTTGTAGCAAACACTGAACTATTTGAGCAACCAGTATGTCTGCACCACTTTAATTTGAGTGGTATATTGTTGTTTTAGTGACATAAAGTTGCATATAATAAGTTTGAAGCAGTCACTACACACCCACAACTATGTCAACAACATATATTCACTTTAACTACACCCATGACCATATGGTCCCCACTTGCTGCCTCGGGCCCAGCAATGTTAACCTCAGACCGTCGTTGTAAACTATATGAAACAATACAGACAAGGTTGTACAGACAACTAGTGAGTGACTGAGTGAGATGCTCATGGCCCTCATGAGGAGGAGAATATTGGACTCAAAGAAGTGAACAAAAAGAACAAAACCATCCCTTTAATGAGTGCTCCGTGTAGGGATGGGAACAATGACGACCAATGTAATCCTGCACTTTAACTAGAACACAAGGGGAGTCAACAACATGTGTAAGATTTATATTTCAGAATGGATTGTGAAAGAAATACTGCTGTATGATGGTGAATTAGCTTCCAATGTCAATGTGTGTGTTTCAGGGCTGCCAACTTTTCAATTTACATATTGGCAATTGAAAGATCCCTTCCTAATGCACGTTCAGTGGAAGTGATGGGGGACAAAATCCACAGTCCTTTATCTTTGCAAAAATATATTGCAAAGTTTATCTAAAGCTTATATGAGGCTTCAACAGTCTGTGTTAGAACAATTAAGTAGATATATTCCAAAGTTACAGTCTTTTTAGTACAAAATTCCTTCTTTGTGTTTTGTTGCTCCACTGAAGCTCAATATGGAAAAACTGTCTGTGGAAATGTAGCAGATAAGGTTTAAAAGCATTAAACTGATCATATCGAATGACCTTAATTTTGGTAATAGGAAGGAGCATGTTTACACTCACTTCCAGCTATCAGAATAAAATCAGCGTTCATATTAAATAACAGAATATGACTGTTACGGACAGATCAACCGGAGACACGGTGAGGATACTAAGAGAGTTTATTTCACACACAAGAGATATGAATGGATGAAAGAGATCAAGATACCGTCCCTTATACAGGTGGCAGAAGGATTCTGGAGATGAGTGGATATACACGGGACCGGGAACAGGAGCGACACACTAGGGAGACTGGAGACACACAGGAGTTTGGAGCTGGAGAGACACACTCAGGGAACTGGAGATGACAGGAGTCGGGATCGAGGTTCGGAGTCGGAGTATCGTGTCGAGGCTGAGTCCGTGAAGTAATGAGGCAGGAGTAAGAGTACTGTCCTTCATTCCAACGAGACCGGACACAGACTGTGGTGAGGAGTTGGAATTTATGGAGGAGTAGAGTGGCTGATTACGTTCAGGTGTGTGATGGGTGACAGGTGCTGGGAATTAATATTCAGGTGAGGGAGTGCGGTGTGTGTGTGGTGAGATGGAGCCTGGCGTGTCTGTGACAGTACCCCCCCCTCACGGTCCGCTCCTGAGGACCGGGGACCCCGACGTCGTGGCGGCCGTCCTCTTCCTCGGGGGGCAGGTCGATCTGGATGGTTAGAGTGGAATTCTGTCAGAAGAGAGGGATCGAGGATGTCCTGTCGGGGAACCCATGACCTCTCCTCAGGACCGTACCCCTCCCAATCCACCAGATATTCCAGGAAGCCACCACGGCGTCGGGAGTCCAAGATCTCACGGACCTGGTAGGCGGTTCCATCCTCTAGGATCAGCAGTAAGGGGGGATCTGTCGTGTCGCCAGGCTCTGCGGAGAGGGGAACAGAAGGATAAAACGGTTTGAGTAGTGATACATGGAAGGTAGGGTGAATCTTGTATTGTGCCGGTAACTGGAGCTTGTAAGTGACAGGATTGATTTGTTCAATTATGGTAAAGGGACCAATGAATCTGGGACTTAGCTTTCTGCAGGGCAGGCGCATCCTGATGTCGCGGGTGGATAACCAGACCTTCTGGCCGGGTAGGTACCTAGGAGCGGTGGATCTCCTACGGTCGGCCGTCAGTCTGCGCCTGCAGAGTGCTCTCCTGAGTTGACGATGAGCTGCGTCCCAGACCCTCTCGCTCTCTCGGAACCAGTAGTCCACGGTTGGAACCTCCGAGGGCTCCCCGGACCATGGGAAGAGAGGGGGCTGGTAACAGAGCACGCACTGGAAGGGAGTGAGTCCCGTAGCTGGTTGACGTAGCGAGTTCTGAGCGTACTCGGCCCAGCCCAGGAACTGGTTCCAAGAGTCCTGATGGCCATGGCAGAAGGTATGTAAAAAACGCCCAATTTCCTGAATCTTCCTCTCCGTCTGGCCGTTGCTTTGGAGATGGTAACCAGAGGAGAGGCTGATGGTCACACCCAGGAGTGAGAAGAAGGCTTTCCATATCCGGGAGATGAATTGTGGACCTCTATCGGAAACTATGTCCTCCGGGATCCCATAGTACCGAAAGACACGATTAAAGAGACATTCAGCGGTTTCCATGGCCGTGGGTAGTCCTCGGAGTGGAATGAGACGGCAGGACTTCGAGAACCGGTCCACGACCACGAGTATACAGGTATTGTTGTCAGATGGAGGGAGATCTGTGATGAAGTCCACTCCCAGGTGTGACCAGGGTCTGTTGGGCGTCGGAAGGGGACATAATTTGCCTGTGGGAAGATGACGCGGAGACTTAGACATGGCACATTCGGTACAACCCTGTACGTACCTTCTCACATCCCTTGCCATACTTGGCCACCAGAAGCGTTCTCGTAGCAGCAAGAGGGTTTCATTGGCCCCAGGGTGACCAGTGCCCAGAGAGGTATGAGAAGTGTGGATGAGTTGGTTTCACTGGGTTCTTGGAACATATTGAAGACCGGAGGGACAGCCCGGCGGAGTGTTGGTTGAGGCATTGAAGGAGGGAACTGAGTTCTCTGACCATTGAATGGGATTTATGAACACATGTTGGGGAAGAATGGGTTCTGGATCCTCTGTGGAGATTTCAGGAGCGTGTAGGCGGGATAATGCATCCGCTTTAAAGTTCTTGGAGCCGGGACGATATGAGATGTTGAATTGGAATCTGGTAAAAAACAGGGCCCAGCGTGCCTGGCACGGGTTGAGACGTTTGGCCTTCTTGAGATACTCTAGGTTTTTATGATCTGTCAACACGGTGAAGGGATGTTGGGCGCCCTCCAACCAATGCCTCCATTCCTCTAATGCCAACTTAACTGCCAGCAATTCTCGGTCACCGATGTCGTAGTTTCTCTCCGCTGGGCTAAGTTTCCGGGAGAAGAAAGCACATGGGTGGAGTTTGGCTGGGTTTCCCTGAAATTGTGACAGCACCGCTCCTACCCCAGTAGTAGAGGCGTCCACCTCTACTGTAAACGGTTTCTCGGGATCTGGATGGGTTAGGAGCGGTGCACTGGTGAAGGTTCTTTTGAGGAGGTCGAAAGCTTCTTGTGCGGCTGGTGGCCAGGACAGAGACTTGGGCTTATTGTGAAGGAGGCTGGTCAGGGGATGGACTATCATGCTAAATTTCTGTATGAAGCGATGGTAGAAGTTAGCAAACCCCAGGAATCATTGCAGTTCCTTTATTGTGGTTGGAGTGGGCCAATTCCGGATGGCCTCCACTTTCCCCTCGTCCATCTGGATGCCACTGCCACTGATGACATAACCAAGGAACTGTACAGATGACTGATGGAATTCACATTTTTCAGCCTTGAGGAAGAGGTGATAGCTTCTCAGACGTTCTAGGACCTCCGCAACGTGCTGGCGATGGTCTGCCATGCTCTGGGAGTAAATCAGGATGTCATCAATGTATACTATTACAAATTTATGAAGGAACTCCCGGAGCACCTCATGAATGAAGTCCTGGAAGACGGAGGGGGCGTTGGCCAGACCGTAGGGCATCACTAGGTATTCGTAATGACCGGTGGGTGTTACGAAGGCTGTTTTCCATTCGTCCCCCTCACGTATCCGGATCAGATTGTAAGCGCTGCGGAGGTCCAACTTGGTGTAGACAGTGGCACCGCGAAGTTGTTCCAGCGCAGCAGGGACGAGGGGAAGTGGATACCGGAACTTGACTGTGATCCGATTGAGTGCTCTGTAATCCACACAGGGATTACAGAGCAAGCCTCCGTCCTTCTTGGCCACGAAAAAGAAGCTGGAAGCTGCAAGTAGATGGTCTGATATACCCCTGTGCTAGGGCCTCCTCAATGTACTCCCCCATGGCTTTCTGTTCTGGAATGGATAATGGATAGATCTTTCCATGAGGCACTGGTTCACCCGGTATGAGGTCTATAGCGCAGTCCCATGGCCGATGCGGGGGTAACTGGGAGGCTCTCCTAGGGCAGAATACATCCTTGTAGGCGGCATAGCAAGGCGGGATTTCCACTGACTGCTTCTCTCTGGGACTTTCGATGGATGTTGTGCACACAGGAAGCCTATGAAGGCTGGACGAAGATGGTCTTGGTTGGTGAGGGAAACAGTCAGGAAAACAGGAATTACCCCATTTCAACACTTCACCTGTAGCCCAGGATATGATGGGGTCATGTTGTTCTAACCAAGGCCACCCTAAGATTACCTCCGCAGTCGAGCCCTCCAGAACCATCAAGTGCTGTTGTTCCTCATGCAGTAGACCCACCCGGAGGGTTACAGGACCAGTCGCCCTCTAAATGCCTCGGCGGTTGATAGTTTTCCCGGTTATGGCGAGAATCTGTTAACTGGTGGGTGTGAATGAGGTCTTGATGCGGAGTTGGTGGCAGAGGGAGCCGGAGATGAAATTGCCGGCTGACCCGGAGTCGATGAGGGCTTGTACTGGAAGAGACAGGTTAGGAGTCACCAGGATTATTTCAGTTGACAGAGGTTTACTACAAGGGATACTTGGAAGTATGGCACTCACCATATGACGTGGTGGTCTCACTGGGCAGGTGGCCCGATTGTGTCCAGAGGCTCCACAGTACAAACACAAGACCTGGGTCAGCCGTCTCTGCCGCTCCGCCGGGGTTAGTCGGTTGGAGTCTAACTGCATGGGTTCGGGTTCGGGTTCAGGAGAGCGGTGCCTCTCTGGCTGACGGGGGTTGTGTGTGAGTGGATGCTGGTCCTGGTGTTCCAGTAAACACATCTGCATACGAGTGGCCACACGAATGGCTAACTGAATAAACCGTTCGAGGCCGATGGTATCCTCGTATGCAGCGAGATGCAATCTTACCCTGGGTTCCAATCCCTGACGGAAGGTGGTAATAAGGGACTGCTCGTTCCATCCGCTGGCTGCCGCGAGGGTTCGGAATTCGAGGGCGTAATCCTGGATTGACCGCTGACCTTGCTTGAGTTGATATAATTTTTCTCCGGCTGAGGAGTCTCCGGCTGGTCTTCCGAACACCTCGCGGAAGTGGTCCAGGAAACTCGTCAGGGATTGGGTGACGGGGCCGTTTTGAGACCAGATGGACTCGGCCCACTGTAACGCTCTTCCCTGTAGCTGGGAGATAACAAAAGCTACTTTAGAGCGTTCAGTGGGGTACAGGGTAGATTGCATCTCCAGGACCAGGGAACATTGCAGTATGAATCCATTGCAGTCCTCCGCCGAGCCAGAGAAGGGCGCTGGTTTGGCCATGGGACTGGTACATGGCGGAACTGCTGGTGTTACCGGAGCGGAAGCGGCGGAGGTGGATGTGGATGATGGTGAAGCGATGAGGCCACGGCGCAGGATATCCACCTGCTCCTGGAACGGATCCGTGGCACTCATGCTGCAATCCTGTTGCGTGGTCCGGTCTTCTGTTACGGACAGATCAACCGGAGACACGGTGAGGATACTAAGAGAGTTTATTTCACACACAAGAGATATGAATGGATGAAAGAGATCAAGATACCGTCCCTTATACAGGTGGCAGAAGGATTCTGGAGATGAGTGGATATACACAGGACCGGGAACAGGAGCGACACACTAGGGAGACTGGAGACACACAGGAGTTTGGAGCTGGAGAGACACACTCAGGGAACTGGAGATGACAGGAGTCGGGATCGAAGTTCGGAGTCGGAGTATCGTGTTGAGGCTGAAACAGTGAAGTAATGAGGCAGGAGTAAGAGTACTGTCCTTCAGTCCAACGAGACCGGACACAGACTGTGGTGAGGAGTTGGAATTTATGGAGGAGTAGAGTGGCTGATTATGTTCAGGTGTGTGATGGGTGACAGGTGCTGGGAATTAATATTCAGGTGAGGGAGTGCGGTGTGTGTGTGGTGAGATGGAGCCTGGCGTGTCTGTGACAATAACTAACATTAAATGTATTTTTCAATGGGGCACCACTCCCTATTATCAATTATTAATCACATGAAGTAATGTACATATGTAGATTGGAGATCCTAATTTTATCAATGTTTCCTAATTCTACTTATTAAGCTAAAGTATCAAACCCCATACAGGAAAAGTATCTGTGGTTTCACCTGAGTTTTGGCTGAGCAGGGCAGGTGTTGCCCTGGAGGGGAGAGGAGAGATGAAGCAGTGCCATTGCTCTGGGGCACTCTGTGGGCAATTGGTCCCAAATGAAACTCCCTGGAGTTCCATATTTCCGGACGGGCTGTCGGTCCTGTGGGGCGACTTCAGCTCTAGTCAGGTCTCTTCTTTCATAATCAGGCTGATGACGTTCGTTGTGATGGCAACGTGGTGTGAGCATCTGCAAAGTAGGAGCAGAGTTAAGTCTTTGAGTTTCTTTCGCTCCATCTTTCTATCTGTCTCTATTTCTCCTTCTCTGCACCACATAGCTGGTGCGTAGGGCCCAGGATTTCTTCTTTTCAAACTTTGGATCTCAGAAAGGGCACAGGCTCCTTTTAGCAGGCTTCTTTCTTTTAGAGCTGTTGGATATTGGCCTTTTTCCAACATGTTCTGTGTGCCTTTGGCACTCTGCAGGTCGGTTGAAGTCAGCTGGGCCTCCCACATCATAGTAGGCTAATATGTAACATCAAGTAACCTTAGGCATGTTTAATTGATTAATATTAAGGTTAAGACAACAAGAGATCAGTTGAAAATATTCTTGGCAATATGTTATTAGAGTGGCAAGCAAGGACTTACACTACTGAAACTGTATCCCACATTATCACACATGCTGTCCCAAATTATTATGGATGTCCTGAAAAAATTGCTTTGTTAATACAGAAAATGGTGATCCATACTTTGTATGCATCATATTAATTTATTTACTTTCAATTCAATTCAGTTCAATTCAGTTTTATTTATATAGCTCCAATTCATAACAGAAGTTATCTCATTGCACTTTTCCTATAGAGCAGGTCTAGACCGTACTCTTTATAATATTATTTACAGAGACCCAAAAAATACCACCATGAGCAAGCATTTGGCGACAGTGGCAAGGAAAAACTTCCTTTTAAGAGGCAGAAAGCTCGAGCAGAAACAGACTCAATGGTGGGCGGCCATCCCACTGCGGGTTGGGTTCAGAGAGAGAGAGGGACTTAGAGAGCAGGAGGTAAGAGAGCATACAGTAGCATAATGCAAATTCCACATAGAATTTTTAGATAATAATGTAATGGTAGTAATAATATTAGTGTTAATAAAATAATAATAGTAATAATATTGATAGGAATAATAATGATAATAATAGTAATAAGACTAATAATAATAATTGTAGTAGCAAATTCAATCAGACATCATTCAATGATGTTTTAGCAATAAAGCCAAAAAAAAGTAACAATTTAAAACAAAATGTAGCAAGTTTGAAGGAGCTACCAGCCGCACGCGCAGCCGTTCCCATAGTATAAAGGCCCTATTAACCCATATTCAGCTGCAAGGAGACCACAACACTCCAGGAAAATGTCATGGCTGGTTTAACATGCGGATGTTAAAGACAGAATTCTGTCTCCAGGATCATTAATCACTAATTGTTACATCATAATAATAACTGCATGTACTACGAATTCTAAAGACATCATGTGTTGGCTTAAAATATTAAGATAATACAAAATCCTATGAAAATTATATTGTGAGGATTCTGCACCACTAAAATTGCTTTGGTTTGAACTTTGGTGCTGTGGTTTGTATATTGTTTGGTCGGTGTAGTCCCTCATTCGTCCAGGAGTGTTCTATCGTAGAAAAGGTTTCAGTCGTAGTCATCTGGACACTGTTTTCAGAATCAAGACGTTTCGGCTCCCATCCGGAAGTCATTCTCAATTGTGAAAAAATTGGACGGGAACTGGAAATTTAAGCTACTCTGAGTTACATAAGCCCTGCCCTCAGGAAGAAATCTGCCTGAGTATCTGTTAATAGCTAGTTTCACCTGAAACTGACCTAATAGTTTCAAGATGGCCCAGTAATCAGGCCTATTGTTCTCTGGCTGCATCTACTTCATCACTGTTAAGTGCCACTTGGTCTGAGATTAAATCTCAGACCAAGTGGTCTGCCCAAAGTCTATGATGAAGTAGATGCAGCCAGAGAACAATAGGCCTGATTACTGGGCCATCTTGAAACTATTAGGTCAGTTTCAGGTGAAACTAGCTATTAACAGATACTCAGGCAGATTCCTTCCTGAGGGCAGGGCTTATGTAACTCAGAGTAGCTTAAATTTCCAGTCAGATCATAAATCTGGTTGCAATCCGTCTTCTTGGCTACATGTAAATCAGGGTCGGCCCACCTCTTGTCCAGAAAGAGGTGATAATAAGCTGGTAACTGCCAACACTGCCAGCGTTATGCGAATGATACCCAATTATATCTATCGATCAATCCAGATGAAACTAACCAGTTAGCTAAACTTCAAGCATGCCTTAAGGACATAAAAACCTGGATGACATGCAATTTTCTGATGTTTAACTCTGACAAAAGTGCCACAAACACCTCAGAGACACATTACCTAAAGATATAGTTGCCAAAGATGGCATTGCCTGGCCTCAAGCACCACTGTAAGGAACCTTGGAGTTATCTTTGATCAAGATTTATCCTTTAACTCCCACACAAAACAAATTTCAAGGACTGCCTTCTTTCACTTATGTAACATTGCAAAAATCTGGCACTTCCTGTCTCAAAATGATGCCGAAAAACTAGTCCATGCATTTGTTACTTCTAGACTGGATTATTGCAATTCCTTATTATCAGGCTGCCCAAATAAGTCCCTTAAGGCTCTCCAGTTTATCCAGAATGCTGTGGCATGTGTACTGACAAGAACTAGGAAAAGAGATCATATTTCTCCAAAGTTAGCTTCTCTGCACTGTTTTCCTGAAATCCAGAATAGAATTTAAAATCCTTCTCCTCACCCACAAAGCTCTTAATGGTCAGGCACCATCGTATCTTAAAGAGCCCATAGTACCTTAATACCCCACTAGAACACTGCGGACCCAGAATGCAGGGTTACTTGTGGTTCCTAGAGTCTCCAAAACTAGAATGGGAGCCAGAGCCTTCAGTTATCAAGCTCCTCTCCTGTGGAATCAGGTCCCAGTTTGGGTTCGGGAGGCAGGCACCATCTCCACATTTAAGAGTCTGGAAGGCTTAAGACTTTCCTCTTTGACAAAAGCTTATAGTTAGGGCTGGCTTGGGTGAGTCCTGAACCATCCCTTAGTTATGCTGCTATAGGTCTAGACTACCATGAGAGTTCCCATGATGCACCTCTTTCCTCTCTCCTCCTCTCCATCTCTATGCATTCTTATCCCATTACTGCCTGCTACTAACTCAACATCTTCCCTCTCCCGTAGTTTTGTGCTTTCTCATCTCTCTCCTCTCTCCTTCTGTCGCTTTCAGCAGGTATTTCTACGACCGGAGATGCAGAGACTGGATCTGTGGTTGTGAGCCACTTGCTGCCCCTGTGTTCCTACTCGACAACTGCTACTACAGTTGTTGTTATTGGCTTTGTTACTATTATTGTCATCATTATTCCTATAACTACCATTCCTATTATTATTACCTTATTAATATTAATATTAACACTACCATTCCATCATTGCTATTTTAAAATTTCTAGGTGAAATTTGCATTGTGCTTCCCTCTCCCCCACCCCCCTTCTCTCTCTCTCTCTCTCTCTCTCTCTCTCTCTCTCAAAAGCTAACACAGCAGCGGCGAATGGCCGCCCACCATTGAGTCTGATTCTGCCTAAGGTTTCTGCCTGTTAAAAGGAAGTTTTTTCTTGCCACTGTCGCCAAGTGCTTGCTCATGGTGAGATTTGTTGGGTCTCTGTAAATAATAATATAAAGAGTACAGTCTAGACCTGCTCTATAGGAAAAGCACAATGAGATAACTTCTGTTATGAATTGGCACTATATAAATAAAATTGAATTGAATTTAATTAAGTTTTCTTAAGGACTACAGTCGTTTTTGAGCATTCTTTACCAGGGTGGACATGTGTGATGACCATGTCAGGTGCTGTTTGCCAGGAACCTTAACCCATGATGGTAGTGTCATCCACAAACTTCACAACAGAGTTGTTTCCATGTCAGGGATTGCAGTCATGGGTGTACAGCGTGAACAGGAGGGAGCTGAGCACACAGCCCTGGGGGTCTCCGAGTACTAGAGTGGAGGAGGTGTGACCAATCCGAACTTTCTGGGGTCTGTTTGTGAGGAAGTCCAATATCCCCTTACAAAGTGTGGTAAGCCCAGAGTGCTAAGTTTTCAGTTTCATGGGGGAGATTGTATTGAATGCTAAGCTGAAATCAACAAACAGCATTCTGATGTAGGTGTTGTTCTCAAGGTGTGTAAAGACTGAGTGGAGGGCAGTGGCGATGGCATCCTCTGTGGATCTGTTGGTTCTGAATGCAAACTGGTGAGGGTCCAGGCTGACTGGGATGTTGTTTTTGATGTGCTGGAGAACCAGTTTCTCAAAGCACTTCATCAGAATGGGGGTGAGAGCCACAGGGCGGTCATTTAGACTAGGCACTGCAGACTTTTTAGGTACAGGGACGATGGTGGCTGTGTTGAAGCAGGTGAGACAGCGACATGTTAAAAATGTTATCCACTAGCTGATTGGCACATGTTCTTAGTACATGGCCAGGGATGTTATCAGGCCCAGCAGCTTTACTCATATTCACTCTCAGCAGGATTCTCACATCCACTGTGGATACTTACAGTGGCCGGCCTTCTGGAGGCAGAGTAGAGTTGGCAGCTTTGTTGAGGAGATCAAAGCGATCATAAAATGTGTTCAGCTCATCTGCCGATGTGGCCACACACATGATGAGGGCACTCCTGCTTTTGTAGCCTGTGATAGTCTGGATTGCTTGCCACATGTCTTAGGTGTTGTTGGTGTTGAGGTCTCTCTCCAGTCTCTCCTGATGCCTCCGCATCTCTGAACATGGTCCAGTCTGTGCACTCAAAACAGTCCTGTAGAGCTGCTGAACTTTCATCTGTCCACACTTTAACACTTTTTTCTGATGGTTTGACACTTTTCCTCAACTGGGAGTAAATTGGTAGGAGAAGCAGAGAAATATGGTCTGATTGACCGAAATGGGGGCAAGGGAGAGCTTTGTCGCTGAAAAATGTTTGTGTACACATGGTTCAGGATATTTGTTCCCATGGTGGGGATGTGAACATGCTGGTGGAATTTAGGTAAAACAGTTCTGAGATCTGTTTGATTAAAATTACCAGCTACAATAAACACCAATAACACCATCCGGATGTTTTATCATGTGACTGCTGATGACCTCATACAATTCCTGTAGTGCAATTTTTGAATTTGCGTCTGGGGGAATGTAAACAGCAACAAACAAAAACAATGGTGAATTCTCTGGGCAGATAATATGGTCGACATTTTAATAAAAATTTCTAATAAATAAAAAATCTAATAAACATTGTCCATCAACTTTGACTACATTTGAGCGCCAAGCATCACTGATGAAAACACAGAGTCAACCTCCCCTTGTCTTACCGGAGTCTTGTGTTCTGTCGTCGCGTAACATGTTCTGCCCATTAAGTGCAATAGTTTGATCCAAAATGTTGTTGTAGAGTCAGGTCTCTGTTAAGATGTGGGCACAGCAGTCTTATTTCATCCATTTTATTTTCCTGCGACCAGACATTACCCAGAAGTAGGCTGGGTAATGGTGTAAAAGCTGGGCTAGCTTAGCTCTAATCCTGCTTCTCTTACCCCTGTTCCTTGGGTGATCGCACCGCTTGCAGTGACATTTGGTCATGCTGGACTGGCTTCGGTGGTCGGAAGATTATAAATTAAAACAAAAATGTAGTGAAGTTTGAAGGAGCTACTGGCCGCCTCATCTGCAAGGATTACCATCACCATGGCAAAGATATTGAACAAACAATTGATTTGGTAGAGACATTTAAACAAATACAATTTCTATATATTTGAAGGACACCTACAACTTAAATGACAACAATCAAAACCAAATCACCAACGACTATAGCAGGAGTAAAAAGGATCGGGTTTTCATTACACAAAAGTGTACTCAAGAAAAGAAAGGAGCACCACACAACAGACTGTATCATTATACTAAAGGTATGCAGAATGTGTGCAAGATCTGTCAAAATATAATATAATATACTATCTAAAACATGCCAACTCCATTACAACATTGATTCTTTACAAAACAAGCCTGGGGAAAAACAAAAATCAAAACATTCTGAAGCTCAGACTATTTACAGGCGAAGGCAATTACAGCAAGACCCAACTGCATACAGATGAAAACATACTATGGGTAGAATCCACTATTTCTGTTCCATGGTTGTGAGTAATAGACATAAATAGACTATTTTGACAGGAATTGTTTCGGTCACAGGGCGTACCGAATCGAGGAAGTCACATACTGAACTGAATGTCCCGTACTGAACTATTCGGGACAATTACTCTTACCGTTACATCCCTGGACTTAGAACTAAATAAAGATCAACCTTTCAAAAAATCCTGTCAGGAAAAAGGACCACACTGTGGATTCCATTTCCCAAAATTCCCCTCACTAAAAACTCTGATAACAATTCCAGCAACAATTAAATATCATAACAATGCAGTGCTGAGGGAAAACTGTTTACTGAGTAATTAAAAATAAAAAACAAAAGTATTTTAGAAAATGAAGTCTTCACAAAATATAACACATAACATACACGTTCAGTACAGCAATATAGCTCAGAATGAGATATATATTAAGTATAGTATGAGCTTAGTATAGTATAATGGAATATATATTTAATGAATAATAATAATAAAATTCAAGTGTATTATTATATATAATAACATACAATAGATACCATATATGAATTGTGTGTAAGTCCACTGGAGGCAATGGAGAGGGAAAGTAGTGTGAGTGACTCAAGTGTCCCTGACGCTCTGTAGGAACCCTCATCCTCCTCTCCGTCACTGACTCCAGTCTGTCCAATTCCAGCTCGACCACAGAGCTGGCTTTCCTTACCAGCTTGTTGAGTCTGCTGGCCTCAACAGCCTTGATGCCACCACCCCAGCACAGCACAGCGAAGAACAGTGGACTGGCTACTTCAGACTGGTAGAAGATCCGCAGGAACCTGTTGCACAGGAAGAACAGTTGGCGTGAGGAGTGAGAGAGAGTGTTGTGAGACCAGTTCAGTTTTTTGTTAATTTGGACCACAAGGTACCTGTATGAGTCCACCCTCTCTACTTCCTGTTCCTGGATGAAAACTGGGAAAGGGGGCTTCCTGTTCCCCTGGTAGTCCACCACCAGCTCTCTGGTCTTGCTGATATTGAGCTTCAAGTGATTGTTGCTGCACCACATGACGAAGCTCTCTATCAGTTCTCTGTACTCGCCCTCGTTGTCTTTGTTATTGCATCAAAAAATGGAGGAGTCATTGAAAATCTTTTGAAGGTGGCAGGAACCAGAGTTAAAACAGATTTCTGAGGTGTAGAGAAAAAAGCCAGATCAACTGATCCTTGACTTAGACATTTGGCTTCAGCCTGCAGTGATATACAGTATGTAATGCTCTCACAAGTACAATGATTGTAAGAACTCTTCATACTAGAGACTCTTCCCACAAATGAAATTAAGCCATGGCCAGATGCAGTTGATGAACACATTGACATCAGCAAGCTACGGAGCCCCCTAATGGTCATGGTGAGAATTTTTCTGAGGACTACTTTTGCATTCCCTCACAATATGTTTTGCGTTACCTTGCAATACTTTTCTTCTTCCATGCCTTCTGAGCCATATGTCTACTTGGAATGGAAGGTAGTGTGAGGTAGAGCACGGTTTAGGCCTGCTCTATAGGAAAAGTGCAATGCGTTAACTTCTGTTATGAATTGGTGCTATATAAATAAAATTTTATTGAATTGAATTGTGGAGATTCTCAAGTTAATGCATTTAGCATTGTTAGGACACCTCACCTTATATGATGTCCATTGCAAATAAGTTATCAGAACATTATCAACGTCCTGGGTAGGAGCTGTATGTATAAGGTCTTCTACCAAAATCTGTTTCAGCATTGATGGTTACTTTATTTGTTTTGTGCAAAGAACAGAGGACCCTGTGCAAAAACACAAAAAGCTTTCCAACTTGCGTTGGTCTGCATTCTTGATGTATCTCTGCAAGTGGTTCAATGCTGTCTGCTTTTTCTCTGACAGAACCACAGACTCTGTTTGCAGCATTTCAGTCAGTAGATTCAACTACACATCTGTAATTCCACCTCTGGAGACATCTCCTTTTCCTCAGTGAAACCCCTCTGGGGTCCAAGTGCAGTACAGAGTGCAGTAAATGTTCACGAATGAAACTGACAGCATCCTGCAGACTACTGTACTGCTTTCTTCTGGAGAGAACTCTTCGTTTAATTTTACTTTCATTATTACATAACCATGCATGCCTTGAGCAGTAGTACTATATCAGCATACTCAACGCCCAGTTCAAAGTAAAATTCAATGAGCTGATATACTGGGGTGTTGCGCTGGGAGTAGCTGATCGGAAATAGACATATGAAAGCGTGTACAGGACTATATTCAAATGATAATGTAAACTTGAAAATGAAAATGTAATTTCACAGTAGCTTTATAATTTTCCACATATGTATGTGTTAATTGAGTAAAAATGAAAATGAAATAATCCAGTTTTCATTTTCACTTACTGGTATTGGCGTTCTATGACTATATTAAAACAAAAATGGAAATTTTTTAAATTTAATTTTCAAAGTTGTAACCCGCTGTACAGTGGACAATGTTCCAATGTTAATTAAAATTTGAAAATGAAAATGCAATATAAACAATGTAACCTGATTTTCCATTTATGCAAGCAATATTTAAGTCACAATGGAATGGAATGGAACAATTTGAAAATGAAAATGAAAATTGCATTTGACATTTCATTTTCAAAGACTTCAAAGAAGCGAAACAGCGCCCCCAGTCGATTGCATTTGCATTTACATGTCACCACTCTCTTTTGGGGTAAACATGAAAATGAAAATGTAATCTTTCAGTGCTCTCATCAAGGCGGGTCTTCACTCAGGACTTCCCTTCCTTGAAAATGTGCTGCTTTGTGGCAGAAATGCGAAAAGGTGGCCGGGCCTCACTGACTACTGGATTACTGTACAACAACTGTACTTTTTAACTGTATTCAGTGATTTTGATGAAACTAGCGATATGGGGCACTGAATTTGATGAATTTGCAACATCACAGTCCTCCGACTGCTCTGCCTCAACTCTCTCCGACATGAACTACAGTACCGAGGTGATTTACAGCGGCTCCGACCAGGACTCTGACTGACGACGAAGACACGGTAACGTTACTGAGGTGCATTTCTTGCTGTGTTTTACTCCTGGCACCCCAGGGCTGACCCAACCGTAACCCCCACTCAGACCTCCGGAGGTGGGCACTGACTGATGCCCAACCTCTCTCTCGCTCCTCTACCACTTGACACCCCTCCTGTCCCCGCCTGAACCCGCTGTGTTTTCGTCTTCAGCGTCAGAGTCTATTTTATTTATTTAACTGACATTTAATCAATACTTTGATCAATAATCAGTTCTGCCCTCTTCATGCAGATGCAGCTCCAGCGAACCCACCATCAGTCCTCCCTAGTCCTATCCAACTCTCAGTTGAAGGAGAAGAAGGTGAGCAGTATTTCGTTGATAGTAGCTAGCTAGTTTTACCCAGACCAATCCATGGAGCTGATGATGGAAAATGCCACTCTTTGGGGTAAAAGTTTAACCCTCTTCTACTTCTCCCAGAGCAGAGATCATTCAAAAATAAATAGCTAATGATGATCACTAAATAATAATAATAATTCTAATAATAATAATAATAATGACAATAATAATAATAATAATGTATTTAAGTTAGCACTTTTAATTTGAACCCTTAGTGAGATTTTCCCATTCCTGTCAATACATTACAGTAGGCTACTTTCAACCAAATAGTCAGACAATGGCATCGAATTACATAAAGTAGTTCCTCAGATATTATATATATATATTACTATTTTATTGTATACCATATACACAAGTAGTATATGCAGACCTGCTCAGTGTTCTAAGTCATTAGATGTTGGTTGAAATTATTATGTTGAGGTAATTAACATCGGACTACAGTAGAGATTCCAGCCTGCATAGATACATTTATTATTAATATTTGGGGTCAGATGTGTTTTTCAGATGTGGTTTGTTACAGCAATGTAGCCTACATGAGTGATCTATGGGGGCCCAATATTATATTCTTTCATGTGGTCCAAAATCTCTGGCGGCACACCTGCTAAGAGGTTTTTTATAATTTTTCATAAAACAAACAACATCTATGATATTAGTTTGAAAAACTTGTTATAGTAATCATGTCATATTGCTAATTCTTTCCTCTATTTTAAGCTACAACCTTCTCTATTTAGCTGCGTGATGAGATTATACTAGGTGGACAGTGGATAGCAGCAGCCTGTGGTGTACAGACTGGTAGGATCGAAGCACCTTAACTCTTAATTCCTTAATTCTGACTGAGTCAGCCTGTTAAACCTCCGTTCTCTCTCCTCCTGTCTCTGTGATCACTTATGCTGTGTACAGATGAATTACATTGTTTTGTTGGGACTCCACAGATTAAATCATTCATTTCGGTGATTGTTAACTGAACTTTTGTTAGGAGACTGAATTCTCTCTTCAGACAAAGCCTGCCAGCTAACTTCACATGCTAACAGGAGCACGAAACAAGTTAACATCGAGCTGTTAACTCTGAAAGGACAACCACAGGAGGAGCGACCGTCTTCCGTTCTCTACAAGTGGACACTGCACAGCAAAAGACGCTTCCACAGTGGAACCACAATTCTTCCCAGTTTGGCTCGTCTACAACAGACTGACCACCAGCTAACAGCAGCACCAAAGCCACCTCTCTTTCCCTCCCACGGACGGGTAACATAACAACTGGGCATAGCATAAAGTAACAGTGTATATAGCTAAGCAAAGGACTGTTTAACTTTTGTACATGTGACGTTACTGATGTGTTTTTCTGAGGTTTTATTGTTGTTCTGTTAGGTTAATTTGGTAGCCACACGCTAAGTTGATGTTAGTTATGTTCTGCTCCACACTCTTTGCATGCTAACTAACTCCTTTTAACTTGGTACTGTTATCCTAAACAGACCACACAAATACACCTCTAGTTTGGCCCTTAAAGACAACCACACATGGCGGAGAGTAACTTTACAGCTCCCGCTTCACATGTTTCTTTGTTTCTGACCATGTGGGTTCATGCTCGTGCACGCGAGACATACGGAGGCAGAACAAAGAAACATACACACATTCCTTTTGGCGCACACCCAGACCTGCGCGCTCACACACACACACACACACACCCTTTGTTCTGTAGTTTAGTGTATTTAGAGTTAGTCTTCATATTGTGTGTTTTGCTTTATTATCTTGAATAAATGCTTGTGTATAATTATGCTGGTTTCTTTAGTTGCACAAGAACTCCAAAACTCCAAATCCTTCAACCTACAAGCTATTGATGGTAATTCTGATTATAATTATTAATTTAATTATTATTAATCAGAGTTCCAAATTGATAGTTTAGTGTATTTAATCATTTCTCGTCTTTAAGAAGTGTGGTGCTCCCAAGGACTTTATTCATTAAAGTTATTTATGATTATCTTTGATAATTCTGATAGCCATAATTAATTGATCGCACCTACACAAGTGCGTGTCCCCCCTTTTAACATTGTAAATCCCAGCAGTTTGCACAGAAATGGCATGACCATTTTGACAGTTACCGCTAGTTGCTCAATAAATATTAACCAGTGTGAATGTGAGTGTGAATGAGTGCCAACTGTTGAAATGTGTTCTGTTAATGGTAGATAATCATAGAAAAGGTTTCAGTCGTAGTCATCTGGACACTGTTTTCAGAATCAAGACGTTTCGGCTCCCATCCGGAAGTCATTCTCAATTGTGAAAATGGTCTGAGAACTCAGAAATTTAAGCTAATCTGTGTTGCTTAGGCCCTGTCCTCAGGGAGGAGTCTTCCTGAGAGTCTGCTGTTTACCCTGCCTAGAATGGTAGATAATGTTATCTACTATGAGAGGCAGCTGATTTAATGTTAATGTTATAATATTAAAGTAGAGTCAAATAACCTTAGGTACATATCAGGGTTTTTTTTGTCTGTTGTTTGTCTATTTAGCTAATGTTAACTTAGTTGATGTTACTCACCAGTTTATGTTAACATTAACGTTACCAATGCAATCACCGACCACCCGGCCAGCAGCCATAAAAAGGCTTCAAAAGAGACCCCCTGCAAATCAAACAAATCCATATTCAAATCCGAATTGAAAATAAAAAACAAAAGATGCTCTTGAAAATACTAAACAAACTATCTTTAACAAGCATGTTGGCCAACTCTCTTTATTTCCCTAGTTTACTGAAACTAAGGTCACCAAAGACTCCTCCCGATTGAAGTGATGAGCCACTGGCAGAGGAACACACAATCATTGCAACTCAAAAAATAGTTTTACACTGTAACAGAAGATGAAAATGTCACAGTCTGTCTCTCTGTCCCTCCTCTCCAGCCACATTCCCTATTTCCCAGGCCCCTTCATTGCCATTTTCCATCCATCCACCAGATGCCCTCAGACTTTCCCTCCTTTCCCCATCACCTGACTGCACCGCCCATCTACACACCTGTTCCCGCTTCCTCAAAACCATTTATTGCCATTCCCTACCTGTCCACCAGCTGCCCTGCATTTTGGTCCTTCCCCTGTTGCCACTCTCCTGCACCCACATGCGGGGGAAAACTGAAACAATAATTCAGGCCGGGAATTTGACTCCTTCCCCCTGTTCATGTAAACCACCCAGACCGCTAATTTTGTAGGCAAACCCTATTTGTTGATACATGTTAAGCTTTGTGCTCTTGTACCTGAAGGTTCCTGCTCTGAGTCTGAACTGTCCAATGTCTCTGCAAGAGTGCCCGTGCTACTGGTTCTTTCTCCACCTTTATTTATATAAAAAAAAACTTTGTCCTTCACCCTCCGTGGGTGGTCTCATCCTTTCGAGCTCGGGTCCTCTACCAGAGGCCTGGGAGCTTGAGGGTTCTGCACAGTATCTTTGCTGTTCCTAGTATTGCACACTTCTGGACCGAGATGTCTGGCGTTCTTCCAGGGATCTGCTGTAGCCACTCCTCCAGTTTGGGGGTCACTGCCCCGAGTGCTCCGATGACCACGGGCACCACTGTTGCCTTCACCTTCCAGGCCTTCTCCAGCTCTTCTCTGAGCCCTTGGTATTTCTCTAGTTTCTCATGTTCCTTTCTCCTGATGTTGCCATCACTTGTTATTGCCACGTCAACCACAACGGCTTTCCTCTGCTGTTTGTCCACCACCACGATGTCTGGTTGGTTCGCCATTACCATTCTGTCAGTCTGAATCTGGAAGTCCCACAGGATCTTGGCTCGGTCATTCTCTACCACTTTTGGAGGTGTTTCCCACTTTGACCTCGGGGTTTCCAGTCCATACTCAGTGCAGATGTTCCTGTACACTATGCCAGCCACTTGGTTATGGCTGATATCAAGAAATCCTACCAATTGCTAGAGCAGGCCGGATTGAAGGACAGCACAGAGGCACTCATCATGGCTGCACAGGAGCAGGCCCTGAGCACCAGAGCAATAGAGGCCCAGAACTACCACACCAGACAAGACCCAAGGTGTAGGCTCTGCAAAGAGGCCCCTGAGACAATCCAGCACATAACTGCAGGGTGTAAGATGCTGGCAGGAAAAGCATACATGGAGCGCCATGGACTGGAAACCCCGAGGTCAAAGTGGGAAACACCTCCAAAGGTGGTAGAGAATGACCGAGCCAAGATCCTGTGGGACTTCCAGATTCAGACTGACAGAATGGTAATGGCGAACCAACCAGACATCGTGGTGGTGGACAAACAGCAGAGGAAAGCCGTTGTGGTTGACGTGGCAATAACAAGCGCAGAACCCCCTCAAGCTCCCAGGCCTCTGGTAGAGGACCCGAGCTCGAAGGATGAGACCACCAGCGGAGGGTGAAGGACAAAGTTTTTTCATATATATATATATATATATATATATATATATATATATATGAACCCAAACCTTGCTTGTGTTATTCCTATTGTTTTCTGTCTCATGGCTTCAGTTGCAGAACCTTGACTTGACAGTTGAACTGGTATCGCTGGGCTCTCTCTGTTGCCTTTGGACTCACTAGGCTGAGATGATTGACTGGTAAAGGTGCCAAATTAATAATTTGTTATTTTAAAAAAATTGGCAGTATCAGCCTCAAGGGACTTCAGCCTCTTCTCTCTCAGCTTTTCAGCTGGGAAAGGGGCGGGGCCCAGGTGAAGTTAGAATCAGCTGGACCAAAAGTAATTGGCTGGGAGAGAGAGGCTGATAGATATAATACCCAACCACAGTGGGCCAGCACCCGACCACACTGGTGCGTAATCAAAGACGCATCTCTCTTGCTCTTGTTTTTGTATAATTTTGGCACTCTGTTTTTGCAGATGCGCTGTTAACGAAGGCACTGAGCCCAGAGACAGGGGGATGGGTTTAAAGATATGATTGGGCCAGCCCACTGTCAAGAAAAAAAAACAATGGGCTGTTCAATCTGTTTTACAGGCTGATCAAACAAAAAAACAAAGACAGTTGTGTCGGCCCAAAAGGCACGTCGGCCCACCGGGAAAGTGCCCGGTCTGCCAGATGGCCATTCAGCCTGGTAACTTGTAATGTTATAGTGTACCTGCAAATGGCGATAATGTTCTTTGCCACTGCCTGTGTTACTGTGCTACATTTGTTACGGACAGTGAGGCAGGAGACACCAATAGGGAGACAGACAGAACAGACAGGTGAGCAGGTATGGAGATGAGGAAGTCTGTTGGAGTGAAGACTCGCTGGCATGAAGATCGTTGGAGAGGAAGATCGCTGGAGAGGGATGTAGGGGTTATAAAGAATAACATGTGGAGTCCTTGGATGAACGAGGTTGGACAACTGACTGAGGTGAGTGCTGGGCTTTTATGCTGGCTGTGATTAGGAGCTGATGGGGAGCAGGTGTGGGTGATGGTGATTAACAGACGGTGGAGCCTGGCGTATCCGTGACAACGTTACTGTAGCCTGTTATTGCTGTGTATGTCCCTTCTACTACTTTTACTAGACGAAACATATTAATTATGTCATATTATTGCTATATTACACTCATTGCTATGTCATACAATTCCTCCACCAAGACGCAAGAGGTGCAAACTGTAGCACACTACCAGGCTGTTGTTAATAATTGATGGGAGAATGTGCGGTCCTCCACAGAAACTCTGACCCATGCATACACACATAAACTGGAAAATCAAGAAACTGCGATGTCAGGATGAAACGCGAGAAATGGTGTGAAATTGATACCATTGTGTAAAATAAATCAAAATATTAACTCTCACAGATCATATAAAGAGTTCATTTGCAAAAATGGATAAAAGCCATTCTTACAATGAATAAACAAACACCTGTTTGATACTCCCAGGGGTGCAAACAAAAAAACATGATTTAGGAGATATCTGTTATTGCAAAAGAACCCCTCAAATATGTTATGTAATTATTAAAGAATACTTGCATGTTATGAAATGTATTCTCATGAATAATAAGGTGAACAGTAGGACAAATTACGTTTACGCTGATGCCGTTTTCAATGCCTCAGTTGAGCAGATACGAGTGCATAGTTTCATATATTATCATATATTGTGTTTTATAATGTGATAATGTAATTTTTTATGGCTTTTAGTTCGTTTTATCTCTGTGTTTTTGAATGTGTTTTTGTTTTTTGGTTTTATTGTAAAGAACTTTATCTGTGTTTTGAAAGGTGCTATACAAATAAAGATTATTATTATTATTGTTAATATTATGAGTAGTGCGCATGCGCCAGCCTGCATGTTGTCTTTTGCCTTACTTTTTCCAACTTTTAGCTTTCCTTTTTCTTCCAAACTTGAGTAACTTGTGTGTAAGTATAATTTAAACTACGCTCTTTACGAAAATGAGAGTAGAAAGTGTTTTAGTCCTTTTTTTCGCCATGGAACTTCTCCTGCTACACTGCTGCAGATCAGCTGTTTGGCCGCATTGTTTACACCAGGGAACAGCTGATCGCGCTGAAGCCGAAAGGCATGGTGCCCAGGACAACCGATTTCCCCATTGAGATCTGGAGGTGGACACACCGCAGAGGTGCAGAGGTGGAACGAAGCGGCGAGGGAAGAGAGAGGGGTGCAGACAAAAGAGACTTAAGAACAAGAGATTTAAGCCTGTATGGTGTCTGCCTTCTCTCGTCATGGGCAACGTGAGATCGCTGGTGAATAAAATGGACAAGCTAACGGCGTTAGCCCGGAGTCAGACGGAGTTCCGTGAGTGTAGTTTGATGTGCTTCTCAGAGACATGGCTACACCAGGATATCCTGGACCATAACGTTTCCATTGACGGCTTTCAGACTGTTCGGGCCAACAGGGATCACACCGGGAGCGGTAAGCGGAAAGGCAGCGGGCTTGCTGTTCTGGTCAACAACGGATGGTGTAACCCTGGCCACATTACTATCAAGCAGAGTATCTGTAGCCCGGACATTGAACTGTTAGCTGTGGGACTCTTACATGCCATTGTTGTGGCTGTTTACATCCCCCCCTCTGCTAACCCGGCATCAGCGTACAACGCCATTCACACCGCCATAGCACAACTCCAGACTCAACACCTGAGTGCACTCATATTAATCTCGGGTGACTTCAACCATGTCAGTGTTTCAACAACACTGACTAATTTCATCCAGTATGTGAGCTGTCCTACTAGAGAGGAGAGGACACTGGACCTGCTGTATGCTAACGTTAAGGACGCATACAGCTCTTCCCCCCTACCCCCCCTGGGTAGGTCAGACCACCACCTGGTTCACCTCAAACCCTGTTATGTGCCTCTGTTTAAAAGGCAGCCTGCGACCACAAGGACAGTGAGGAGATGGTCAGAGGAGGTCTATGAGACACTGCAGGAATGTTTTGAGGTGACAAACTGGGATGTACTCTGTGAGCCTCATGGAGAGGACATTGACGGGCTCACTGAGTGCATCACTGGCTACATTAACTTCTGTGTGGACTGCAATGTCCCAACTAAGACGGTCCATTGTTATCCAAATAACAAACTGTGGGTAACAAAGGACATCAAAGACATCCTGAATGCCAAGAGGAGGGCCTACTGATGGTAATAGGGAGGAGGTGAGAGCTATCCAGGCTGACCTGAAGGTGAAGATCAGGGAGGCCAAGGAGAAGTACAGGAGGAAGCTGGAGCGGAAACTCCAGCAGAACAACATGAGAGAGGTCTGGAGCGGCATGAAGAGCATCACTGGCTTCAGACCAACTGGCAGCAGAGGAGTTGAAGGCAGCTTGGACAGGGCCAACGAACTTAATCTGTTCTTTAACAGATTCGACACACCGGCTCCTACTCATCCCCCCTCTAACTCAGCTGCTGTCGCCCCTCAGACTCCTCTGTGTCCACTGCTCCCCCCTCCTCCATCTTCCTGGGAGAGTCCTACTTCCCCCGCAACTGGCTATCAGGCTAACGGCCCTCTTCAAACTACTAATGACTCCCACCTCCCCTGACTGTAACCTCTGCTGTGTGCCTGACTACTGACCAGGTGAGAGGACAGCTGATGAAACTCCACTCAAACAAGGCTGCAGGCCCCGATGGAGTTAGCCCCGGGGTGCTAAAAGCCTGTGCCCCCCAGCTATGTGGAGTCCTTCAACATGTTTTCAACCTGAGCCTGAGTCTTCAAAGGGTTCCTGTTCTGTGGAAGACATCTTGCCTCATTCCTGTGCCGAAGACGCCGCGTCCCAGTGGCTCCAAGGACTACAGACCGGTGGCACTGACCTCCCACATAATGAAGACCCTAGAGAGACTGGTGCTGGAACAGTTGTGGCCCATGGTCAGACCCCTCCTAGACCCCCTTCAGTTTGCCTACCAGCCCCGGCTGGGAGTTCAGGATGCCATCATCTTCCTGCTGAACCGCATCCACACCCACTTGGACAAGCCGGCAAGCACGGTGAGGATCATGTTTATTGACTTCTCCAGTGCTTTCAACACCAAGCGGCCAGCCCTGCTGGGTGAGAAGCACCCAGTCCTGGGTGAGGACTGGCAGACCACAGCACGTGCGCCTGCAGCACTGTGTGTCGGACAGCATGGTCAGCAACACTGGGGCCCCTAAGGGGACTGTCCTCTCTCCCTTCCTCTTCACCATCTACACCATGTACTTCAGCTACCATATGTCTCATGGTGTGAGCAGAACCATCTGCAGCTCAATGCAACAAAGTCTAAGGAGCTGGTTGTGGATCTACGAAGTGCCAAGGCACCAGTGACCCCGGTTTCCATCCAGGAGGTCAGTGTGGACATGGTAGAGGATTACAAGTACCTGGGAGTGAACATGGACAATAAACTGGACTGGGCTAAGAACACTCAAGCTCTGTACAGGAAGGGCCAGAGCCGCCTCAGCCACTATTTTCTGAGGAGGCTGATGTCCTTCAACATCTGCCGGACAATGCTGAAGATGTTTTATGAGTTATGAGTCTGTGGTGGCCAGTGCTATCCTGTACGCTGTTGCATGCTGGGGCAGCAGGTTGAGGGTAGCGGACGCTAACAGACTCAACAAACTGATCCCTAAGGCCACTGACATTGTGAGGGTGGAGCTGGACTCTCTGCCGGTGGTGTCAGAGAGGAAGATGCTGGCCAAACTACATGCCATCTTGGACAGTGTCTCCCACCCACTCCATGACATGCTGGTCAAGCAAAGGAGTACCTTCAGCGGAAGACTCATCCCCCCAAAAAGTACCACAGAGCGCCACAGGAAGTCATTCCTGCCGGTGGCCATCAAACTCTTTAACTCCTCCCTCTAAGTGTTAGTCTGTATGACCCTAAGTCACACTGGACATTGATCATTACATCTCTGCAATACTTGACATAATTGTGCAATATTCTGTGTAATACTCCTGTGCAATATTTTAGTTTAAAATTCCCTATTTATTGATATTGATATTACTCTTACCTCTATTACTGCTGTGCAATATCCTCCGTCTCATTATAACCTTAATAAGCTACACTTAACTTGACAGTTCATGCACTATTACCTTATACCGTATTATTATCATCAACCGGTAAACCCACTTGGTACTTCACACTTATTTTATTTTATACTTATACCCACTTAGAAAATAAATTAAGTAAGTACCGACCTGTATTATAGTGTATTATATTTTTTGCTAGTACTTCTATTCCTGTGTGCACTGACGCAAAGGCGAGCTGCTCTAACAAAAGAGTTTCCTCTCGGGGATCAATAAAGTATTTCTGATTCTGATTCTGATTATTATTATTATTATTATTATAATCATATGTTTGTTGCTCAGAACTGCTTGTCATGTACAATCAGGGTCATTCCCACACCTGTAGCTTTTCAGATACAATCAAAACATGTGGATATAAAAAGGCATGCAATCACAATGCGTAATGACGCACAAAGGCTGATTAGGCACTGTTGGAAGATGTGGCAAATGGAAGACTTCGGAGGGAGTGAATCTTCAGAGACCAGCACGATCTATTGGCCAATGATTATTTGCCAGACGTGTTAGGAGGTATAACTGGTTTGTCGCATCTGTACTTTACACGGTGGGTGAACAGGCAAATAAAAAAGCACAATTTGCAGCAATGTCCAGTTTCCCAAATGCCATCTGTGCTATTGACTGTAGTTATGTTGCTATAAGTGTACAGAGTGAGAATGAATTTGCTTTCATTAATCAAAAGCATTTTCATTCGATGAATGTCCAAATCATGTGTGATACATCGCTTGTAAAAACACAAGAGGTATGGAAACAAATAACACTATTTATTCAGAAATTGTTTCATTGTACAGCTCATAAAAACACATTTTTATTTCCTTTAACTCCTTAGCAACCTCATTGAGTCGATTGTGTCCCTTTGCATCTGTAAGAGTGCATCTGTGAGGACACACCCGCTGCTGGAGGGTTAAGAGGCACGAGGTGCAGTGGAGATGCTGCTTGCACATAGCTGCTCAGCTACAGCACCACCGACCCCACTGGAACACACAGCGACTAAAAGAAATAGAAATTGTTTTTGAGTAAAGTCTCAATTGTTTTTGTACACAAATGTGTAAACACAACTTGAATGCATTTGGTTTCATCTCATTTCAAATGAGGAAACACAAATTTTGTAGGTTACCTTTGTCCTGCACATCTGTATCCCCCTCTGCCTCTGTCACTACTCCACTCAGGAGGGATTCCTCGATTATTCCTGCCAGTTTCTCATCAAGGGGGTTGAGCTCCAGTGTCCCCTTTCCCCCGCCCGTGGCACAAACACTCTGCCTGTTTAAGGCTACGCGATTTTTGGTGTCCACTTTTATATGGACCACTTCTTTTTTATTTCGGTGACAGTCCGCCCTTCTGAGGCAGCAGCTTCACTGTCCGCAACATGCTGCCACAACACCTTTTTGGCATTTGTAATGCTCACACTGTGTCCACCAAACAATATCTTTTTTTAAGATGTTTTTAACCTCTCCAACAAGAACTTCGATTTCACACGTTTGCCATGATCGTCGTCATGCAGTCAATATGAATGGATATCAATTAGGGCCGTTTCACTAACTATTTATGAGCAACATTGAGCATTACATGAAGCTCGCAAAGGTGCGCTACATTTCAAGTTGATTGTGATTTATAAAGGGAAACTGGTGTAGGACATCCGCACTGTGTTATAAATCTGAATATTTATGCGCGTAAGCTCCTGTGTTTCGTCCGTATGCAACATTTTGATGTGAATCCTATGCACAGTTTTATAAATGAGGCCCCTGTTCCTTTCCAGGCCAACCCGGCTGTCAGTCCACCAAGAAAAGTCCTGGTGCTCCCTGCGTTCTAAATACTTGGAGTTAATGTTGACTTGGAGAAAATTAGATATAAAAGTAGATATAACTAATGTTAACAAGCGAATAACCTTTATATAATTTAAGTTATAAACGTTATAGAAGTTATGTCAGTCTTCTGAACCCACCCTCAAATAAAGTGTTACCAAATATTCTAGTACTCTTTCCATTCCTGGTTATATCACAACATATGTTAATATTACAAAAAATATTGCATATTCTGAGAGAGAATATGCAATATGTTTATCCAGATTGCTAGAAGCATAGAGAAAGGAAGGAAGAGAACAGAGAGCCGGAATAGGTAAAGAAATGAGAGAAAGAAACATGGTCTGAGAAAAGAGAGAGCAGAGGAGGGGAAGAAAATCACTCTTAAGGTCGGCTGAGCCAATGGAACATGAAATTGAATTGTCTTTTCTATAAGTTACAAAGTCAACAGAGCCAAGAGGGATTGACGATGGGAGAGAGTGAGAGTGAGAGGGATGGGAGGGGATGGAGAGATGGCGAAAATTGGAGGAAGAGGGACTGGTGGGAAAAGACAGGATAGAAAGAGTGTAGAGGAGACAGTAACAGAAAAACTGCTGTCTTCTCTCTTTGTCAGTCTCTTCCACAGAATTTTTGATCCTTTGGCTAATTCCATCTGTCCAACTTAGTTCTTAGTAATATCAATCAATCAATCAAACTTCTTTTTTCAGACAAACAAAATGTAACACAGTGTTGTGCTTCACACAACAAAAAAGTAATGCCCCTTCCACACACAAAGCAATATATGACATTGTAATTAATAAAGCACTCAATAAAAACAAGAACTGAGGAAACCCTTGATTAATCTCATCAGTTTGCAATGAGGCCACTACCAGAAGACTAGAGGGTTCATAGGCTAAAGGCTAATCTAATAAATAGGTAGGACCAATTTATTGAAGAGCTTTATAAACCAATAAAGGGATCTTAAAATCAATTCTAACACAAACAGGTAGTCAGTACAGAGACTTGGTGTAATGTGTGCTCTCTTTCTGGTCCTCGTCAACACACCAGAAAGTAGAGCATTACAACAGTAATAAAGGCATGCATTAGTGTCTCTATGTTGGGATATACAGTCGCATTCTGGCAATGTTCTTAAGATGATAAAATGCGTTCTTAGTTATGTTTCTAATGTGAGGTTCAAAAGTAAGATCTGAATCAAAGATAACTCCTGGGTTTTTTACTTGTTGACAGGGGTTTAATGCCAGAGCTTGCGGTTTGTCATTGAGTTTGTCTCTCTGAGCTTTAGTACCAATAACTAAGACTTCAGTTTTGTCCTGATTGAGATATAGAAAACTCTGTGGATATTTCCACTCATGGCAGACTGCTCACTGACATAGTTACACTATGGGAGGAGTAAAGATTACATATGTGTCTTGTAGAGACGGATGTATTTACACCTTTTCAACATCTGACTACAGTGCGTCTTGGATCAGATTTCTTTTTTCTTGAATGCTTCTTTGAAGCTTTTAAACTTTTTTGAGATCAGATAGCTATCCAATCTGCCCAAGACACATGAAGTGACTGAATGTCAATGGGGTCTTTGTAATAGGAAACACAACATACTTTGGGTGTATAGGGCTGTGAGGGTCAGGAGCCTGTCTCAGCACACAGTTGATGATAATGATACTCTTAACAGAAAACAACACGACTGAGACAACTGACAAATGTGTTTGATTGACATGTCCTTTAGGGGAGATCCAAAATCACTCCTAATTTACTATATAGTTCACTGTATTAATTGTCTGCTATTTTATTGGAGTGTCCAAATTCTGAGTGTGAATGTTAGGCTCTATATAGTGCCCTCAAAAATTCCCACAATTGGACAAATAAAGTATTAGTGGAACACTACTTAAACCACACACGTTGACCCCATGAGCCTGCACTTCAAGACCACAAGTGTCCAATCTTTCCACTTTCCCCCCACAATCACTTACTGTGAGCACTACAACGTTTTGGTTTTTGGTTTACTCTTTGACAATAAAGCAGGTTTAAGATTTCTCTCTCAAAACTTTCCAACATTAACATTATACAGTAAGTTCGAGATCCTGAATCTGATTTGTTGCAAGAAAATATTAAAGACATCATTTTGTTTATTAATGGTCTGACTTTTTAGTGCAGAAATATGTATACAGTACTTACTTTCTTAGTATAAATAAACCCCATCAGCAGTAGCAGCAGCAGTAGCCCATCATCCAGAGCAGGTAGAGGAGTCAGGAAACAACAGCTAATAAATAGCAGGTGTGTTAGCTGATTACTTAGCTGCATTAATCAGAATGATGATGTGAAACCCTAAAAAGATCTTAAATAATTAAGAAATTACAAATGTCCTGGCCGTAATGTTAGGTGACTGACAGTTGGACCCTGTGGATACACTTTGGGGGGGAAGTTAACTACAACTCCCAAGGTGCAATGGCATTAGAGAATGGGAAAAAAAACACTGGAACCAGCGGCCTCTCCCACTTTGCAACTCTATAGGTAAAACTGAACACTACTTCATTTCCAGATTTAGAGAACAATCAAGAGGGCACGACAGTAATATGAAAATATTTAATATAATTTAATAAATTCAAACATCTAACTGATGTTGTGAAACTTTCTGTTGAATTGGACCCGAAACCTGGAAGAAAGATTGAAATCTTCCATGTAATAGACTATGTAGGCACAATATACAATAAAAGCTATATTATCTTGTTTTGCTCTTCAGCAGGGGCGCTTCATGTTTCCACCAAAAAACAACCCTGGTGGTCTTCTTGGTACTGTTAGTGGTAGCATAAATGTGAAATGAATGGAAACCATAAAATTAGTGAGTGAGTGTGAAACCCTAACCCTATTAACTGGTGTATTCTATGGTCAAACACAAGTCACACATTAATATGTTTGTTTTTTTCTTTTCATATGAGGCAGAGAGACCACATGAAAGACTCCAGTCTTAATATTTCCTTCAGGGAAATACGCGACAGACAATGACTGAGAGCATTTGTGAATATGTGTTTGGTGAAGAAGATGCATATGTTCACACACAAACATATACATACATTACAATGCTATGGATATTGATGATTATATACTCATGTAGAAAATGTATTATTGGTGATTATATACTACTGTAAAATATATGTTTTGACACCTAATGGTTAGTTGTTCTGATAGATATTGGTATTAGGTGGTGTAGAAGTGAGGTACTAAACTAAACCAATATTTACACAGTGTATAAGCATTATTTTAGAAAAAAGGGCATTTTTATGCTTTGGACATATTATCACTGATAAACAAATGTGTCAGTAAAGTAAGTAGGAGAACAGAAAGGTACAGACAGACAATCCCACAGAGAAGACGATAGACACACAGCACAGCAGACATGAAATCAGATAGAGAAAGAACAAGAGAAAAAGAGACAAAGAGAGACGCTTTCAAATTAAAAGTCAATTCCCTGAAAAACAAGCCAGTCTTTTTTTCTCCCTCGAGCCTTTCTGTTTTCCTGATAAACCTCTAGCTGGGCCGCTGTCATTAAAAACACCGGGAACCAGCCTTGTAATTATATGGCTTAATGATTAGGCTGCAGCCATTTCATCTAGCTTATTTAGCTGATAAAGGAATTGAAATGAACACTCCACCACCCTTATCTATACCACACACACACACGCAGACGTATACTGGTTAAACAAACATACTTTACACTCACTACCAAGTCATGTATACACATATAGGCTCACGCTGTGGATACACAATTAAATGCATGGTCACACATGATGCTTTTGTATACTCATATGAAAACATTTACACACTCACATACAAAATGTGGGCGCGTGTGCACATGCCAAACTTCACTTTTGATGCACACATACAGGCTCATATTAAGTTTCAGTCCTTTCCTTCTTAAATATCTCCTCTGTGAGTCTGAGGAAATAAATATCAGACAGACAGATAATTGAGATTGAAACGTTGCACGCAATAGGAAACTGAAATGAAATAAAATCATGGTTGTAATTGCATTTGTCTTTGTCTTTAAATTCACGGACACCCTGCCTTTTCATTCAGTCCTAAGAAACCATACATGGCCAAGGTGTTCACTGTAAAAAATCTTGTAGGTTCAGCAACTAGACTCCATTTGGTTTGAACTGCTGAGCCCTGTATGTATGTGCCTCGAAGGTGTTCACCAAAGCTTTTGTAACAGCTGGTGTCAGTGTTTACACATAGAACAAATCATCTTAGACTACTCTTTTTTTAAGAATGACCATGACAGTCCCATAACCTTAACCATGTGTTTATTATTGTAACCATGACAACGAAGGTACAGTAACCACAACAAAGTAGTGATATGTCACGTCATAAAACAGATTTCCGTTTCAACTAAATTTTATTTAAAATCCTTCTCCTCACCTACAAAGCTCTTAATGGTCAGGCACCATCGTATCTTAAAGAGCTCATAATACCTTATTATCTGACTAGAATTCTGCGCTCCCAGGATGCAGGGTTACTTGTGGTTCCTAGAGTCTCCAAAAGTAGAATGGGAGCCAGAGCCTTCAGTTATCAAGCTCCTCTCCTGTGGAATCAGGTCCCAGTTTGGGTTCGGGAGGCAGACACCATCTCCACATTTAAGAGTAGGCTTAAGACTTTCCTCTTTGATAAAGCTTATAGTTAGGGTTGGCTTGGGTGAGCCCTGAACCATCCCTTAGTTATGCTGCTATAGGCCTAGACTGCCATGAGAGTTCCCATGATGCACTGAGCTCCTCTCTCCTCCTCTCCCTCTCCATCTGTTTGCATTTTATCCCATTACTGCATGTTACTAACTTCTGTTATGAATTGGCACTATTTAAATAAAACTGAATTGAATTGAACAGTGATTTGAAAAACTTTTGGAAGGCACAAATGATGCCGTTAGATCAGAAAACACCTCTGTGTTGGTAACACTTTCTATGAAGCCCATGTTTATAATGCATTATAAACATATTTGCACATTATAAAGCATTTTATAATGACTTATACAACCTTGTGTTATACAATCATAAATAAATTACCTTGTACCTTGTATGATTCACATAATTTTCATACTCATCAAACCATTCAGTGACCCCTAGTGTCCTATGGATGGGGGCATCGTCATCCTGGAAGAGACCACTGCCATCAGGATAGAAATGTTTCATCGTAGGATAAAGGTGATCTCTCAGAACAACTTTGTATTGATATGCAGTGACTCTTCTCTCTAAGGGGACAAGTGTACCAGCAAAATGCCCCCCACAGCATAACCCCCTCACTGTAGGGGTCAAGCATTCAGTCCTGTACCGTTCTCTTTATGTAAGCCACACATACACTCGCCTCCTTGTGGAGAAAATGGTGAAGGATGACTTATCTGACTATATCGCTTTTTTCCACATCTCTGAAGAAGAGTTCTGATGGTTTTTCCACCACTGAACTCTCAAATGTATGAGGGGTTTCTGCACTGCAACCCAACTATAATATCCCCCTCTATATAACTGTCGACAGACTGTTCTTGCTGACAGTCTGATCATGTCCTTCATTGACATTCTCAGTTACCTAAGGAAGAGTTGCTCTTCTTGCACTAATGCACGAGCATCACGCTCATCAAAGGTGCACTGTTGACCACAATTTCTGACCCTATTCACTGATGTCTTTCTCAAAGATCTAAAGGCAGATGTCACTTTAGTCACTGTTCCTATGGAAACACCAGCCAGTTGAGCAGTCTTTCTGACTTAAGCTCCTGCCATCCGTGCCCCAACAATGAACCCTCTTTCAAAGTCACTTAGATCTTTTTCTCTTGCCATCTTGACACAAAATCATAATCAACTGCTGCCTGCTCAACATTTTTATATATGATGCCACAGAACATGACTGAATGTTAATTGCTTAATTGACAAAAGACAAAGACAAAAACATTGCAAAATGTATATTCTGTTCATGTCATCATCATGGTGGTTTGCCAATTTACTGAGAGTTTTTTGATTTTAGTGGCATATTTCGACACAGTTCAGTAGTAGTAAGGTAAATTCTCTTATATCTCTACTCTCTTTATATAGGATTGTTTTCCAGGATCATCCTCTGTTACATCACACAATGTGATACTATATTATAGGCTATAATATAATATTATCATGTCTAATATCTCATGACTGTCACATCCCCTTGACCACCTCTCATATTAGTCATGGACCTCTTTGCTTTAGAAATATGTTTTTAGCACCTAGCTTACCTAGTTTGTTACATTTTTTTGTGAGTTTTGTTCGTATAAGTGTTCCAAGTTGCATTCACCAAACTCTCTTAACTGCACAGGGTTTTAGCATAAGAATACAAAAATTTTGTTTTGGGAGGCTCATTGATCAAATCACAATTTTTTTGATCATCTGACAGAATAAACATAGGTTAATATGTATATACATTATGTTGTGTCATTACTGACATCTAATCACAAAGAGGGTTTTCTATAGCATTTTGTATAAGGTGAGTTTACTGGTATGAAAAATAGTGTGGACCGCAGGCCAAAATGGAGAGAAAAAGATGACAGTTCAAAGACCTGCTGATTCTAAAAAGATTTGTTCCTCTGATTGTTTTGTAAAGCTAATCTATACATGCACTACTACAAGCAAAATAATGATAATCATACAACATATAGCTAAAATGCCTGGTATTCTAATCTGTGTGCATTGGGTCATTACCATATTGCTATGCTGAGCCCTTAAGAGGGTTAGAGAGGCACCCAGGTATTGGCTGGGATTTAAGGGCTATTACACTAATAAATCACTGTAATGAGAACGTGGGTTCAGCCAATTCTGGGGGAATTGTAATCTTCTTGGGACAATACTGAGTAAGTCGTTATCTACATTTTTACCACAGAACTGGCCACAAATTAACTTCATCAGCAACAGTCTCTGTCCTGGCAGATGAAGATAGTGTTTGTCATACTGTGGGCTGGAGGCCAGAAAGGTCCAGGGCCTTTTGGGCATTTCATGATAAGATGACCAAGATGAAATAGAATGGAGCTTTAATGGTTCTGCTAAGCTAACTGGGTTACTGCAGCAAAATAGTAATTTGGACAAACGTGGACATAAACATATAAAGTTAAGCAACAATATCCAAGGAGAAATGTATTAAGGAAAGCATTAGAGGAAAATTCAAATGAAGGTTGGTCAAAGTTTAATTAGAAAATCTTTTCTTTCACATTCTGCCATATTCCTTTGTAGGTGATATTCTGCTACTGCTTTCCTGCAACTTAAAATCGCAATTCTGACGTCACCACATCTGACCAGTCATCTTTTGTTCCTCGAGCCAATCAGTCCCTAGATGTTGTTCATTAAATATCACATTCTATCTGTCAGACCTGCTACACAACCTACCACCTTTCCATCACCACCATGACCTCCAGGATGTCCCAGTAAATTCAACTGAAAGTTTCCATCATCCACCTGCTGGCTCTACTAAACCACCACCAGCGTCCTCTGGGGGATCCTGTCCTCTTTTCTATGGCCATATGGACCTACGTTTAATGAGATTCTTCACATTGATGGAGTCTCTCTCTGTTGCTAACCTCAATAAATATTATTATACACCTACCTCCAATGGATGTCTCCTTATTGAAATATTGTAAGGGAGTCTAACCCCTCATGTCCATTGGTTGTGGCTTGTCATATTCCAGTTGTGTCACAGCTCTGTCACAGCTCTGTCACAGTTCCATTGTCAACTTCAGGCAATTCAGAATTCCGCTTCAAGCTGTCTATTATCCAGCAGTGCATCCCTAAAATCTAAATTTTAAATAAATTTTCAGTAGATATAGGCGTTCCTATACATTCACAAGTGACATTTCAGAGATGTGACACCATTGTGGAGAGATAGCGATGCTGGAAAAGAGCTGCGAGTGAGACACTCCACTCGTGCCCAGTGTTGCCAGATTGGTTTGATGTTTTCCAGCCCAATAATTGCTCAAACTCTATAGTAAACAATACAAATGAATTCATAAACAATTGCAACAGTATTGTGGTCCATCCCAATTTTTCTATTTGACATAATAATAAAACAATTAAAGTGTTCACAAGTGCGCTAGAACACAGATAGGAGGCTACATCGTTCAGTGCAACTATAAAACTATTTTCCATTTCTGCCCTCTGCCTTAATAAGTTTTATCTAACTTGGTAAACTGCAACAAGCCTTGACAGTATGCCAACTTAAAGTGTACCACCCACACACATGCATGAAGAGGGAGAGAGAGTGAAAAGTACAGGCAATCCCATGCTATCAAACAGCCAAACAAATAATGATGTTGGTGTTATAATGAGAATCCAGATTTGCAAAAACACTAGTGAGTGACTGGATGTTTTCTGTTTGGACTCCACAGATGAATTCATTCATTTGGGTGATTGTTAACTGCATTCTCTTTTGTCCCACAATCCTGAGAGCCACTGAAAGCAGCATTGGCCAGTCTGACCTGTGACCCGGATGTCACCAGGTCAATAAAAAGGTCAGCGATGCTTTGTTCATGCTCTTATTCTCCTGGAATCTTCCACTGAGGCCAACAGCCCGTGGCTGTTTCCATCTCAGTGTGGCCTGTTCACCAGCATACACCCACCTGAACTCTCTCCTCCTGGCTTCGCCGTGTAATCGGTGCTATGGTTAAATAAACACTATTGTATTTTTAAGGAGCAGCTGCCTGTGGTTATTGTGTGTACATGTTGTGATAATTGCTGGATGCGATGGTCAGATAGTGCCTTAAATATCAAAATCTTTAGGTGGATAACCCCCTTTGAGACTGTTTTTCTTGTTTGGTTATTGGTCCCTGATCCCAGGGTGGTGGTGGCAATTATTAAACTATATAATAATTTTGATAACATTAATAATTATTAATATTCATAAATATCCTTGATATTTCTGCTAATAACCAAACCTGCCCTACCAGAATCCCAACATTCTGGTGCCCCGTGTGAGGCACTCAAATACCAGTTTTATTGCAATATTTATGCATAACAATCTTGAATGATTAATTTTGAGTTTTAATTTCAATTTATTTTTTAATCTTTGGAATTCTTCTTTGGGAAGTTAATATTTTGCGCAAGTTGCCAAGCATACTCAGTTATGTTATGGATTTTACCAGTGGGTACTAGTGGATGATGTTGGATTGTTTATTTAACAATTTAGCAAAGCTATTATTTTTGAAAGGACGAAAGTCCCCTCATTTAAGCAACCTGCAAAGTAGGTTGAGGTAGAATAATTAGCATACTAAGTTGTAAGCCAGGTTGAAGCCGCTCCCCTGTCCCTTGTTTTAGCACACTAACAGCTTTCCCCTGCCACAACAAATTGCCACCAAGTGTCTCTTATCAGAGTGGTGAAAATGAGTCACCAAAACCTCCCTGAGCCAGGAGCTGAGGCTCCCCAGGTGTCAAACAACTTAGCCCTGCAAGATGCAGTCGCTGGCCTCCTCCATCTCTCCTTAGAGGACAGAGATCAACTTAATGGGTATGACGCAAATGCCTGCAATGATAAGATAAAAGAGCTCGCATCTTACATCAACCAACTCGGTAAGTCCGAGCGCGCCATCCCGGATGTGCTTGGACAAATAGCCCTCCTCTGCCAATGCAAACTTCAGGCACAAGCTGAAAAGCAAGAGGAGTGCTACACTCAGCTACAGCATAGCTATCAAGCGGTGCAACAGCGAAATGCCAGCTTGCACCAGGACTTCCTGTCTACTCAGACCAAGCTCTCCCGTGCACAGGAGGCTTGAGACGAACTGCTGGAGAGCGCAGAAATGCTCCGTTCACAGCTCCAAGCTATACCGCAGAAAGCAGAAACCAGGCAGGAAGGAACCCAGCGAAGACGGGTAAGTACAGTCGCTGATGCTGCCTCTGACCCTGAAATAGGTCACCAACCGGGAACAAGTGGTCAAACCCTGCGCCTGGAATAGCCAGCTCTTGCCCAAAGAGGCCCAACAGACTGAGTTGGCAACGCCAGCCAACCCAGGGGCCACGGCTAGGAATACCGACCTCCTCACACCTCCCTCTGCCCGCTCATTACATGCAGAAGCCCCACCCTCCAGCAGAGCACCACAGTCCACCTCTAGCTTTGGTCTCTCACAGGTTAGTGAACTATACAGATCCCGCAGCTCACAGCAGCGCCTCACCCGAACTCCATCCCCGCCATGCAGGGAACAAAGCCTCTCTCACTGCTATGGCGACCTGACTATGGAGCCTCGGATGACTCAGACAGGCCATGCCCTCCCCGAGAACAAGGCCTGCGCACCAGACAGCTTGAGTCCTTGTGCGAGGGACATGGAGCGGTTGGACCCGAACAACCGAGAGTCTATCTGTCTGAGATAGAGCGCTGTCTTTTCGATCTACCTCATGCATCATCACGTGAAAAACTGAAGCTTATCTGGAAAACCACTTCCAGGAGTGCCCATGTCTTCATGGAAATACTCCCGCCAGGACTGTGCCAAGCCCTGCAGGCTGAATATTCGCTGTACACGGACCGAGCCTCCGCCACCCTCTGCGCCTTTGCCATCGTGCAGAAAGCCTCCCTTGAGCCTCCAAGCAAGTACTTCAGACGGCTACGAGCCACATACTTCCAAGGACTCAATGCCCCAGGTTTTGAAAAAATATTTGTTCCCAAGGCCTGTTCGTATGGGCAGTGGCCCTGCAATGTCAGCACTGTGGCTGTGGCTTAGTGGTAGAGCGGGTTATCCACCAATCAAAAGGTTGGTGGTTTGATCCCGGCTTCCCCCAGCCCAAATGTCCTTGAGCAAGACAATGAACCTTGAATGATTAGTTAGTTTCTTTGACTGATGAAGGGATGCAGTCAGCATCTGCCATCAGTGTGTGAATGGGGTGTTAAGAGTGTTGAGTGGTCGGAGGACTAGAAGGTGCTATACAAGTACAGTCCATTTACTAAAGTGTTGGTGTAGTGCAATTGATTGGCTGTGCAATACCTTTCACTTTAGGAAAACTACCTGCCTGTGCGCATGCCTCACAGCTCATCTGTAGCTGGTGGCTGAGTCCTTTAGCATTATATATTTTAATACAATTATTTACAACAAACTGCAATAACTTGGGTGGCCTAAACTTTTGTGTGTTGTTTTTAGTAGCTTCATCCATTCTCCTTCTGGAACTCCCTTTTGTTCCCTAAAATCTGGCTTCGGGAGCTTCATCCGTTACAGAACCCAAGTCTGTCAGAATTGGGTTCTAGGAGCTGCATCCGTTCTCCTGTAGAACCTGTGTTTAGGAGCTTTATCCATTCTCCTTTTAAAACCTTCCACAAGTCTGGTAGGGATAGTTTTAGCACGCGTAGTCTGTACGTTTGTCTGCGCCGGCGCATCTACCTCCTTATTGCCTCTGACAAACAGTCCTTAGCGTTTGTGCGACTTTCAGCTTTTATCCAATTTATTTTGGTACCTCTGAGAGTTTCTGTTATTATTCCCATGCTTCAGCATGTGTCAGTGTTTTTCCTTTGGTATCCTCAAAGCTCTGCTCCCATTATTCAAGTTCTTCTGTCCCTGCTTTATAATAATAGTTACTATCTGTTACTAGGTCAATTTACCTAATATGTTTCTTTTTGCAAAATAAGAGAGCTTCCGAGATCACTGTGACATCTGCTGTCTGAACTGATCCCTTTATTACCCCTTTTTTGGTCCATACAGTTCTGTCCGTAAGGGGCCGGTGCAGAGAGATCTGGGCGGCAGTCGAAGGCAGGGGCTTCGGCGACCAGATCTCCGGACACAGAAACTGGCTCTAGGGACATGGAATGTCACTGCTGGGGGAAGGAGCCTGAGCTTGTGCGGGAGGTTGGCGTTACCGGCTAGATATAGTCGGCCTCGCCTCCACGCACAGCCTGGGCTCTGGAACCCGTCTCCTCGAGAGGGCTGGGCGCTCCATTTCTCTGGCGTTGCCCGGCGGGGAGGCGGCGGGCTGGTGTGGGCCTGCTCATAGCCCCACAGCTCAGCCGTCACGTGTTGGAGTTTACCCCAGTGAGCGAGAGGGTCGCGTCCCTCCGCCTCCGGGTGGGGACAGGTCTCTCACTGTTGTGGCGGCCTCACGGGCCGAACAGCAGTGCAGAGTACCAGGCCTTCTTGGAGTCCCTGGGAGGGTACTAGACAGTGCACCACCCGGGGACTCCGTTGTTCTACTGGGGACTTCAACGCCCACGTGGCAACGACAGTGACACCTGGAGAGGGGTAATCGGAAGGAACGGCCCCTGATCTGAACCCGGCGGTGTTCAGTTGTTGGACTTCTGTGCTAGTTACAGTTTGTCCATAACTAACACCATGTTCAAGCACAAGGGTGTCCATCAGTGCACGTGGCACCAGGACACCCTGGGCGGAGGTCGATGATCGACTTTGTTGTCGTATCATCTGACCTCCGCCGCGTGTCTTGGACACTCGGGTGAAGAGAGGGGCGGAGCTGTCAACCGATCACCACCTGGTGGTGAGTTGGATCCGCTGGCGGGGAGGAAGCCGGACAGACTTGGCAGGCCCAAGCGTATCGTGAGGGTCTGCTGGGAGCGTCTGGCGGAGCCCTCTGTCAGCAGGGTCTACAACTCACACCTCCGGGAGAGCTTCTCCCAGATCCCGGGAGGTTGGGGACATTGAGTCCGAGTGGACCATGTTTTCCACCTCCATTGTCGGCGCGGCGGCTCGTAGCTGTGGTCGCAAGGTTTCTGGTGCCTGTCGCGCGGCAATCCCGAACACGGTGGTGGACGCCGGAAGTAAGGGATGCCGTCAGGCTGAAGAAGGAGTCCTATCGGGCCTTGTTGGCTCGTGGGACTCCCGAGGCAGCTGACAGGTACCGCAGGCTAAGCGTGCTGCAGCCCGTGCGGTCACAGAGGCAAAAACTCAGGCCTGGGAGAGGTTCGGAGAGGCCATGGAGGAGGACTATCGGTCGGCCTCAAAGAAATTCTGGCAAACCGTCCGACGGCTCAGGAGGGAAGCAGTGCTTCACCAACACCTTGTACGGTGCGGGTGGAGAGCTGTTGACCTCGACTGGGGATGTTGTCGGACGGTGGAAGGAATACTTTGAGGATCTCCTCAATCCCGCTGTCACGCCTTCCAAGAGGAAGCGGAGGCTGGGGACCGGAGGCGGACTCATCCATCACCCTGGCCAAGTCACTGAGGTTGTTGGCAAGCTCCTTGGTGGCAAGGCTTCGGGGTGGATGAGATCCGTCCTGAGTATCTTAAGTCTCTGGATGTTGTGGGACTGTCTTGGCTGACACGCCTCTGCAACATCGCGTGGCGGTCTGGGACAGTGCCTCTGGACTGGCAGACCGGGGTGGTGGTCCTCTGTATAAGAAGGGGGACCGGAGGGTGTGTTCCAATCACAGAGGGATCACACTTCTCAGCCTCCCGGTAAGGTCTATTCCAGGGTACTGGAGAGGAGAATTGTCCGATAGTCGAACCTCGGATTCAGGAGGAGCAGAGTGGTTTTCGTCCCGGTCGTGGAACACTGGACCAGCTCTATACTCTCCATCGGGTGCTCGAGGGTTCATGGAGTTTGCCCAACCAGTCCACATGTGCTTTGTGGATCTGGAGAAGGCATTCGACCGTGTGCCCAGGCGCTTTGTGGGGAGTGCTCTGGGAGTATGGGGTCCGGGGCCCTTTGCTAAGGTCCGGTCCCTGTATAACCGGAGCAGGAGCTGTGTTCGCATTGCCGGCAGTAAGTCAGACCTGTTCCCGGTGCATGTTGGACTCCGCCAGGGCTGCCCTTTGTCACCGGTTCTGTTCATAATTTATATGGACAGAATTTCTAGGCGCAGTCAGGGGCGGAGGGTGTCCGGTTTGGGAACCACAGGATCTCATCTCTGCTGTTTGCAGATGATGTCGTTCTGATGGCTTCTTCAAACCGGACCTGCAGCATGCACTGGGACGGTTTGCAGCCGAGTGTGAAGCAGCTGGGATGAGAATCAGCTCTTCCAAATCTGAGGCCATGGTTCTTGACCGGAAAAAGGTGGTTTGCTCTCTTGGCGTGGGTGGGGAGTCCTTGCCCCAAGTGGAGGAGTTTAAGTATCTCGGGGTCTTGTTCACGAGTGAGGGACGGATGGAGCGTGAGATTGACAGGCGGATCGGTGCAGCGCCTGCAGTGATGCGGGCGCTGTATCGGACCGTTGTGGTAAAGAAGGAGCTGAGTCGAAGACAAAGCTCTCGATTTACCGGTCAATCTCGCTCCTGCCCTCACCTATGGTCATGAGCTTTGGGTAGTGACCGAAAGGACAAGATCGCGGATACAAGCGGCGAAATGGGCTTCCTCCGCCGAGTGGCTGGGCGCTCCCTTAGAGATAGGGTGAGGAGCTCAGTCACACGGGGAGCTCGAGTAGAGCCGCTGCTCCTCCACGCCGAGAGGAGCCAGCTGAGGTGGCTAGGGCATCTGATCCGGATGCCTCCTGGACGCCTCCCTCGGGAGGTGTTCTGGGCATGTCCCACCGGGAGGCGGCCCCGGGGAAGACCCAGGACACGCTGGAGGGACTATGTCTCTCGGCTGGCCTGGGAACGCCTCGGGATCCCCCCGGAGGAGCTGGAGGAAGTGTCTGGGGCGAAGGAAGTCTGGGAGTCCCTGCTTAGACTGCTGCCCCCGCGACCCAGCCCCGGATAAGCGGAAGAAGATGGATGGATGGATGGATGGACAGTTCTGTCTAATTTTTTAATGATGTATGCCCAATGAGCGTCTTTTCCATCATCACCTTGTTTGCTTCTGTCCATGAACACATAGAAATCAGGCTCAAAGGACTGTCGGATTGTGTAGGTTTATTTGTTAGCTTTGGGATTATTTGGCCTTCTGTTTTAAAACTATGACTGTCACTTAGGACTCAGTCCCATTTACCCCATCTGCTTGCTAGTGCTTTTGAGTCTACCAAGTTTTGTTTTGAAGCGGTACTTAGCCTTGGAAATGGGGAAAAAACAAATTTGTTGAGAATGAGCTAGCTCCCTGAGTGCACAGTTTAAAATCAGAGGATGTAATTCTGAGAGAGGCTTAACAAAAAGTATTTCTATTAGGGAGTCTAATAGCCTTATTAAAACACACATGTCCAGCAAACGATGTGGGCTTTGTAGATAATTGCCGGACTTTTTGGGGAAGACCTGGTCTGATTAGGAGAGACGGCATTCATCCCACTTTGGATGGAGCAACTCTCACATCCAGAAATCTGACTGATTTTTTTAGTGGACCTAAACCATGACAACTCAGAGTTGAGACCAGGAGGCAGAGTTGCAGTCCTACACGCTTCTCTGCACTTCCAGAGCAGTTACCCACCCAAAACTCTGCTGTCTGCCCCCCGACCACTTAAATTAATAAAACCAAAAGTTAACAGAAGAGGAGTTATACATAAAAACCTAAACAAAAACGCTGAAATAGCACAACAAAATTGGAGCATTAAATGTGGACTCTTAAACATCAGATCTCTGTCATCTAAAGCTGTACTAGTGAATGATTTAATATCAGTGTATCATATTCAGAATCAGAATCAGACATACTTTGATCCCCGAGGGGAAACTCTTTTGTTACAGCTGCTCACTATCACGGTGATGCACACTTGAGAATAGAAGGAATAAAAGTACTAAGCAAATCAAAATACACTATAATACAGGTAAGATAAATTAAGTATGAAGTGGATATAAGTATAAAAGCTAAATTGCTAAAATAAGTGTAAGTACCAAGTGGATTTAGAGGTTGATAAGTATGTACAGTATAATACAATGTAATAATATAAGTAATAAGTAACAGTGCAATAATGAGTACTGTCAAGTTAAGTGTAGCTTATTAAGATGGTTATGAGACGGTGGATATTGCACAGCAGTAATAGAAGTATGAATAATGTCAATAAATAGGGACTTTTAAACTGAAAACAGAGAATATTGCACAATTATTTCAAGTATTGCAGTGATGTTAATAATCCAATGTCCAGTTTAATGACTCAGGGTCATACAGACTGACACTTAGAGGGAGGAGTTAAAGAGTTTGATGGCCACAGGCATGAATGACTTCCTGTGGCGCTCTGTGGTGCTTATTGGGGGGATGAGTCTTCCGCTGAAGGTACTCCTTTGTTTGACCAGCACGTCATGGAGTGGGTGGGAGACACTGTCCAAGATGGCATGTAGTTTGGCCAGCATCCTCCTCTCTGACACCACCGACAGAGTCCAGCTCCACCCCCACAATGTCACTGGCCTTACGGAGCAGTTTGTTGAGTCTGTTAGCGTCCGCTACCCTCAACCTGCTGCACCAGCATGCAACAGCATACAGGATAGCACTGGCCACCACAGACTCATAAAACATCCTCAGCATTGTCTGGCAGATGTTGAAGGACCTCAGCCTCCTCAGAAAATAGAGGCGGCTCTGGCCCTTCCTGTAAACAGCTTGAGTGTTCTTAGCCCAGTCCAGTTTATTATCCATGTGTACTCCCAGGTACTTGTAATCCTCTACAATGTCCACACTGACCCCCTGGATGGAAATCAGGGTCAGTGGTGCCTTGGCCCTTCGTAGGTCTACCACCAGCTCCTTAGAATTTGTCGCATTGAGCTGCAGATGGTTCTGCTCACACCATGAGCCAAAATTACTCACCACAGCCTTGTACTCTTGTCCTGTCTCATCACCACCGCTGATACATCCCACCACAGCAGAGTCATCAGAAAACTTCTGAAAGTGGCAGGACTCTGTGTGGTAGCTGATGTCTGTGATGTATATGGTGAAGAGGAAGGGAGAGTGGACAGTCCCCTGAGGGGCCCCAGTGTTGCTGACCATGCTGTCCGACACACACTGCTGCAGATGCACGTGCTGTGGTCTGCCACTCGGGTAATCAACAATCCAGGACATGAGGGGGGCATCCACCTGCATCGCTGTCAGCTTCTCACCCAGCAGGGCTGGCCGGATGGTGTTGAAAGCACTGGAGAAGTCAAAAATCATGATCTTCACCATGCTTACCGGCTTGTCCATGTGGGTGTAGATGTGGATCAGCAGGAAGATGATGGCGTCCTCACCTCCCAGCCGGGACTGGTAGGCGAACTGAAAGGGGTCCAGAAGGGGTCTAAGCATGGGCCGCAGCTGTTCCAGTCTCTCCAGGGTCTTCATTATGTGGGAGGTCAGTGCCACCGGTCTGTAGTCCTTGGAGCCACTGAGACGTGGCATTTTCAGCACAGGAATGAGTCAAGATGTCTTCTACAGAACTGGAACCTTTTGAAGGCTCAGGCTCAGAGCCATATCGTCAGAAGACATATTGACTGACTTATTTTGTCTTACTGAAACCTGGCTGGGTTATGAAGAATATGTTAGCCTAAAAGAATCCAATCTGCCCAGTGATATTAATACTCACATTCCTCGAGCCACCGGCTGAGGAGGTGGAGTTGCAGCCATCTTTGACTCAAGCCTATTAATCAACCCTAAACCCTAAAAATTAAAACTTATTTGAAAGACTTGTTCTTAGTCTTTCACACCCGATCTGGAAAACACGACAGCCAATTCTATTTGTTGTAGTGTACCGCGCTTCTGGTCCTTATTCTGAATTTTTATCTGAATTCTCAGAGTTTTTTATCAAGTTTAGTCCTTAAAACAGATAAAGTAATTATTGTAGGTGATTTCAATATTCATATGGACATTGAAAATGATAGCCTTAGTACTGCATTTATCTCATTATTAGATTCAATTGGCTTTTGTCAGAGTGTACATGAAGCCACTCACTGTTTTAACCACACCCTCGACCTTGTTCTGGTATATGGAATTGAAATTGAACATTTAATAGTCTTTCCACAGAATCCTTCTTTATCGGCCCATTATTTAATAACGTTTGAACTGCTATTACTGGACTACATGCCATTAGGCAAAAACTCCTACTCTAGATGTCGTGCTGTGGCTAGATTCAAGGAAGCGATCCCATCTACATTTAATTCAATGTTATGTCTCAATATAACAGAGGACTCCTATGCAAATCGCAGCCCCTCCTAAATTGACCATCTAGTTGATAGTGCTGCAGGCTCACTGCGAACGACACTCGATTCTATCGCTCCTCTAAAAAAGAAGATAATAAAACAAAGAAGGTTAGCTCCATGGTATAACCCCCAAACCAGCAAATTAAAGCAAACATCACGAAAAGAAATGGCGTTCCACGAACCTGGAAGAATCTCGTTTAGTCTGGCAAGATAGTCTTAAAACATATAGGAAGGCCCTACATAATGCCAGAGCAGCTTACTACTCATCATTAATAGAGGACAATAAAAACACTTTTCAGCACTGTAGCCAGGCTGACAAAGATTCATAGCTCTATTGAACTATGTATTCCTATAGCCCTCAGTAGTAACGACTTCATGAGAGAAAAATTAGAGAAAAAATTCATCACGTCCTGCCCTCAACTGGTACCGATTTATCTTCAACACAGGAACCTTAGAAACAACTGTAAAACCTGATATATATTTTGACTGCTTTGCTCCTATCAACCTTCTTCAACTAACTTAGACAATTAATTAATCTAAGCCATCAACCTGTCTCTTAGACCCCATTCCAACTAGGCTGCTTAAAGACGTTTTACCCTTAGTTAGCACGTTGTTACTGGATATGATCAATCTGTCTTTATTAAAAGGCTATGTACCACAATCCTTTAAAGTAGTTGTAATTAAACCACTTCTTAAAAAGCCCATTCTTGATCCAGGGGTTTTAGCCAACTATAGACCTATATCTCATGTTCCCTTTCTCTCTAAGATCCTTGAGACAGCAGTCTCCAATCAGCTGTGTGACTTTCTAAATAACAGCAGTTTATTTGAGGATTTTTAGTCAGGATTTAGAGTGCATCATAGCACAGAGACAGCACTGGTGAAAATTACAAACGACCTTCTAATTGCATCAGACAATGGACTTGTCTCTGTACTTGTCTTGTTAGGTCTTAGTGCTGCATTTGACACCATTGACCATCACATCCTATTACAGAGACTGGAAAATGTAAATGGCATTACAGGAACCGCACTAAGCTGGTTTAAATCCTATCTATCTGATCAATCTCAGTTTGTACATGTTAATGGTGAGTCCTCCGTGCACGCATATGTTAGTCACGGAGTTCCACAAGGTACTATGCTTGGACCGATTCTACTCACCTTATATATGCTTCCTCTTGGCAAAATTATTTGGAAACACTCCATCAACTTTCATTGTTATGCAGATGATACCCAATTATATCTATCGATCAAGCCAGATGAAACTAACCAGTTAGCTAAACTTCAAGCATATCTTAAGGATATAAAGACCTGGATGACATGCAATTTTCTGATGTTAAACTCTGACAAAAGTGACGTTATTGTACTTGGCCCCAAACACCTCAGAGACACAATATCTAAAGATATAGTTACTCTTGATGGCATTGCCCTGGCCTCCAGCACCGCTGTAAGGAACCTCAGAGTTATCTTTCATCAGCATTTATCCTTTAACTCCCACATGAAACAAACTTCAAGGACTGCTTTCTTTCACCTACGCAACATTGCAAAAATAAGGCACATCCTGTCTCAAAATGATGCCGAAAAATTAGTGCATGCATTTGTTACTTCTAGGTTGGACTATTGCAATTCCTTATTATCAGGCTGCCTGAATAAGTCCCTTAAGACTCTCCAGTTGATCCAGATTGCTGCGGCACATGTACTGACAAGAACTAGGGAAAGAGATCATATTTCTCCAATATTAGCTTCTCTGCACTGGCTCCCTGTAAAATCCAGATTAGAATTTAAAATCCTTCTCCTCACCTACAAAGCTCTTAATGGTCAGGTACCATCATATCTTAAAGATCTCATAATACCATATTACCCAACTAGAATACTGCGCTCCCAGGATGCAGGGTTACTTGTGGTTCTTAGTGTCTCCAAAAGTAGAATGGGAGCCAGAGCCTTCAGTTATCAAGCTCCTCTCCTGTGGAATCAGATCCCAAGTTGGTTTTGGGAGGCAGACACCATTTCCACATTTAAGAGTAGGCTTAAGACTTTCCTGTTTGATAAAGCTTATTGTTAGGGTAGGCTTGGGTGAGCCCTGAACCATCCCTTAGTTATACTGCTATAGGCCTAGACTGCAGGGAGACTTCCATGATACACCTCTTTCCTCTCTCCTTCTATCCCTCTTCATTTGTATGCATTTTTATCCTATTACTGCATGATACTAACTTGACATCTTCTCTCTCCCATAGTTGTGTGCTTTCTCGTTTTTCTCCTCTCTCCTTCTTTCGCTTTCTGCAGGTATAGAGACTGGATCTGTGGTTGTGGGCCACCTGTTGCCCACCTGTTTCTGCTCGACAACTGCTACTACAGATATTGTTATTGGCTTTAGTACTAATACTGTCATTATTATTCCTATAGCTTTCATTCCTATTATTATTATTAATGTATTAATATTAACACTACAATTACATTTCTACTATTTAAAACATTCTAGGTGGCATTTGCATTGTGCCTCCCTCTCCCCCTCTCTCTCTCTAAACCTCTCCCTCTCCCTCTCTCTCTCTCTCAAAACCTAACACAGCAGCGGCGGATGGCTGCCCACCATCGAGTCTGGTTCTGTCCAAGGTTTCTGCCTCTTAAAGGAAGTTTTTTCTTGCCACTGTCGCCAAATGCTTGCTCATGGTGAGATTTGTTGGGTGTCTGTAAAAAATATTATAAAGAGTACATTCTATACCTGCTCTATAGGAAAAGTGCAATGAATAACTTTTGTTATGAATTGCCACTATATAAATAAAATTGAAGTGAATTGAATTGAAATGCCTATAGGTGTTAGCCTAGCATTAGCTTAATTAGCTTAAGGTTTATAAAGGTCCCATACACAAGGAAAGTAATATAAAGTGCCTGAATACAGACAGTCTCATTCATGTAATCCAGTGGCGCTGCGTACAGAAACTGTTACATTGGCGAGACAGCGCTCACATTAAACAGAATAATGCAAAGGTATAGCGCGGTATAGATAACAGCGTTGTCTCTAACTACATCATGCACCCATTTGTCTCTCTTGATCGCGGCGGATCAGACAACACAAAGCTCCCACACTCAATGTCAACTTGCTGACCTTCAGGATAAACCCCAGCAGTGAGATGATGATCACCAGTCTTTTCAAGTGGATTTCCCATAGGGCCACTTTCAATGCTGACCAGTAATCTTCTGCTTGGGCAGATTCAAAGATTCCCATCTTCCTGGAAGAGTCCAGCTTACGGCAGGGCTGACGGAGACGCAGATCCCGAGTGGAAAGCCAGACGCGATCCCCTGGATGATAGACCGGGGTAGGGGATCGTCGGGCATCTGCAAATTGCTTGTGTCTCCGTACAGCATGCTGCAGGTGGATATGGGCTGAGTCCCACACTCGCTCGAAACCAGTGGTCAATAGCTGGGACTTCCGATGGTTCCTCAGTCCAGGGGAACAACGGGGGTTGGTAGCCGAGTACGCACTGGAACGGGGTGAGACATATGGTGTTCTGTTTTAGGGAGTTCTGTGCGTACTCGGCCCACGGAAGGAAGCGGTTCTTGCTGGTTTGGTTGTTCTGACAGTAGGTCCGAAGATCTCCTGTATCCGCTCAGTCTGGCCGTTGGTCTGAGGGTGATAACCGGAGGAGAGCTTGACTGGTACTTGGAGGAGTTTGAAGAAGGCCTTCCATACACGTGAGGTGAACTGTGGTCCACGGTCGGAGACGATTTCTTCCGGGGTACCAAAGTTGCGGAATACATGTTGGAAAAGGGCCTCTGCGGTTTCTAGAGCGGTAGGCAGACCCCACAAGGGAATGAGCGTGCAGGCCTTGGAGAAACGGTCCACCGCTATGAGTATGCAGGTGAAACCATCCGATTTGGGTAAGTCTGACGAAATCGACTCCGACGTGGGACCAGGGTCTACGTGGTATAGGAAGGTGCACCAGTTTGCCAGCAGGAAGTTGACGTGGCGTGCGGGAGATGGCGCAGACTGAGCATCCTTCCACGAATTGGGAAACATCCTGGACCATACTGGGCCACCAGTAACGAGCCTGGAGGAGCGAGAGAGTACGCTGGATGCCTGGGTGTCCAGAGCCCGGAGAAGCATGCGCTGAGCCCAGAAGGTCCTTACATAGGTTGGTAGGAACGTAGACCTTACCCTCTGGGCCTCCCGGCGGAGCGGGTTCCGAAATTGTGGCAGCCTGTACTTGATCATTCAGGTCCCATTGGATAGGGCTGACAAGTATGGCTGGAGGGAGGATGGGTTCTGGTGTGGGGGATTCCTCGGGAGCATGGATTCTAGAGAGGGAATCCGCTTTTATGTTCTTGTCTCCGGGTCTATAGGTGATGGTGAAGTGGAAACGGGTGAAGAAGAGAGACCAGCGGGCTTGGCGTGGGTTCAGTCTTTTGGCGGTACGGAGGTATTCCAGGTTCTTATGGTCGGTGATGACAGAGAACGGGTAATTAGCTCCCTCCAGCCAATGCCTCCACTCTTCCAGTGCCAATTTTATCGCCAGCAGCTCCCGGTTGCCAATGTCATAATTCCGCTCCGCCGGGGACAGCTTCTTGGTGAAGAAAGCACAAGGATGGAGTTGAGGAGGCTCTCCGTGGCGTTGGGATAGCACCGCTCCCGCGCCGGTAGTGGAGGCGTCCACTTCCACCACGAAGGGGAGATCTGGGTTTGGATGGGTGAGCACAGGAGCAGTGCAGAAGGCTCTCTTTAACTTTTTGAACGCGGCTCGAGCTTCGGGGTTCCAGGACAGTGACTTGGGTTTACGACGGAGCAGGGAGGTGAGAGGAGAGGACATGAAACTGAAGCTCTTAATTAATCTGCGATAGAAGTTTGCAAACCCTAGGAAACATTGGAGTTCCTTTACAGTTTGAGGAAGTGGCCAGTTCTGGATAGCTTGGATCTTCCCCTGGTCCATAAGAATGCCCTCTGCGCTGACGATGTGGGGCGATGGAACTCGCACTTCTCAAGTTTCAGATATAGCTGATGTTTCCGGAGCTGTTGGAGAACCTGCGTGACGTGGTGGCGATGTTCAGCCAAGTCCCGGGAGTAAATGAGGATATCATCGATGTAGATGATCACGAAGTGATGGAGATACTCCCGGAACACCTCGTTCATGAAGCCCTGGAAGACGGCTGGAGCATTGGACAGTCCGTACAGCATCACCAGGTATTCGTAGTGGGCCGAAGGGGTGATGAACGCCGTCTTCCATTCGTCCCCCTCCTGGATTCGAACGAGGTTGTAGGCACTCCGCAGATCCAGCTTGGTGAAGATGCGAGCCCCACGGAGTTCCTCGAGGGCAGCAGGGACCAGAGGAAGAGGATAGGGGAGCTTGACAGTTTGGCTGTTGAGGGTCTCGTAGTCGATGCAGGGCCGCAAGCCACCGTCCTTCTTACCCACGAAGAAGAAGCTTGAGGCCGCGGGTGAGGTAGAAGGTCGAATGAAGTTCTGGCGGAGAGCCTCCTCGATGTAATCCTCCATAGCCTTGCGCTCCGGGATGGACAGAGGATACACACATCCTTTAGGCGGTGTAGCCCCAGGCAGCAGGTCAATGGCACAGTCCCATGGCCGATGTGGTGGTAAGAGGGTGGCTGCCTGTTTGCTGAAGACATCCTGGAACGCCACATAGTCAGATGGGATGTCGAGATCTGGCGGTGGATCAGGACTCTCCACACGGGTGGAATGTACCTGGACGGGAGAGTGACTGACCGGAGGTTTGGGAACCGAGGAGACACACTGTCGAAGGCAGGCTGGACTCCACCGCAGAATCTCGCTGGACTCCCATCTGACTTCCGGAGAGTGTTGAGTGAGCCATGGGCGTCCCAGGATGACGTCTACGGTGGGTTCCTCCAGTACCAGGAAGGAGATCTGTTCTCTGTGCAAACAACCGACATGTAGGGTGATGGGTGGTGTTTGATATTTCACTCTACCACGTCCCAGCGGTTTTCCCTGGATGGTTTCTACCTTTAGTTCAGCATGAGGTAGAAATGGTAACTCTAGTCGTTTTAATAACGACGGGGAGATGAAGTTGCCTGAGGAGCCCGAGTCGAGGAGGGATCATACTGCAACGACAGAATGGGGGGTGAGTAATTGAATTTCTAGAAGGGTTAATTTAGAAATGGCAGGAGAACTGGGAATGGTACTCACCGCAGGACATGGAGGACGGGTTGGGCATGCCCTGATCTGGTGCCCAGAGGCCCCGCAATACAGGCACCAGCCCTGGTTCAGACGGAGTGCTCGTTCCTGAGGAGAGAGCCTGTGGGTGTCAACCTGCATGGACTCTGGTACTGGAGGACAGGCTTCGGGTGAGAGCGGTGAATGAGCGGTTTCTTCCGGCTGGCATGCGGTAAGTAACTGAGCGATTTTCACAGTTTTCTGCACAAAGTTCTCAAGTCCAATGCTGTTATCGTAGATAACCAATTTTTTACGGAGTTGGGAATTCAAACCTTGGCGATAAGCTGTCATCAGTGCAGCCTCATTCCATCCACTAGCAGCCGCTAGCGTGCGGAACTGTAGAGTGTAGTCACTCGCCGAAGAATTTCCCTGACGTAGGCGGAAGAGCTGGTCGGAGACAGCCAGGTCCCCGGTGGCGAGACCGAACACTTCCTGGAAGTGGGACGAGAAGTTGGGAAAAGAGTTAATCATGGGGGATTGTGAGCTCCAAAGAGTTTGAGCCCAGAGCAACGCTCTTCCGGAGAGGAGGGAAATCAGAAATGCCACTTTAGCTCGTTCGGTGGTGAATTTTTGAGAGTGCATCTCGATGTATAGAGAAACTTGAAGCAGAAAACCGCTACATCCTACCGCCTCACCTGAATAGCTGGGGGGAAGGGCCATGGGACTGGCAGAGGCAGATTGTGGGTGAGGATCCGGAGACAAAGCCGCACGAAGGGCGCTGACCAACCCTTCGTATGGATTATCCGTCAGGGAAGCGGAGCGCTCCATTTCTAGATGGTTTTAAAGGTCTGGTCTTCTGTCAGCAGGTAGACACGGGACACGGAGGTTAGTACAATGACGAGGGAGTTTATTGAACAGCAAGACAAAGTACTGGGTAAAGCAATGACTGTGGATACGAGGGGCTGGAGCTAGGAAAGTCTATGAGTCTTATCTGATGTTGAGTAGGTAGTTCAGTCCACTGGAAGAGACGGGAAACAGGAGAGCCAGGAGTAGAAGACACACACAACGGTTGAGTGGAGTCCAAAGTCCTTGGGGAATCGTCAGGAGATACTGCGGTCGGGTAGAATCTCATAATAGGTTTGAGACCAGACAGTGAGTGAACCGGGGGAGTGTGACTTTATAGTGTGGGGTTGGTGATTAGTGGCAGGTGTGTGATCAGTACTCAGGTGAGTGAGATCTGTTGATTGCAGTGGGTGGAGCTGGTGGTGTCTGTGTTGGCTCTCTGACAGCCCCCTTCCTGATTTTTTTTTTTTTTGCATGTTTGTCACACTTAAATGTTTCACATCATTAAACAAATTTAAATATTAGTCAAAGATAACACAAGTAAACACAAAATGCAGTTTTTAAATGAAGGTTGTTATTATTGAGGGAAATCAAAATCCAAACCTACATGGCCCTGTGTGAAAAAGGCTTCCTAAACCTAATAACTGGTTGGGCCACCCTTTCTAAAAATTATAAGTTACATAAAATTGCTTAAAAAGGTTTTGTTTAATAAGCCATCACTATTTTTAAATATGCATAAGGCGCATAAGTGAAAAAGATGATGTTGGTCACAACCTGGGGACATTGCACAGTAGAAAATAACACAATGTTAGTGCAACCATTAGCATAGGTCACACTGGTGCTGCTATATGTTGGACAGGATGCTGTGGTCAAGTATGGCCTGCCGCTGTTGTGGGTGCAGCTGTCAGCAAAGTGCAAACTGTCTGAGACGGAAACAAAGTTATTTAATTCTCATTTTGTGTTCATTGTTTAATTATCGCTCTTAATTGTCTATCAAAGTTACGTGGGGAATTCAAGGGTTGAGGCTCGGCCATATTTCCTTCAGTTGGACCTCTCAACACCCTCCAAATTTATTTCTGTAAAACCTTTATTTAAGGTCACATTTCAGTTTAAATTCCCCTGTTTATCCTTTATAATCAGTATATAAACATGTAACAAATACATTTCTTACCAACCATTATATAATTGTAGGAAGATCTAAGTGTTTATTAATGTATTTGTTAACAACTATAACTCCTCTTTTGGACACCCATACTCAGAGGCTGTTGCATAAATAGATAATATAGTAAAACACAGTTTTACAATATATAGAATTTATTGAAAATGTTGATAAATAGTGTACTTTACTAAACACTTAAAATGTTTTTTATATCTGCTTACAAACACATTGATATATCCCATTTATTAAATGTTTATATACTCATAAATGCTAATTAGACCTGCAAGCAGGTATTAACAGGGGCCAAGCCCCCGCTACAAGTCGCAACATGCAGCCCACGGACGCAGTGCAAGTCGGACCTGTAGTCCCACGAGCGCGATGCAAGTCCCACGTGGAGATCAGCACAGAGATTAGTTCAAAGACAGTAGTGCAGTAGTGTAGAAAAATTATTTTAGCATTTGTTATGATTTTGCAACAAAAGTGTCTCCTAGTGGCTGATTGGCACCAAATTTTACAAAGCGCCTTGGTGTGGCATAAGAAACTACTGAGCCAAGTTTTGTGTTAATCGGACTGACCTATGTGGAGATTTTTTCATAAAAAAAAATAGAGTGATGGACTTCTTATTTGATCATAGGTTGCAGTGAGGAAACTTGTCAGTGGATGTGCTGTAAAAATTCAGCTCTGTAGGATGTACGGCTGATTGAGATTTTTTTTAAGTTTGGAATGTGAAATGTCTAGAAATTTACATTTGTTGTAATAAGCCACGCCCACTTTAAATAATTGCCAAATTTTAGTCATCAACTGAGTCATGACCCTAGATTGTACAAAATGAATTTCATACAAATCCATGCAGCTGATTACAAGATATAAACTTTTTGCATTTGTAACACTACCTATTGGCCAATCCACAATGTGGATGTTTCGTGTTAATTGGACAAACCTTTATGGAGATATGACATCACTTCCTGTTTCACTGCAACCTACAGGAAGTCGTTCCTTTATAACTTGCGCATTTTTTGGAGTATCAAAATTCTTTTGATAACTTTGGATCATGAGGGTCCAAAGATTCCACGAGCAAAATTTGGTGCAGATCGGACTCATGGCTTTTGGTGTCTGAGGTGTGTGCAACAGTACCTCCCCGGTGAATTTCACTCACATAACTCTTACAGTGTGGGCTGCAGTACCACTTTTACCAATGGGGGAAAAAAATAAAAATAATTAATAATAATAATTAATAATAATAAAAATAATAATATGAGCGATTTCAATAGGGCACCACGATGAGTTGCATTTGTGGTACCCAGCCCACTCAAGCTTGGAACCCTAAATAGTGAGGGTTACAATAAAGTGTTACTTTATTTAGTAATATATTGAAATTAAATTTTATTTAAGGATCAATTAAGTTTTATGTATTGGTACCTTTTGTCTTCAACAACAAGCTTGTGGTGAGGCTTGAAAGAAATGATACGTTAAACACAAACTAATCTTCAAGGGTTGGGTTATCATTTACCCAGGTATTTCTTTTCATTCAGATACGCCTGCTATGTTTCAAGGAGGAAAGCTTACAATGCTTAGACGACCTTTTAGAGAAAAACTGACAGTCTCATCTCTATCTCTAGTAACAAACCAAAATCCCAAAATTTAGAAATATTCCTTTAACTCATTTGTTCATCGACGATGCTCCCACCATTACATGTGTTGCTTTTCCCACTGAGTGTCTCGATGGACACCTATCTGATCAGGTGAGGCAACATGTGGGTCTTAATGCTTGACTGTGGCGATTGGCCAGCACTGCCTCGCAGATATTTTGCTCCCGTGTCCTTCATCGCCCTCCTCCTCTTCGTCAGCATTGGCCATGTTGCTGTTGACATCTGAATCCAGATCAGTGCTTGTAAGTGCAGGACAGTCTGTGGAATACTCAATCTCCTCGACACATGGAGGCTCATCATCTTCAAAACAGCTACATGAGAGAAGAGAAGAGAAGAGAGTTATGTTACGTGACGTGTTGATCACCAAAACGCTCTGTGTCCTTGAGGTCCAACAAACATGGTGATTGCAGTTCCTTCCTCAAAAAAAAAAAAAAACATTTGCTAAAATTATGTTTTGAATATTTCATGTTTTCAATATTGACAGGTGTAAATAATAAAATGAATGATGTCTGAATTCTATTCAGCTGCTTCAGTTTCAGGGTACTGGTATTGTCCAGGAACACCTGTGCTTCTCCTGTGACATCCAAATGTCTGCTATGACGAGGGTCTAATGGCTAGCTAACTAAACTGTGGTTGTGACGTTGTTGGATTGGGGTTGGACTTAAAATCTATGGTGAATTGACTAATACGTCTCCCAGAACGATATCCACACATTCACAACAGACCACATATACTGTAACTGTTTTGTTGAAATATTTTTTTCTGTTGACATTGCTTTTAGTTTTTACTACACAAAAACTACTACTACTACTTTAAAAAAATGTTTAAAAAGCCAGTGTCTTCAGTTTCAAGAGTTAGTCAATTGCACTTCTATAATTAAGGTTACAGGAATAAATATTCATATTTAATCTGTGTATACTTCTGGAGTGTTTGTTTTGCACCTAGCTTGTCCTCAGAGCTCTGACTGGACTCGTGTTGATCATCGTGAAGTTCTGGTAGCTCTGAGTAACTGGAGGTGTTTCCACCTGACAGAAAAGAGTATACAGCTCTTTTTCTATATTATTTACATGGAGAAACATCTCCTGCTTTCCTGATTAAGTGTAGATGCCATTAGTTTTTTTAAAAACATAGAATCCCTGGCTGATCCCCACTGGGTCCCTGTTGTGCCCTTGGTTGGTATGTGATCCCCCTTGATGACAGAGTGAATGCAGCACTGCCTCCAACATTGCTACTTGAGGGTGTTATAAGAATCACTTTATTGATCCCCGAGGGGAAACTGTAATGAAAGAGTTTCCCCTCGAGGATCAATAAAGTATTTCTGATTCTGATTACACCCCAAAGTAGCAATGTTGAAATGCTTTATCTATCCACCAGGAGGAGCAGTGATTATGGAAGGTTAAACAGTCTACTGCCACCGGACTGCTGTAGTGTGACCATTTCACTTAAAAGATTTCTGGAGGCAACATCGGTCATAAAAACCTGCCCAAACATGTTGAAGGTACCGCTTGAGATATTTGAGAGATATACAGACACCTCCACTTGGTAAGAGACCTTTAGCCTGACACAATGAGCAACTTCATTAGGATGGGACAGTAGTATTTTACTGATTGTAATACAGCTCATGAATTGACACAAGAAAGTGAATAGCGTGGGTCCATGAGCAGGAAGAGGTCTCAATCCAACAATCCAAGCAATACAAGTTCCTCACCATTATGGATGAACACTTTGATCCTCAGTTATATCTCACCAATATCTGTAACCATGGGCACCTGGTTATGTTTTAAAATGGGTAAGCAAACTTGGAAAGAAACATAATTGGCGGGGGGTCTGGGTGTCTCCCCAGGGAAAAAAAAAGTAATTTAAAATAAATTTTCTGCATTTCTACACCACCTAACCTGACTTATGGTAACAATACAGGATAAAAATTGAAAACATAAAATAATCCTAATTTTGTATAGGCCCTACTCAATCTTATAGTTAGATGAGTAATGACACATTATGAGAATTTGTTCCTCACAGATGAATGTAACTGCATGGCTCATAAAATCCCATCTGAGCCAGCTGTGGTGAAGCAGGGTTGGATCGAGAACATGCTACTATTCTAGGTTAGTCTGCTGTTGTGTGGGACGAGGGAGAGAGCGGGGCAGCAAATTAGCCTGAGATATTAACAGTAATTGGACAAAATTAGAGGGGTGTAGTGGTAAAATAAAAAGGTGGGTAAAATATAAATGTCTGCTGGCCATTTTGTCCAGTGTTAACGGTAAACTCGTAAAAAAGGTGAGTAAACCCTATGTTGCATTTGAAAAAAGGTGGGTAAACTGTGTTTGTGCATGATTGTCAGTGTTGTCTTTTGTCATTGATGCTGCCTTTAGTCTAACCATTTTTAGGAACATAGGAGAGTGCCTCAATTGCATCTGTTTCATTTTTTTCATCCTTCACCATTTGTAAGTAAAAGAAGGCTTCTGTATTGGTTCAACAGTTCTAAGATTCAAAAGCAGAAATAATGTAAAAGCCCAAACACTCCTAAACACATACAGCAAAGAGTAAGGGAATACTTAGGGAGAGACAGAAAGTAAACAATCCACTAATTCAGTCAGGTATTCTATTCTCGCTGTTATTATTGCAAAACAAAGAAGAGTATGTATATTTATCTTGGCATAAAATAGTTCAGTACTCTATCCAGGATGGACACAGGTAAAAGTCAAAAGTATATGTTACATTCTGAGATGGTTCACAGCCTCCATCCAAGTTTATCCTTATTAGAGTAAAACTTTTGATGATGCAGCAGCATTTATTAAATGTGTGTGTTTAATGTTTTAATGTGCATGCTGTAAATATGGGTAATAATCACTCCACAACAGAGGCTAAAAATGAATCTAGTTACAGTGCATCCGGAAAGTATTCACAGCGCTTCACTTTTTCCACATTTTGTTATATTACTGCCTTATTCCAAAACGGATTAAATTCATTATTTTCCTCAAAATTCTACAAACAATACCCATAATGACAATGTGAAAGAAGTTTGTTTGAAATCTTTGCAAATTAATTAAAAATAAAAAACGAAAGAAAATCACATGTACTTAAGTATTCACAGCCTTTGCTCAATACTTTGTTGAAGCACCTTTGGCACCAATTACAGCCTCAAATCTTTTTGAGTATGATGCTACACACTTGGCACACCTATTTCCTGGTTTCTCCCATTCTTCTTTGCAGGACCTCTCGAGCTCCTTCAGGTTGGATGGGGAGCGTCGGTGCACAGCCATTTTCAGGTCTCTCCAGAGATGTTCAGTCGGGTTCAAGTCTCGGCTCTGGCTGGGCCACGCAAGGACATTCAAAGAGTTGTCCCGTAGCCACTCCTTTGTGATCTGGGCTGTATGCTTAGGGTCGTTGTCCTGCTGGAAGATGAACCTTCGCCCCAGTCTGAGGTTCATAGCACTCTGGAGCAGGTTTTCATCAAGGATGTCTCTGTACATTACTGCATTCAACTTTCCCTCGATCCTAACTAGTCTCCCAGTTCCTGCCACTGAAAAACATCCCCACCGCATGATGCTGCCACCACCATGCTTCACTGGTATTGTCCAGGTGATGAGAGGTGCCTGGTTTCCTCCAGACATGACGCTTGCCATTCAGGCCAAAGAGTTCAATCTTTGTTTCATCAGACCAGAGAATTTAGTTTCTCATGGTCTGAGAGTCTTTCAGGTGCCTTTTGGCAAACTCCAGGCGGGCTGTCATGTGCCTTTTACTGAGGAGTGGCTTCTGTCTGGCCACTCCACCATACAGGCCTGGTTGGTGGAGTGCTACAGAGATGGTTGTTCTTCTCGAAGGTTCTCCTCTCTCCACAGAGATATGCTGGAGCTCTGTCAGAGTGACCATCGGGTTCCTGGTCACCTCCCTGACTAAGGCCCTTCTCCCCCGATAGCTCAGTCTGTCCGGGCGGCCAGCTCTAGGAAGAGTCCTGGTGGTTCCAAACTTCTTCCATTTACGGATGATGGAGGCCACTGTGCTCATTGGGACATTCAGTTCTGCAGAAATGTTTCTGTACCCTTCCCAGGATGTGTGCCTCAAGACAATCCTGTCTCGGAGGTCTACAGACTATTCCTTGGACTTTATGGCTTGGTTTGTGCTCTGACATGCACTGTTAACTGTTGGACCTTAGACCGGTGTGTGCCTTTCCAAATCATGTCCAATCAATGAATTTACCACAGGTTGACTGCAATCAAGTTGCAGAAACACCTCAAGTCTGATCAAACACTGTGTGTGGATGTCTGATCAGTTAAGGGATGTCATAGAACAAAGTGCTAAACATGTAATTGTATGTCATATGCTATTGATGGAGACTGAATTGCAAACCAGAGTTGCAGAGATGATGAAAATAAGACGTCATACTACTGATAGACAGCTGATTTTAGTGTTTTCATTGCATGTTTCCAAAGACCAGAAGAATCACAGTTAATCAAAAGATTCCAGGAAGTGTGGGAGTCAAATGCAGGCATAAAAATGAAGCAATGTGAACCACTACCAGTGCAAACTCTAATGAATTTTGAAGACCAGCAGTGTGTTTTGGAGAAGAGTTAGAACCCCTCAGAGAGGTGCTCAACAGAAAACACATGCACACACGTCCAGGGACAGGAGAAGAGATAAGTGTCATAGATATGGAAGAAGTGGACATTGGAAAAGAGACTGTAGGGTCAGGAATGATTTTTACACAGAGGTACATATGTAAAGCAAATGGTCTGAAATGTTGCAGATAACTGCACCACAATAACCAGCTTCTCTCACACCAGGCCTAACCTGTACAGAAATCATAATACATAGTGATGTCAAGCAAAAATCAGTATTACTTCTGTGTTGTTAGCAAAAGTAATGTTGTCTAATTCACCTGAGCTACAATGTTGGTAGGCAGTATAGTTATTATTTCTACAGTTGGTAAATGTGTAAAGTTTGCATACTTGTTGAAGTTCCATTGATAGAACATGTATCAAAGACTATCGGGCAGAGAGCAAAACCTATTCCATTGAGCTATAATTTTGTTTCTAACTTCTTAAATGAGCCTTTAGTAGAGATGCTTTGTGTAATTTGATCGACTATGAGTTACGCTATTCTGATGGAATATTTGGCACTTCCTGATACATTCCACCCTGTGAACTGGAACTGATGGTGCAGGCTGTCTGATAACACACCTTGGGATGTTTACATTACAACTCAGACACAGAATAACTGCAAGTTTGCCTCACAGTGAGCCTTTAAGAACTTTAAACTGAATTTAAGGCCTCCCCTAGAGTTAGTAGATGTCCCTCTTTCTTAATAGGCTTTGCATAAAACAGTGTTGACTTTGGAATTTAACTCCTCAACACAAAATAACTTTGAAACCAAATAGTTTTGTCACACTTTAAGCAATATCAGATACATAAAATAAATGAATAATAAAAAACTGGCTTTGAATCTGTTATTGATACTCTTCTAGAAGAAGGTGTTAAGACATCGTCCTCTAGCCAGTAATACATTTAAATCTCTAAAGCTAACAAACCTGGAGAATGGTGCTATATTCAAGATCTGGAAGCTGTGAATGTGATTTTTCTAGCTGCAATTACATTCTGACCTTGTTAATTCTAATTTGGCCTCACAGACTCATGACTCTAAATTTTGTACAGTGGTGTGGTTGTGTTCAGCATAAGCACTACCTGATAATTGGTATTGTTCCTAAAGAAAAATAAGACTCAGAGGTAAAAAGAGAGACTTTTTGACCTGATGGAGGCATGTTGCTTCTGAGAGGGCATGTGAATATGTGACTCTATTCTCCTCCTGAAATAATTTGACTGAAAGAGGTCAGAGCATTGCTCGCCAAGCTGTCAGTCTTGGGTCACCTAACTGGTGGTTTTGGAAAAATGGTCGTCTCCTCCTCCAGAGTTTGGGCCTCCTCCACATACCGAAGCAGAGATTCAAATCAATTTTATTTATATAGTGCCAATTCATAACAAAAGTTATCTCATTGCACTTTTTATGGCATAATGCAAATACCACCTAGAATTTTTAAAATAGAAATGTAATAGTGTTAATATTAATAAATTAATAATAACATGAATGACAGCTATAGGAATAATAATGTCAGTGTTAGTAACAGAGCCAATAACAACAACTGTAGTAGCAGTTGTCGAGCAGGAAAACAGGGGCAGCAAGTGGCCCACAACCACAGATCCAGACTCTGCAGCTCTGTAGGCAGAAATACCTGCTGAAAGTGACAGAAGGAGAGAGGAGAGAAACGAGAAGGCACAGAACTACGGGAGAGAGAAGATGTCGAGTTAGTAACATGCAGTAATGGGATAAAAATGCATACAGACGGAGAGGGAGAGGAGGAGAGAGGAAAGAGGTGCATCATGGGAAGTCTCCCTGCAGTCTAGCCCTATAGCAGCATAACTAAGGGATGGTTCAGGACTCACCCAAGCCAACCCTAACTATAAGCTTTATCAAAGAGGAAAGTCTTAAGCCTACTCTTAAATGTGGAGATGGTGTCTGCCTCCCGAACCCAAACTGGAATCTGATTCCACAGGAGAGGAGCTTGATAACTGAAGGCTCTGGCTCCCATTCTACTTTTGGAGATTCTAGGAACCACAAGTAACCCTGCATCCTGGGAGCGCAGTGTTCTAGTCGGGTAATGAAGTATTATGATATCTTTAAGATACGATGGTGCCTGACCATTAAGAGCTTTGTAGGTGAAGAGAAGGATTTTAAATTCTATTCTGGATTTTACAGGGAGCCAGTGCAGAGAAGCTAATAAGATGTGCTTCCTCTGCAAGCTTTGCATCTGAACCCCTTCAATGAACTGAACCCATGACATTTGCATTCAGAGCCTTGACCACTGCTCTCAAATCAGCACTAGACAATGATTTGTTTTTTCTGAGACAAATGGTTTCATCAGGGGCTTCTTGGTTCGGAAACAGGGCTCTTATTACCACCTGATAGCTCTCTTTTCTTCTAAACTGCCTCCTGTAATGCAGGGGATGCCAGTCTGTTGGCAAGCCATCACAGCTACAGGTATTATAATGGACTTTGTTTGTGTCATTCTGAACACTTGTGCTGCCCAATGCATGTCAGCTGCTCCAGATCGGTTTACAATGCGACCATTGTTTGACTTTGATATTAATTGCACATGATTGTGAGACACTAGTGATACAGATGGAAGTGGAAGAATGTCAAAACTTGACTTAAGTAAAAGTACAACAGTACTAGCATGAAAACACTTAAAGTACCACAAGTACACACTATTCATAATGGCCCATTTCAGACTAAATATAATAGTGGATTAAAATTGAGTCACTTTAATGTTGGAGCTGATTTTAACTACTTAATTTACTGCTGGGCAGCTTCCTGGGAATCTATAAAGTTTTCTCTTTATTTTTAATCATACTATCATTTCTTAGCTGAATATATCTTGTATCAATAATCTGAATCTGCAAGTAACTAAAGTTATTAAATGTACTGGAGGCGCATGCTTTCCATCCTAAAACACCAGTTTAGCAAGCTGGGTTGTAGGTGCTGGCACATGCCTGTATTTTAGCTGAGAGCCAGTTTGCCACCATCTTTCACTGAGTCAAGGTATGCATTTTAGTTATACGGTATCATCTAGAAAACCTATTCTACATTGTGCTCTTGTTAACACTAATTGAAAAGCATTCTCTTGCCTCCACAATTGGATATTGTAAAGTGTGCTGCACACATACTGATACTGAATCTACTAATTAATAGATAAATATTCTCAAAGCAACGTGTTCGATTGCAATGTTGCTGTACACGCCCTGCTTAACTCATCTCAAGTTCTTCCTCCATGTGTTAGCCTAAGTTGCACACAGTTTCACACATGTAGGAAGGGGGGAGAAAGGGGATAATTGAGATAATCCGTTCATGGTTTGCGCCAGATATCACACAAATCTCAAACAATAGTGGATAGATGCCTATGTCAACAAACCAGAAGAAAAGACGCATAACCGGTTGGACCTGCCATCCGGTCCCTTTGTAATAAGGCCCAGAACAATAACAGCAGGTCTCAAATAGTAATTTTAAACTGATGTAATTTAATCAATGAAGTGTGAAAGTATTGTAAAGAGATCCTTATCTTGCTTGTGGTACTGCAAATTGCAATGACAATCTTCGTTTGTTTCTGGGATCCTAAAATCATACTGTCCTCCATCCATCTTCTACCCAAGTAAATCTGCACGCAGCTGGGGCGGGTTCAAAAACACCCAAAGATCCAGAAAGTCTACCTTGCCCAGAGGTTGAGAAGAAACTGCTTGTGGGATTGTGGGGGGAGACTTTTTGATAAGGCATTCCCATCAAAAGAGAATACAATATTGGAGACCATGGGAATTTTAACAAACTGTTAAATTAAATAATGAACAATATCAAAGAATGACCATGTCTAAGGGACTAGAGTCTCAGAGTGACTGCAGAATAACTAAATGGGAAGAAGCCATAGTACAACAAAATAGGATTAGATGTGGACTCTTAAACATCAGATCTGTCATCTAAAACTGTACTAGTGAACGATTTAATATCAGAATCATCAGAATCAGAAATACTTTATTGATCCCCGTAGGGAAACTCTTTGTTACAGTAGCTCGACTTTACGTCAGTGCACACAGGAGAAAGTACTAAGAAACAATATGATACACTATAAAACACTATAAACAGGTCAGAAAATAAATTAAGTATCAGGTCGGTATAAGTATAAGATAAACTAAGTGTCAAGTACCAAGTGGGTTTACCGGTTGCAGTATAATAATACAATGTAACAAAATAAGTAATAAGTAATGAGCAGAGGTGCATGTACTGTCGAGAGTAATAGAGGTATATAATGTCAATAACAATAAATAAGAAAAACTAACATGGGAAAACTAATATTGCACGGGAGTAGTACACAGAATATTGTTCAATTATGGCAGAGATGTAATGATCAATGTCCAGTTTAGTGACCTAGGGTCATACAGACTAACCCTTAGAGGGAGGAGTTAAAGAGTTTGATGGCCACAGGCAGGAATGACTTCCTGTGGCGCTCTGTGGTGCTTTTTGGAGGGATGAGTCTTCCGCTGAAGGTGCTCCTTTGCTTGACCAGCACATCATGGAGTGGGTGGGAGACACTGTCCAAGATGGCGTGTAGTTTGGCCAGCATCCTCCTCTCTGACACCACCGCCAGAGAGTCCAGCTCCACCCCCACAATGTCACTGGCCTTACGGATCAGTTTGTTGAGTCTGTTGGCGTCCGCTACCTTCAACCTGCTGCCCCAGCATGCAACAGCATACAGGATCGCACTGGCCACCACAGACTCATAAAACATCTTCAGCATTGTCCGGCAGATGTTGAAGGACCTCAGCCTCCTCAGAAAATAGAGGCGGCTCTGGCCCTTCCTGTAAACAGCCTGAGTGTTCTTGGTCCAGTCCAGTTTGTTATCCAAGTGTACTCCCAGGTACTTGTAGTCCTCCACAATGTCCACACTGACCCCCTGGATGGAAACCGGGGTCGCCGGTGCCTTGGTCCTCCGTAGATCCACAATCAGCTCCTTAGACTTTGTCGCATTGAGCTGCAGATGGTTCTGCTCACACCATGAAACAAAGTTACCCACCACAGCCCTGTACTCCGTCTCATCACCACCGCTGATACATCCCACCACAGCAGAGTCATCAGAAAACTTCTGCAGGTGGCAGGACTCTGTGTGGTGGCTGAAGTCCGTGGTGTAGATGGTGAAGAGGAAGGGCGAGAGGACAGTCCCCTGAGGGGCCCCAGTGTTGCTGATCACGCTGTCCGACACACAGTGCTGCAGGCGCACGTGCTGTGGTCTGCCAGTCAGGTAGTCTACAATCCAGGACACAAGGGGGGCATCCACCTGCATCGCTGCCAGCTTCTCACCCAGCAGGGCAGGCCGGATGGTGTTGAAAGCACTGGAGAAGTCAAAAAACATGATCCTCACCGTGCTTGCCGGCCTGTCCAGGTGGGTGTGGATGCGGTTAAGCAGGAAGATGATGGCGTCCTCAACTCCCAGCCGGGGCTAGTAGGCGAACTGAAGGGGGTCCAGGAGGGTTCTGACCATGGGCCGCAGCTGTTCCAGCACTAGTCTCTCCAGGGTCTTCATTATGTGGGAGCAGAGTACTCAGAGGAGTCTGAGGGCCGGCAGCAGCTGAGTTAGAGGGGGGATGAGCAGGAGCCGGTGTGTCGAATCTGTTAAAGAACAGATTAAGTTCGTTGGCCCTGTCCAAGCTGCCTTCAACTCCTCTGCTGCCAGTCGGTCTGAAGCCAGTAATGGTCTTCATGCCGCTCCAGACCTCTCTCATGTTGTTCTGCTGGAGTTTCTGCTCCAGCTTCCTCCTGTACTTCTCCTTGGCTTCCCTGATTTTCACCTTCAGGTCGGCCTGGATAGCCCTCACCTCCTCCCTATTACCATTAGTAAAGGCCCTCCTCTTGGCATTCAGAATGTCCTTGATGTCCTTTGTTACCCACGGTTTGTTATTTGGATAACAATGGACCATCTTTGTTGGGACATTGCAGTCCACACAGAAGTTAATGTAGCCAGTGATGCACTCAGTGAGCCCGTCAATGTCCTCTCCATGAGGCTCACAGAGTGCATCGCAGTTTGTCACCCCAAAGCATTCCTGCAGTGTCTCGTAGGCCTCCCCTGACCATCTCCTCACTGTCCTTGTGGTCACAGGCTGCCTTTTAACCAGAGGCACATAGCAGGGTTTAAGGTAAACCAGGTTGTGATCTGACCTACCCAGAGGGGGGAGGGGGGAAGAGCTGTATGCATCCTTAACGTTAGCATACAGCAGGTCCAGTGTCCTCTCCTCTCTAGTAGGACAACTCACATACTGGGTAAAATTAGTCAGTGTTGTTGAAACACTGACATGGTTGAAGTCACCCGAGATTAATATGAGTGCACTCGGGTGTTGAGTCCGGAGTTGTGCTATGGCGGTGTGAATGGCGTTGCACGCCGATGCCGGGTTAGCAGAGGGGGGGATGTAAACAGCCACAACAATGGCATGTGAAAATTCACGTGGCAGATAATATGGCCGGAGTCCCACAGCTAACAGTTCAATGTCCGGGCTACAGATACTCTGCTTGATAGTAATGTGGCCAGGGTTACACCATCCGTTGTTGACCAGAACAGCAAGCCCGCTGCCTTTCCGCTTACCGCTCCCGGTGTGATCCCTGTCAGCCCGAACAGTCTGAAAGCCGTCGATGGAAATGTTATGGTCTGGGATATCCTGGTGTAGACATGTCTCTGAGAAGCACATCAAACTACACTCACGAAGCTCCGTCTGACTCTGGGCTAACGCCGTTAGCTCGTCCATTTTATTCGTCAGCGATCTCACGTTGCCCATGACGAGAGAAGGCAGACATGGCTTAAATCTCTTGTTCTTAAGTCTCTTTTGTCTGCACCCCTCTCTCTTCCCTCTTCACTTCGTTGCACCTCTGCATCCTCGGTGTGTCCTCCTCCAGATCTCAGTGGGGACATCGGTAGTCCTGGGCGCCATGCTGCCCGGCTTCAGCGCGATCAGCTGTTCCCTGGTGTAAACAATGCGGCTAAACAGCTGATCTGCAGCGGTGCCCTGACCAAGTAGCAGAAGAAGAAGTTCCACGGCGAAAAAAAGTACAAAAACACTTTCTATTCTCATTTTCGTAAAAAGCGTAGTTTAAATTATACTTACACACAAGTTACTAAAGTTTGGAAGAAAAAGGAAAGTTAAAAGTTGGAAAAAGTAAGATGATGAGACGGAGCTACGGCAACAGGCAGCATGCGGGCTGGTGCATGCGCACTTTTTTTCAGAGTATCATATTGACTTATTTTGTCTTACTGAAACCTGGCTGGGTCATGAAGAATATGTTAGCCTAAATGAATCCACTCCGCCCAGTCATATTAATACTCACATTCCTCGAGGCACTGGCCGAGGAGATGGAGTTGCAGTCATCTTTGACTCAAGCCTATTAAATCAACCCTAAACTAAATTATAACTCATTCAAAAGACTTGTTCTTAGTCTTTCACACCCAACCTGAAAAACACGACAGCCAATTGTATTTGTTGTAGTGTACAGCGCTCCTGGTCCTGATTCTGAATTTTTATCTGAATTCTCAGAGTTTTTGTAAAGTTAAGTCCTTAAAACAGTAATCATTGTAGGTGATTTTAATATTCATGTGGATGTTGAAAATGATAGCCTTAGTACTGCGTTTCTCATTATTAGATTGGCTTTTGTCAGAGTGTACATGAACCCACTCACTTTTTTAACCACAACCTTGACCTTGTTCTGGTATATGGCATTGAAACTGAACATTTAATTGTCTTTCCCAGAATCCTTCATTATTGGGCCATTATTTAATAACTTTTGAACTCCTATTACTGGACTACATGCCAATAGGTGAAAACTCCTACTCTAGATGTCTATCTGATAGTGCTGTAGCTAAATTTAAGGAAGCGATCCCATCTGCATTTAATTCAGTGCTTGACCATCTTGTTGATAGTGCTTTAGGCTCACTGCGAATGACACTCAATTCTATCGCCCCTCTAAAAAAGAAGATAATAAAACAAAGAAGGTTAGCTCCATGGTATAACCCCCGAAACCCGCAAATTAAAGCAAACATCGTGAATCGTCAATCTGGAAGAATCTCATTTAGTCTGGTGAGATAGTCTTAAAACATATAGGAAGGCCCTCCGTAATGCCAGAGCAGCTTACTACTCATCATTAATTGAGGAAAATAAAAACAACCCCATGTTTCTTTTCAGCACTGTAGTCAGGCTCACAGCTCTATTGAGCCATGTATTCCTATAGCCCTCAGTAGTAACGACTTATGAGCTTCTTTAAAAATAAAATTTTAACTATTCATCACGTCCTGCCCTCACCGATTTATCTTCAAACACCTTAGAAACAACTGTAAAACCTGATATATATTTTGACTTTCTAAATAACAATAGTTTATTTGAAGATTTTTAGTCAGGATTTAGAGTGCATCATAGCACAGAGACAGCACTAGTGAAAATTACAAATGACCTTTTAAACTGCATCAGTCAATGGACTTGTCTCTGTACTTCTCTTGCTAGATCTTAGTGCTGCATTCGACACCATTGACCATCTCATCCTGTTAGAGATAAATGATACACTGTAGCTGATTTAGTCCAGGAAAGGGTGAAAGGGTTAGCTTAATTGTATTAAGTACATGGGTTGTATCTAACAGGTGACCTAACGGGATTATTGGGGCTCCTCTATTGTGCTTTGTTTTTTTGACAGTAATAATAATAGTAGAAATGATGATATGCGCCCGAGTAGCCACTTTTATTAAATTAATTACAACGGCTGGTTCGTACAAGTTGAGTGAATAGAATGTCCTTTAAAATGGGCATAAGAGGACCCTTATTTTCTTTTCTTTATTTTACATTCTATACTGATTGTATTTCTTTCATGTTGTGTAAATTAATTGAAATCAAGTTTAAGTCAGAACGTCACCTCTAAAATTTGTATTGAATTATCTTGTGTTTAATTCTAGTTAATCAAAAAAGGAGCGCTTTTAGGATTTCAGGGGCAGAGCAGGAAACCTCAGGCAGGCGGCCTAGAGGTGGGGCAAAGTCTGTACCGGAGATCTCAGGCAGATGGCCCGAGGGCTGGACAGAAGAGCAGCTCAGGTATGGAGGGCGACCAGAAGGAGGGGCCGACAGGAGGCGCAGGTCCGGAGGATGACCAGACGTGTAGAGCAACACAGCAGGCCGGCGACGAAAGCGAAACCCCTCCGGAGGTCAGACAGGAGACAGGAGACCGGCGATGAAGACAGAAGCCCTCTGGAGGTCGGACTGGAGGCCTCTGAGAGAGAAACCCAGGAGGCTGACGCCGAACAGGAACTGGATGTTGCTGCAGCTCGTGGGGGTCAGGAGACGCTGTGACTCCACATAAACTGGTGGTTGCATCAGCTCAGCAACAGGAAGCAGCTGCACCTCAGGAGGTTCAGGATGCCGCTGCTGCATAGAGAGTTCAGAAGACTGCTGCAGCTGCAGTTCAGGTGGCTGCTGCAGCTCAGAGAATGGTGAAAGCAGCGGTTCAGGAAATGGAGGTTGTGGCCCAACCGGCGCACGAGATGGCTGTGGCGTAGGAACTGATGTCGGCCAGGCTGCTGGAGACCAGGAGCAGGAGTCGGATGGTCCACACACTGGGGACCATGCAGGACTGCTGACGGCTCTGAGGCACTGGACAGCTGCGTCAGTGAGGCACTAGGTAGCTGAGTCTCTGAGGCGCTGGGCAGCAGTGAGGACGAGTAGCTGGGCAGAGGGGCAGCGGAGAGATCGAGCAGCTGGGCAGCTGAGAGGTATAATGTCGGTGGGATGCTTCCTTGTGGAGGACTTTCCAGAAGGTGACTCCAGGACAGGAACAGGCTGAGGAGCAGGCTGAAAACTAGCAGGCTGGGGGTTAGCCGGGTGGCTAGCAGTCTGCAAACCTCAAGCAAAGCAAAGTCGGGCAGAAAATCCAATATCCAAGTTTATAAGTCCACAACACAAGTCACAGGGAAGGGGCTGGAATGCTCAACACATGGATGAAGACAAAGACAGCCTGACAACTAGACAAAGGAACTAGACTAAATACTCACTGAGGGAAGGACAACTAGACAAAGGTGAAACTAATCAGGGCAGGTCAAGCGATCAAAACTGGAGGGAAAAAAAGGGGGGACGGGTTTGACTGAACCAACTCAAAGGGCCATCCAAAAATTTTTTTTTTCATTGCACTTTTCCTATAGAGCAGATCTAGACTGTACTCTTTATAATATTATTTACGGAGACCCAACAAATCCCACCACTATCCCACCTCACTATGGAAATATCACATATTCTGTTTTAGGATGCCATCTGGTGTTTACACTGATTGAAATATTTCTAATGAAGATGGTATGGAATGGTGTATGACTGCACCAATCAAACTGAAATATTCTACTTATCTGTTACATTATTCTTTACACATTTTCCTGAAGTCACCTGATCTCTCAAAATAAATTGTGTGGGTCTGAACAAAGTTAGTCTGCACAACCTGCATCTGTAATGACACCTGAACAAATCTAACAACTTGTTTATAGTTTTTGAATGTATTTTAAGGTTCTCCTCACACAGTGTGACCTTGAGCTCAGCTACAGTCACTGTGATTGACAGCTGACAGAAAGCCAGTAATCTGATTATACACACATCGTGGGATGTTGGGTGTGAGTGTGTGGGGGAGCATGTAGAGACACAGTGGGACTCTGTTGGGACAGAGAGGATGTGACACGCACACTGATCTGCATCTTACTGAGGCTGAGAGAGACAGAGATGCAGAGAGGGGGGAGAAAAGAGAAAAAAGGAAGGGAGGAGAGAGACCAAATGAGCAGGAGTGAAAGAGACAGAAGGGACAGAGTGTATGTCTAGCATACAGATGACAGCAATTCATTTTTTGTGTCTGTTTGTGTTGACTGTGTGCTATGAAAGGCAATGAAACAGGATAGCTTGTCTACAGTGTGCAGTCAATACACTGTAACTGCTGATTCTCTTAATTGTTAGTTTAGTTAGTTTGTCTTCAGTTGTGTGTAGGAGAGTGACAGTATGCAGTGTTGACTAAGGGAAAAACAGGGCCTTATAGTACACTACAGGAAAGGTTAGGGGTCACATTATGTCTCATCCTATGGGGAGCATGAATATCCACAGCAAGTTTCAGGAAATACCAGAAATAAAAATAAATTAATTAATTAAACGACAATGGCAAAGAGGACATATCGAATTAGTAATATGGGCTGTGGTAGTACATCATGGACAGTTAATGTGTAAGAGGGGCAAATTAACACTAGAAGTGTCAGAATTCCAAATTTACCAGAATTGCCGTAAGCAGTCATTTTGACCGCTAGATTCCTCTATATAGATTTACTCTATAATCTCTAATGATAAATTACCCAAATGGGAGATTAATGCATTTATTGTGTTAGAATATCTTTTAAAAAACCAAATAACACCAAAATATACATTTAAAAAAGTTTAATTATACATTTATCAATATTCATATCATCGCATATAGTAAACCGTAATTATTGCATAAGCTATATTCACACCAGTGTCACCGACTCCCGCTTTGCCTTCAGCCCATCGGTGATGCCCACGCTTGTGTGCATGGAGCTCAGAATACGGTGAGCGTCGCATCTACACATTTAACACCTTTTGTGCTGAACAGCTCCGCTTTCTCTTTTGCAGAGGGGGGCAACTCACGCTTAGTTTTCCCCAGGGTGCCAACCAGGCTGGTCTTCTTTGCCTGTAAGGTGGTGGCCAGTTTCAGAGATGTGAAGAAATTATCTGGTAATATTTCTTCCCTTCCCCAGGGATGGCTCCCCCAGTTTCAGCACCACACTCTCTCCCACGAGCTGACCTCTGCTCTGCGTCTCCTCTTTTCCCAGAAGCCCCGTTCAGCATGTATTTTGAATTGACATCCGCAGCCAGCCAAAATCTGATTCCAGATTTATCAGGCTTATTTCCCATGTACTAAATAAATCTGCACCGGGCCTTGGTGGGGAACAGCTGCTCATCTATTGTTATGTTTGCACCGGGCTTGTAGCAGGCCTGCTGTTCTGAACGAACTTGCTCCAAGTGGCCGATACCAGGGCAAACTTGTCATCCTGCAGATGCACACGTTGGGTCTCTTTTTTTGTTGAACCGCAGGAATCTCATTATCTCCCTGAAGCGATTTCTGGCCATGGTTTTCTTGAATAACGGAAAGCCCCATTTTTCCGACCAAAGGCAGTCCAACTCCATGTTTTTTGCACCCTGTGCTCCACAGACATATAACAGGGCTACGAAGGCTTTCACTTCAGCCACTGTCAGGTCATGAGCTGTCACCACGGTGCTGATGTGCCTTAGCCACAGTGCAGTCCCTGATGTGTTTCAGCATGCCATCGTCAAACACACACGAGAAGGCCGTGAGCGCATCTCCGATGTTGCGCTTTGTGTCTGCTGTGGGGCCAGCACAACAGAACAATAGAATAGCGCGAAATTCACTACGGTCAATACAGTATGACTGTGTATGGCCGAAATAGGTAAAAATGATCATATTTTCTTTGCCTTTTGTGTAATTTATATAAAACCTATTGTAAATAAAAATACAAACACTTTTAGGAAAAGTCAGATACCAGCAAGATTGTATTTATTTATTCAACAAAGTTATTGCACATATAAATTTCAAAATAGTCAAAATTACCGTCGTGGCCATTCTAGTGTTAAGGCTTTTCAGTTAAATCTCTCCATCTCTACAGTGGTGTGAAAAAGTGTTTGCCGCCTTCCTGATTTCTTATTTTTTTGCATGTTTGTCACACTTAAATGTTTCAGATCATCAAACAAAATTAAATATTATTCAAAGATAACACAAGTAAACACAAAATGCAGTTTTTAAATTAAGGTTGTTATTATTAAGGGAAAACAAAATCCAAACCTACATGGCCCTGTGTGAAATAGTGATTGCCCCACCTGTTAAAACATAACTTAACTGTGGTTTATCACACCTGAGTTCAATATCTCTAGGCATACCGAGGCCTGATTACTGCCACACCTGTTCTCTATCAAGAAATCACTTAAAAAGGACCTGCCTGACAAAGTGAAGTAGACCAAAAGATCTCCAAAAGCTAGACATCATGCCGAGATCCAAAGAAATTCAGGAACAAATGAGAAAGAAAGTCATTGAGATCTATCAGTCTGGAAAAGATTATAAAGCCATTTCTAAAGTTTTGGGACTCCAGCGAACCACAGTGAGAGCCATTATCCACAAATGGCAAAAACATGGAACAGTGGTGAACCTTCCCAGGAGTGGTCGGCCGACCAAAATTACCCCAAGAGCACAGCGACGACTCATCCAAGAGGTCACAAAAGACCCCACAACAACATCCAAAGAACCGCAGGCCTAACTTGCCTCAGTTAAGGTCAGTGTTCATGACTCCACCATAAGAAAGAGACTGGGCAAAAATGTTCCAAGACGAAAACCACTGCTGAGCAAAAAGAACATCAAGGCTCGTCTCATTTTTGCCAGAAAACAACTTGATGATCCCCAAGACTTTTGGGAAATACTCTGTGGACTGACGAAACAAAAGTTGAATTTTTTGGAAGGTGTCTGTCCCATTACATCTGGCGTAAAAGTAACACTGCATTTCAGAAAAAGAGCATCATACCAACAGTAAAATATGGTGGTGGTAGTGTGATGGTCTGGGGCTGTTTTGCTGCTTCAGGACCTGGAAGACTTGTTGTGATAAAAGGAACCATGAATTCTGCTGTCTACCAAAAACTCCTAAAGGAGAATGTCCAGCCATCTGTTCGTGACCTCAAGCTGAAGCAAACTTGGGTTCTGCAGCAGGACAATGATCCAAAACACACCAGCAAGTCCACCTCTGAATGGCTGAAGAAGAACAAAATGAAGACTTTGGAGTGGCCTAGTCAAAGTCCTGACCTGAATCCTATTGAGATGCTGTGGCATGACCTTAAAAAGGCAGTTCATGCTCGAAAACCCTCCAATGTGGCTGAATTACAACAATTCTGCAAAGATAAGTGAGCCAAAATTCCTCCACAGCGCTGTAAAAGACTCATTGCAAGTTATCGCAAAAGCTTGATTGCAGTTGTTGCTGCTAAGGGTGGCCCAACCAGTTATTAGGTTTTAACAGGTGGGGCAATCACTATTTCACACAGGGCCATGTAGGTTTGGATTTTGTTTTCCCTTAATAATAACAACCTTCATTTAAAAACTACATTTTGTGTTTACTTGTGTTATCTTTGAATAATATTTAATTTTGTTTGATGATCTGAAACATTTAAGTGTGACAAACATGCAAAAAATAAGAAATCAAGAAGGGGGCAAACACTTTTTCACACCACTATATATTGAAACCAGGTAAATTGGTTTGTCTGCATTCTATACACAAAGATTATTCACCGATGTGTCATTTCCATCCAACATATACTGTAGTTATGTTTCATTCACAGGTTGGTAGCAAGGCATGATGGGATTCAAAAGGATTAATCAGTGACTGTTGCTGTGGTAGCAGGACATAAATAACAGATTTCTAAAAGTAAAAATGATCAGGTGTATTTTTCTCACCACTGAGGACCACCACCACTCACATTTACACACATGAATACTCAGTCAACATGGAAAGACTGGTAATGAAAACAAGTACATTATCTGACCTCTTAGGTCAATCTCATGACAAATCAAGTACAGTACTGTGTATTGTGACAAAGCTGCTGAGGTATCAAATTTTCCATAAGATGGTCGTATCAAAGCAAATTTCCACTACACCTAATACATGTAGAAGAAGCACTGAAGCCACGGTTAAATTTCATTATGTTAGATTTAATAAAAAAGAGATTTATGTATATTAACAATTAACAGCACGATGGTGGAGGAGAAAACTATTGAAGGTACCATTGTCTTGGTTAAACTCTGTCATTTATACCATGATCACTGCAAAGCCTCATGAACTCAGTGTGCCACATAGGTTTTTACAACGTTTTTCTCTTCCCAGTGGCTGTTTTCGGTGTCAGTCGGTGAAGTCATGCGGAAGCTGTAAATTACAGGGTGTTTGACTGTTTAGGCTTAAATATCTTAAATAAACCAATATTTTTACTTTTTCTTAACATAGATCATCTAGATGAAGTATAATTACTACTTAGGCTGTAGTAAATATTTCATATATTTAGTAGATACATCTTTTTATGACCCTATTTACAACATAAGTTTGAAAACTACTGCACTACTGTGCTGATTTGTATCAAGGTGCATGGCGGGCCTCTAGGGAATTGTAGTTTTTTTAGGAAATGTGTGTTTTTAAAGGATAGGAAGTTGTAAATACTAAATTGAGAGTACACTGGGAAGTTTAGGGGTATGGTAAACACATTTATGTAATCAGAGTTTAAATGTCTAATTGTTAAATGGGTGAAAATGTATTTTAATTATTTATTTATTATCGTGTGCAATTAATTATATATTTATATTGTGCAACTGTACACACACAATTACCATGGCTAAGTGACAAAGTACCTTCTGAAAGTCTGCTAGAAGATGTGAATGCAGCACTACATACTATCTCTACAGAGACCATAACTAAGACCAATAAGCTGATATATACACCACAGCAACAGTGATCCTAGAGATGCTTGGCTATAAGATGAACACCATAAGCCACAAAGAGCATTATCCCCCATGGACGAGGAGGCTAGAGGCCAAGATCAAGGCAACACGGAGAGAAGTTAGTTAGCTACCTGATTCACTGGAGACTGCTAAACAAAGACTCACAGCTCTGGTTACCCACCTGAAGAGATACATGGGAGAAGCAGAAGCCAGGAGAATAAACCGGATGTTCTCCACCAAACCATCCAAAGTGTACTCTCAGTACAGAGCCACCCAGGGCTGAGACTGAACAGTACTGGAAGAACATATGGGAGAAGGAGGCATAACATAACACCATTGCTCAGTGGCTAGTGGATCTAAGAACAGACCACAGCAATCTCCCAGAACAAGATTCAGTAATTATTACAATGGCAGACATCCAAGAAAGTGTGTCAGGTATGAAGAACTGGACAGCACCAGGCCCTGACATGATCCACACCTACTGGCTGAAGAAACTAACTCCACTTCATGAACGCCTGGCAGCACAAATTAACCAACTGCTGATGGATGAGACCCACCCAGAATGGTTAACCCAAGGACGGACAGTCCTGATCATGAAGGATCCCCATAAGGGAAAGATTCCATCAAACCACCGGCCAATAACCTGCCTCTGCACAACATGGAAGCTCCTGTCAGGCATCATAGCGGCTAAGATGAGTAGGTACATGGCTCAATACATGGACAAGGCCCAGAAGGGAATTGGTAGTAATACCAGCTACTGGTCGATACAGCAGTCACTCGAGACTGAAAGACCAGGCAGACCAACCTGTGCACTGCCTGGATTGACTCAACAGGACACTAAGAGTCTTCATCAAGAACTCAGTGGGTCTGTGGAAAACAACTCTAGAAGTCAACTCAAAGCCTGTTTCACAAGTCACCATCTAGTGCGTCATATACCAAGGTGATGCACTATCCCCGCTGTTGTTCTGCATAGGGCTGAACCCCCTCAGACACATCATCACAAAAAGTGGATACGGATACCGGTTCCGTAGTGGAGTAACCATCAGCCACCACCTCTACATGGATGACATCAAGCTGTATGCCAGGAATGAGAGAGACATCAACTCACTGATCCACACTACCAGCATCTACAGCAACATTGGACGAGTGCAGTCAGATGGTATCAAAAAGAGGGGAAATGATCAGAACCGAGGGGGTTGAACTACTAGAAGGCAACATTGCAGATGTTCAGGACAGCTACAGATACCTTGGGATCTCGCAGGCAAATGGAAACTATGAGGAGGCAGCAAGGAAGTCAGCCACAGCCAAATACCCACACAGAGTAAGGCAGGTCCTAAGAAGTCAGCTGAATGGGAACAACAAGATCCGAGCCATCAACACATACGTCCTGCCAGTCATCAGATACCCCACTGGAATCTGAAACTGGCCAAAGGAGGAGATAGAGGCCACTGATAAATACAATGAAGCTCCTCACAATGCGTGGAAGGTTTCACCCCAAATTCAGCACCCTGAGACTGTACACTAAGTGAAACGAGGGAGGCCGAGGACTAGTGAGTGTCAGAACCACTGTCCAGGATGAAACAACAAAGATCCAGGAGTACATCAGGAAGATGGTCCCCAATGATGAATGGCTAAGCGAATACCTCAGGCAGCAGAAACCCAAGGATGAACCATCATGGAGAAACAAGCCCCTGCATGGCATGTACCACAGACAGAGTAGTGGCTGGCAAAGGCTGGACTAAAGGACAAGCACAGAAGCACTAATCATGGCAGCACAAGAACAGGAACTGATCAATAGAAGCTGGGGTCTACCACACTAGGCAGGACCCCAGGTGCAGACTGTGCAAAGATGCCCCTGAGACAGTTCAGCACATAACAGCAGGGTGTAAGATGTAGGCAGGAACAGTGCACATGGAACGCCATAACTAAGTGGCTGGCATAGTGTACAGGAACATCTGCCATGAGTATGGACTGGAAGTCCCAAGATCAAAACGGAAGACACCTCCTAAGGTAGAATGACCGAGCTAAGATTCTATGGGACTTCCAGATCCAGACTGATCGACAAACAGCAGAAGGAACACGAGAAGCTCGAAAAATACCAAGGGCTGAAAGAGGAGCTAGAAAAGAGGAGTGTAAAATCAACAGTGGTGCCAGTGGTAATTGGAGCACTGGGGGCTGTAACCCCTAAACTGGGAGAGTGGCTCCAGCAGATTCCAGGTATATCTGAAGTCTCTGTCCAGAAGAGTGCAATATATTGTACAATATTGCTGACAATCTAGGGCATCTTTACAAGCTTTGGAGGAAGGCCTGAAGTGTTAACGGGTCATCAAATACTGAGGCATACATAGGCTACTCTTTGCACAACCCTGGAGATTTTTTGTATCTTTATGATTCTTGGTTTTGGGATTTTATGTCAGCATGACATAGCCTATTCAATCAGAATCTGTTTTATTAGCCAATGCAAGCATACAAAGAATGTGTCATGGGATTTGCTCCCAAAAAAAAAAAATGCAACACAGAAGAATAATAGACAAAAGTACAATGATGGTGGTGGTAGTACTACTACTACTACTACTACTACTAATAATAATAATAATAAACAAATATTAAAATTAAATTGACATCTTGAAATCTATTTACAGAATAGAATGTAAAGTCAATTTTCATTTCAAAACTATTACTAAAAGGAAATATGGACTAAGAAATTAAGTGTATGAAATATATAAAGCAAAATTAAATGTGACATGTGCATAAATTATGTAACAGTGGAGGCTGAATGCAATGGACAATATAAAGTCCAATTTGATGATATATATGAACGTGACAAGTGCAGAGATTAAATGAGGGATGTGAAAGGTAAAGTCCAGTTTGATAACCCCTTCTTAAGAAATTTCATAATTAAATATCCTCAGCCACATATTCTTGGAATTATATAATTAAATGAGAAACTTCACATTTTACAATCACAGACTATAAAACTTGAAAATCCCAAAATACTCTGTGCTGAGCCAACAGATTCAAACCTCCTAGCATTACTCTGCCGAGTCACCAGATTGAACCTTCGCTCTGTCACCTCCTGCTCTCCATGATCACATACAGTATATTATGTTTTGATATAAGTGAACTCTCTCCAGTTGTTCTCTTATATATGTCACCTGTTAACTTGTGTATCACAGTGTATCCTTACTTTGCATGGGAGGTAACACATGAGTATGTCTAATGTGATATAAAACCCCCATAGTTATATTTCTCAAAGTTAATGGACAATCTCAGTATTTCTATTTCTCACTATTAGGCTACCTAGGTTATGTCTATTATCTGGAAAGTAATCTAAACAGAATGAAAATCCCCCGTGGTTGTCTGTGTGTCTGTATGTCGATATGTTTGTGTGTTATGGTGATGTGTATTATATGTGCATCCACATGTATGCACTTTTGTGTGAGGGAGTGGGAGGGTGTCCGTTTGATCCTGTGAGTGTGTGTTTGTATAGGGGTGGATTTGATCTAGATGCGTATGCACACATGCTGTTATGAACAAATGACTATATTCTACATTTATTTCTGTTTTTCTGTTTGCCTCATTTAATTTTTCAAGGCCGTGAGAGAAAGAAAGAGAGCAAGAAAGAAAGAAAACAAGAGAGCAAGCAAGAAAGAAACAGTGAGAAAGAGAGCAAGAAAGAGAGAGAAAAAGAGACATTTTGGGGGAGGGGGGTCGGGGAGAGGGTGGCACAATGCAAATATCAATTTTTAAAATAATGTCATTGTGGTACATTAATATTAATAAATTAATAATAGGGATGACAGCTATTGGAATAATAATGATAGTATTAGTAACAGAGCCAATAACAACAACAACTGTAGTAGCAGTTGTCGAGCAGGAACATGGGGGCAGCAAGTGGCCCACGACCACAGATCCAGTCTCTGCAGCTCCGGAGGCAGAAATACCTGCTGAAATCAACAGAAGGAGAGAGGAGAGAGACGAGGAAGCACAGAACTACGGGAGAGAGAAGATGTTGAGTTAGTAACATGCAGTAATGGGATAAAAATGCATACAGATGGAGAGGGAGAGGAAAGAGGTGCATCTTGGGAAGTCTCCCTGCAGTCTAGACCTATAGCAGCATAACTAATGCATGGTTCAGTGCTCACCCAAGCCAGCCCTAACTATAAGCTTTATCAAAGAAGAAAGTCTTAAACCTACTCTTAAATGTGGAGATGGTGTCTGCCTCCCAAAACCAACTTGGGATCTGATTCCACAGGAGAGGAGCTTGATAACTTAAGGCTCTGGCTCCCATTCTACTTTTGGGGACTCTAGGAACCACAAGTAACCCTGCATCCTGGGAGCGCAGTGTTCTAGTCGGGTAATATGGTATTATGAGATCGTTAAGATATAATGGTGCCTGACCATTAAAATCTTTGTAGGTGAGGAGAAGGATTTTAAATTCTACTCTGAATTTTACAGGGAGCCAGTGCAGAGAAGATAATATAGGAGAAATGTGATCTCTTTTCCTAGTTCTTGTTAGTACACGTGCCGCAGCAGCATTCTGGATCAACTGGAGTTATTCGGGTAGCCTGATAATAAGGAATTGCAATAGTCCAGCCTAGAAGTAACAAATGCACGGACTAGTTTTTTGGCATCATTGTGAGACAGGATGTGCCTGATTTTTGCAATGTTGCGTTGGTAAAAGAAGGCAGTCCTTGAAGTTTGTTTCATGTGGGAGTTAAAGGATAAATGCTGATCAAAGATAACTCTGAGGTTCCTTACGGTGTTGCTGGAGGACAGGGCAATGCCATCTAGAGTAACTATATCTTTAGATAATGTGTCTGGGAGGTGACTGGGGCCAAGTACAATAACTTTACTTTTGTCTGAGTTTAACATCAGAAAATTGCAGGTCATCCAGGTCTTTATGTCCTTAAAGCATGCTTGAAGTTTAGCTAACAGGTTAGTTTCATCTGGCTTGATCGATAGATATAATTGGGTATTATCCGCATAACAATGAAAGTTTATGGAGTGTTTCCTAATAATATTGCATAGAGGAAGCATATATAAAAAGGTGAATAGAATCAGTCCAAGCACAGAACCTTGTGGAACTCCATGACTAATTTTGGCGTGCACGGAGGACTCTCCGTTAACATGTACAAACTGAGATTGATCAGATAGATAGGATTCAAACCAGCTTAGTGCGGTTCCTGTAATGCCAATTATATGTTCCAGTCTCTGTAATAGGATGTGATTGTCAATGGTGTCGAATGCAACACTAAGATCTAACAAGACAAGTACAGAGACAAGTCCATTGTCTGATGCAATTAAAAAGGTCATTCGTAATTTTCACCAGTGCTGTCTCTGTGCTATGATGCACTCTAAATCCTGACTGAAAATCCTCAAATAAACTGCTGTTATTTAGAAAGTCACACAACTGATTGGCGACTGCTTTCTCAAGGATCTTAGAAACAAAGGGAAGGTTAGATGTAGGTCTATAGTTGGCTAAAACCCCTGGATCAAGAGTGGGCTTTTTAAGAAGCAGTTTAATTACAGCTAAAACGTTTTTAAGCAGCCTAGTTGGAATGGGGTCTAAGAGACAAGCTAATGGCTTAGATGAATTAATCATCAAATTTAGTTGAAGAAGGTCGATAGGAGCAAAGCAGTCAAAATATATCAGGTTTTTCAGTTATTTCTAAGGTTCCAGTGTTTGAAATCGGTAACGGTTGAGGGCAGTACCTGATGAATTTTTTCTCTAATAGTTAAAATTTTATCATTAAAGAAACTCATGAAGTCGTTACTACTGAGGGCTATAGGAATACATGGTCCAATAGAGCTATGACTCTCTGTCAGCCTGGCTACAGTGCTGAAAAGAAACCTAGGGTTTTTTTTTATTTTCCTCTGGCATTACGGAGAGCCTTCCTATATGTTTTAAGACTATCTTGCCAGACTAAATGAAATTCTTCAAGGTTGTCCGAATGCCATTTCCTTATAGGTTTCCGTGATGTTTGCTTTAATTTGCAGGTTTGGGGGTTACACCATGGAGCTAACCTTCCTTGTTTTATTATCTTCGTTTTTAGAGGGGCGATAGAATCGAGTGTCATTTGCAGTGCCCGCAGCACTATCAACTAGATGGTCAATTCGGGAGGGGCTGCGATTTGCATAGGAGTCCTCTGTTATATTGAGACATAACAATTAATTAAATGCAGATGGAATCGCTTCCATGAATTTAGTCACAGCACTATCAGATAGACATCTAGAGTAGGAGTTTTTGCCTAATGGCGTGTAGTCCAGTAATAGGAGTTAAAACGTTATTAAATAATGGTCCAATATTGAAGGATTCTGTGGAAAGACTATTATTATGTTCAAGTTCCATACCGTATACCTGAACAAAGAGGAGGGTGTGGTTAAAACAGTGAGTGGGTTCATGTACACTCTGACAAAAGCCAATCGAATCTAATAATGAGATCATTTTCAACATCCACATGAATATTGAAATCACCTACAATAATTACTTTCTGTTTTAAGGACTAAACATGATAATAACTCTGAGAATTCAGATAAAAATTCAGAATAAGGACCAGGAGCGCGGTACACTATAACAAATAGAATTGGCTGTTGTATTTTCCAGGTTGGGTGTGAAAGACTAAGAACAAGTCGTTCGAATAAGGTTTAGGGTTGATTAGGGTGCTGAGAGAGGAGCTGTGGTATTGTATGAGGAAGTCTGGAGTGGCAGAGAAGTATGTTAGAGTGGTGCAGGACATGTATGAGAGCTGTAAGACCGTGGTGAGGTGTGCTGTAGGTGTGACAGAGGAGTTCAAGTTGGAGTTGGGTCTGCATCAAGGATCGGCTCTGAGCCCCTTCTTGTTTGTTCTGGTGATGGACAGGCTGACAGATGAGGTTAGACAGGAATCTCCAAGGACTATGATGTTTGCGGATGACATTGTGATTTGTAGTGACAGCAGGGAGCAGGTGGAGGAAAATCTAGAGAGATGGAGGTCTGCTCTGGAAAACAGAGGAATGAAGCTTAGCCGCATTAAGACAGAATACATGCGTGTCAATGAGAGGGACCCAGGTGGAACGGTAAGGTTACAGGGAGCAGAGGTGAAGAAGGTGCAGGACTTTAAGTACTTAGGGTCAACGGTTCAGAGCAATGGAGACTGTGAAAAAGAGGTGAAGAGGCGAGTGCAAGCAGGTTGGAACGGGTGGAGAAAAGTGTCAGGTGTGTTGTGTGATAAAAGAATATCAGCAAGAATGAAAGGAAAGGTGTTCAAGATGATGGTGAGACCAGCGATGTTGTACAGCTTAGAGACAGTGGCACTGAAGAAAAGACAAGAGGCAGAGCTGGAGGTAGCAGAGCTTAAGATGTTGAGGTTCTCTTTGGGAGTGACGAGGATGGACAGGATCAGGAATGAGTACATCAGAGGGACAGCTCATGTTAGATGTTTTGGAGATAAAGTCAGAGAGGCCAGATTGAGGTGGTTTGGACATGTTCAGAGGAGAGACTGTGAATATATTGGTAGAAGGATGCTGAGGTTGGAGCTGCCAGGCAGGAGGTCTAGAGGAAGACCAAAGATGAGATTTATGGATGTAGTGAGAGAGGACATGAAGTTAATTGGTGTGAGTGAAGAGGATGCAGAGGACAGGGTTAGATGGAGGCACATGATTCTCTGTGGCGACCCCTGAAAGGGAACAGCCGAAAGGAAAAGAAGAAAGAAGGTTTAGGGTTAATTAATAGGCTTGAGTCGAAGATGGCTGCAACTCCACCTCCTCGGCCGGTGCCTCGAGGAATGTGAGCATTAAAGGGCGGAGTGGATTCATTTAGGCTAACATATTCTTCATGACCCAGCCAGGTTTCAGTAAGACAAAATAAGTCAATATGATACTCTGATATTAAATCGTTCACTAGTACAGCTTTAGATGACAGATCTGATGTTGGAGTCCACATTTAATTCTCCTATTTTGTTGTGCTATTTCAGTGTTTTTGTTTAGGTTTTTATGTACAGCTCCTCTTCTGTTAACTTTTGGTTTTATTAATTTAAGTGGTCGGGGGCAGACACCGTCACTAAGGAGTTTTGGGTGGGTAACTGCTCCGGAAGCGCAGAGTAGCGTGTAGGACTGTATCTCTGCCTCCTGGTCTCATCTCTGAATTTTCATGTTTTTGGTCCACAAATAAAATCAGTCAGATTTCTGGATATGAGAGCTGCTCCATCCAAAGTGGGATGAATGCCGTCTCTCCTAATCAGACCAGGTCTTCCCCAAAAAGTCCGCCAATTATCTACAAAGCCCACATCGTTTTCTGGACACCATCTCAACAGCCAGCGGCGGAATGAAGACACGCGGCTAAACATGTCATCACTGGTCAGGTTTGGCAGTGGCCCAGAGAAAACTACGGAGTCCAACATTGTCTTTGCATATGTACACACCGACTCAACATTAATTTTAGTGACCTCCGATTGGCGTAATCGGGAGTCATTACTGCCGAGGGGAATAACAATCTTACTGTATTTACGTTTATCCTTAGCCAGCAGTTTTAAATAGGATTCAACGTCCCCCGCTCTGGCCCCAAGAATACATTTGACTATGGTTGCTGGTGTCACTAACTTCACGTTTCTCAAAATAGAGCTGCTAATTATCAGAGTTGGTTTCTCAGTGGGTGTGTCGCTGAGTGGGGAGAACTTGTTAGAAACGTGAACAGGTTGGTGGGAACCATAGGCTTATTCTTAGGGCTTTGCTTACTTCGGACAGTCACCCAGCCTCCCTGGTAGACGGCTAACAGGAGCTACCTCTGGTTGGTCCGCACCGGCTACTGGGAGCCAGCTAACTACAGCAGCTAATGATTGAGTTCCCATGGTGCGGAACCGCATTTCCAATTCACTAAGCCTCGCCTACAATGCTACAAATAAGCTACATTTATTACATGTACCATTATCACTAAAGGAGGCAGAGGAATAGCTAAACATTTGACACACCAAGCACGAGAGTGCAGGAGAGTGAGAGAGAGAGAAGCCATTGCTAGCTGCTACACTAAAGAACGGTAGCTAGCAAAAATGAATAGCGTGTCAACTGTGGGATTAGCGAGAAAGTCGTTAAAAAAAGCAGAGAGCTATAAGTCTTTGAGCAGAACTAGTGTACGTTTAAATGTATAGCAGATAATTAGTCACTATTATGAAGAATCGAACAAAATTAACTGTGATGAGCTAGAGCAGCAAAAATACGCTACTAGTAAAACACAAACACCGGTGACCGGAAATGAGACAATACCCTTACCACAGCACGTCAGCACGTCAAGTCAGATCACAGAGCTTCCATTATTAATCTTCTTCCATTAATCAGCGGGTGAAAATAGTCCCCAACTTATTTTCTCCCGAGTAGGGATTGGTATCGATAGGATTTTATGATACTATTCTTATCGGTTCTTTTTCATTACTAAATAATTGCGTTTTAAAAAACATTTTTTTTAAATAATTCAGAACAGGATTAGAATTTAATATTTTAAATATAACTAAATGTTTCTAGAGCAGTAACAGTAATGTTTAGAACAGCTAAGTCACTATATAAACTCAATATTGCACTGGAAACAAATCTAAAATGTCAGTAAAATAAATAATTCCTGACATCAAAATACTGAGTGATGTCTGTGTTCATTCTTTCTAAATATCCGTCAGTATCAGTGCTTCCTCCTGTCCTCTGTCCTCCTCCTTCTGCTGTGATTCACTGCAGTTAAGTTACCTGGCAGAGGCAAACACATACAGTGCATCCACTCATACAATCTCACACACACACACACACACACACACACACACATAGATACTGTATACTATACTACGTTCCACCTTTCTCCTCAACATTTTCCTTTCTTTTACAACATCTTACTCAAAGGTAAAATTTATATTCTTCCCAATTCTAACGCTGAGTCATGAGATCACTTAAGGTTATAAGCTATAATGTCAAAGAACTCAACAGTCCCATTAAAAGGGGTTAGAAAAAAAGAAGTAAATCCTTAATCAGTTAAGAGCCAACTGCCAGATAGCACTTTGCTGGACACCCAACGAAAATAGAACTAAAAAAAATCTTGGGCAGACAAAGTATTTCACTCATCATACCAGTCAGGTAGAAAGAGAGGAGTACCTATTTTGATACAGAGACAGGTTAACTTTACACCAACTAAAGTCCACAAAGACTCTGAGGGGAGATTTATTCTGGTAAATGGATCTATTGATGGAATACAAGTGTTTATGAACATATGCTCCAAATGAGAATGAGCCTGGCTTCATTAGTAAAATCTTTACCACAATGCTATAGCACAGCTCTGGTATTTTACTGCTGGGAGGGGATTTTGGCTGTGTCATGTCTCAGTTTATGGATAAACAACCTACTTCAAAAACTCCTACTTCTAGAATGAGTAAAATGCTCAAACACCTATCGATAGAGTCAGGTCTGGTGGATGTTTGGAGAAGTAGATTCCCTAAAGGTAGAGATTTTATTTTCTTCACCCAGGCATTTTTTTTACCCCCAAAGCAGAGCCATACAAGAGAGAAGACAAAGATTTTACCCATTACTATATCTGATCATGCACCTCTTGCATTATGATGGGACGTAGGGCACAGGCCAACAACCAAACAATGGAGACTAAATTCATCAATTTTAAACGATAAGGAATTTATTAAATTTCTAACAACTGAACTAAGTGATTACCTAGATATAAATGTCTTTGAAAAAAAGATAAGGGAAGCAAAGTAACGTGAACTGGAAGACAAAATAATGCAGCTGGAGCAACAACATAAAAACACCAACTCCAATCTGCTTAATGCTCTCAAACAAGCACGTAGAGATCTAAATAGCCTAGTCATAGAAAAGAGAGGGCATATTAAGGTTTACTAATCAAAAATACATTATTATAAAAATGGCAACAGGGCAAGTAGATTGTTACCATTAAGACTTAAACAGCAATCACCCAATATAGTACATAAATTAAAATGTAATAATTCACTCATAAAACCTGATGAAATTCTTTTGCAGAATTTCTGAAGTTCGGTGCCTATGGCAAAAGAGTTGGAAGAACCAATTAAAGAATGGGAAATACAACAGGTAATCTCTACACTGAAAAACAATAAAAGCCCTGGACCTGATGGGTGTATTAATGAATTTTATAAATTGTTTAAATAGAGTGTCACCTCTACTGTTAAAAACTTATGACCATGCGTTATAATCTGACCCTGCAGACTTTGCCTTTCTTAGACATCTCCTTAAGAGAAGAAAGGTTACTTGGATGTGAACACAAAATTGTGCAATATGCTTTCTGTTGTATTAGAGGTGAGGCCAAAATCAATTTTCAATTATTTTCCAATTCTGAATGGCATCCAAAGGGGGATTCCTGCATCAAACCGTCATGATTCATTTGTGAGAAGGGAGAATGTGCAGCTTTTATTTGGACAGTTTGATTAGACTTTGTGACATTTCCCAGTAAACACAGGGCTCCTGTGTTTGCTGATTTGCCACTTAACACTGTTGAGTCACATCTAACTGAGCATGTCTTTTCAGTTCTGTGAAGAAAGTGTCATCACTTTCTTGAACTCTGCCCATTTTCCAAAGTGGGCTCACTTGTAACTGCCCTGACCCTGTTCAATCATTTTGAGCAGGAATACATTCACTCAACAAGGCACAAAAGCAGAAGAAGCTGAAGACAGATTTTTATTGTCCTGGCAGCCAACTGGGAAACAATCCAAGGTAAAATATAGTTTAATTGGGAAGAAACTACTTAATGCAAAGCTGAATAAAGTGAAACAAGTTGATAAAATCCATAGGTGTGATTCATGTGATATCTCCCTTCTTGTTCGTTTTGATTCCCAGTGGTGGCCTAGGTGAAACCTAGATGAAACCTAGATGAAAACGTTAGTTAGCCAGTCAGTCAGCCAGCCACTTTAATCCAGGTCAAGATATCTCAGCAACTACTGTTGAGTTGCAATAAACTTGCTGTGTTGGATGAATATTAACCCTAGTTGTACACTGGATGTGGATACATCACATTCTGGTTGCACCACAGCTCTGTCACAGGTCACATATCCACTGAAGTGTTTCAGAAGTGGAGGATCTTCAAGAAGTGTTTAGCAGATGCATTTCCAGTATACAGTTGTTTTGTTCTTTCTCTCTTCTGTCTTTCTTACTGTTTAGTATTATTTTATATAGTATATATTCTCCTTTCTTTCTCATGCCAATGTTTTGAATGTTTATTATAGTTCTTGAGATGCTTTTGTTCTGGAATATCAAATCATATCGCATCTATCTATCTATCTATCTATCTATCTATCTATCTCACCCTTATGAGAATGCTTTTAGTTTTTAAGTGTACACAGAAATGCACAAAAAGAAAAAAGTTGTTTTAAAAAGGCATATTGAACTCGTGTTTGCATGTCATTTGTGTGGTGTTATGACAAATGCAAATTAAATACTTAAAACAATATAATTTTAAGTCAATTGTCAATAAATGTACATAAATATACATTAAGGGAATTTTAGGGAGATGCTGCGACAAAATATAGATCTGGCACATATAGGCAGCATGGTGGAGAAAAGAGCTGCAATAGAGACGCTCTGGTCATGCATCTGGTGGACATTGGGGGCAATGCTGTTGGTGAGCCCCCGACCTCTCCTATATGACGACTATCAGGCCAAAATTCCCACTTGCACACAAGAAATAACAAAATCTAATGAGCTTACCATGAAATATACTGAGCACCTTAATGCTCCAATTGTTCTGAGCACATTAATGCTGCTGAGGATTTAGATGATGGCTAGAGTTAGAGGAAACGTCGGAGAGATTCAGCCGTACATGTTTGAGCCTCAGTCAGACCCAGATGAGGAGTCTGTCATGCACCAAAACCGGCGACTAGCAGACATATCAGAATGGTAAGTGTAGTTAGCATCTTTCATTTGTTTGTTAGCTTGTAACTGACAGCTGACACAGCGTGTTGGTCGTGAAACATGTTACAGTGTGTTCACATTGTTATTACGTAGCCTAATGATAGTAGAAGGAAGCTCCAGGGTCCGGTTTACATCCAAAAACTGCACACTCTACCATGTTTGCTGTCACAACTTTCACTACACTGGCTTAGTACTCCTCTCTGTTCTGACAGTCCGCTGTGCACTGGAGGTGTCAGGTTTCTTTGCCGGTGGCGTTGCAATTGGCTTCTGAATTTGTGACGTCCCAAATCCAGCTTATCCGGACTACGTTTGAATCTCAGATTTTAGAGAAGTGTACAGACATCTCCCCCTTCAGTAGAGGAATGTGAACCTCTCTAGTGACAAACTTTGCTCTAGAGCAAGGCACTTAACCACAATGACTCCAGTGAAACTGCTCATTTCAAGTCTAGTTCAGTAGTTGGAAGAGAATATTCAGGCAGCGCTTCAAGTATTTCACTGAGCACAGCAGGTTGCAGACCCTGGCAGGCTACTGTACTAGTTGTGAATCATAGTGCTAAGCAGGAGTTCTAATAGTGTTTTTTCAGACAGACAGAGAAAAAGAGTTGTGTGTTGTGTAGAGACGGAATGTGCTTGAGAAAGACAGAAACCCAAAGAAAGAAAACACAAGAAACAGTCAGTGTCTTCTGTGGCCGAGTGAGAGAGCACAAGAGGGGAAGGCACTGGAGGCTCCGTCTTAACTCCACACTCAGTCCTAGCTAAGACTTCCTAAATATATCTCTTCCTTTCACAAAGATCCTTTATATATTGGGGTTTGCTTTGCCAAAAGTTTCCCAGAGCTCAACTCTCAAGAGTTCCTCTGCTACAAGCAGCTAGAGAAAGTTGTTACAGAAGATGTCTGTAATATCAGTCCAGGGGTATGTGAGGCTGGGGGCAATGACATGAACATTCAAACCCAGGAGACAATAAGCAAACAAGAGTGTTGGAAAAAGGATGGTAGCAGGGGGACACTAGGACCCATGCAGGGGGCATTAGTCAATCAGGGGAGAGCCACAAACTAATAAGTAGGCTCATGGGCAACAGGTGTGGAGACTGCAGGCTGGCCCCACACTCAGACTAATTCAAATACCACCTAGAATTTTTAAAATAGTAATGTAATTGTAGTGGTAATATTAATATTAATAAATTAATAGGAATGACAGCAATAGGAATAATAATGACAGTATTATTAAAAGAGCTAATAACAACAACAACGGTAGTAGCAGTTGTCGAGCAGGAACACGGGGGCAGCTAGTGGCCCACGACCACAGATCCAGACTCTGCAGCTCCGGAGGTAGAAATACCTGCTGAAATCGATAGAAGAAGAGGAGAGAAACAAGAAAGCACAGAACTACGTCAGGTAGTCAACAATCCAGGACACAAGGGGGGCATCCACCTGCATCGCTGTCAGCTTCTCACCCAGCAGGGCTGGCCAGATGGTGTTGAAAGCGCTGGAGAAGTCAAAAAACATGATCCTCACTGTGCTTGCTGGCTTGTCCAGGTGGGTGCGGATGCGGGTCAGCAGGAAGATCATGGCATCCTGAACTCCCAGCCGGGGCTGGTAGGTGAACTGAAGGGGGTTCAGGAGGGGTCTGACCATGGGCCTCAGCTGTTCCAGCACCAGTCAGTCTGCCTGAGAGCCAGTTGAGGGGGGAGTAGGACTCTCCCAGGTAGATGGAGGAGGGGGGAGCAGTGGACTCAGAGGAGTCTGAGGGCCGACAGCAGCTGAGTTAGAGGGGGGATGAGCAGGAGCCGGTGTGTCGAATCTGTTAAAGAACAGATTAACTTTGTTGGCCCTGTCCAAGCTGCCTTCAACTCCTCTGCTGCCAGTCGGTCTGAAGCCATTGATGCTCTTCATGCCGCTCCAGACCTCTCTCATGTTGTTCTGCTGGAGTTTCCACTCCAGCTTCCTCCTGTACTTCTCCTTGGCCTCCCTGATCTTCGCCTTCAGGTCAGCCTGGATTGCCCTGGATTGTCCTCCCTAGTACCATCGGTAAAGGCCCTCCTCTTGGAATGAGGGAAGAGCTGTATGCATCCTTAACGTTAGCATACAGCAGGTCCGGTGTCCTCTCCTCTCTAGTAGGACAACTCACATACTTGGTGAAATTAGTCAGTATTGTTGAAACACTGACATGGTTGAATTAATATGAGTGTACTCGGGTGTTGAGTCTGGAATTGTGCTATGGCGGTGTGAATGGCGTTGCATGCCGATGCCGGGTTAGCAGAGGGGGGGGTGGAAACAGCCACAACAATGGCATGTGAGAATTGACGTGGCAAATAATATGGCCGGAGTCCCACAGCTAACAGATCAATGTCCGGGCTCCAGATACTCTTCTTGATAGTAACGTGATCAGGGTTACACTATCTGTTTTTGACCAGCACAGCAAGCTCCCCGCTTTTCCTCTTACCTCTCCCGGTGTGATCCCTGTTGGCCTGAACAGTCTGAAAGCCGTCAATGGAAACGTTATGATCCGGGATATCCTGGTGTAGCCATGTCTCTGAGAAGCACATCAAACTGCACTCAGGGAACTCCGTCTGACTCCGGGCTAACGCCGTTAGCTCGTCCATTTTATTTGCCAGTGATCTCATGTTGCCCATGACGAGAGAAGGCAACACTTTAAGACAGAAACTCGTTCACCCTAAGGACAAGATGCCCACACAAAAACAGAGCAATGTAGTTTACTCAATTCAATTCAGTGAGGAAAACTGCAAAGAACGGTACATAGGTGAGACTAAACAGCCACTTCACAAAAGACTTTATACGACACGCTAACTCAGGATTGCAGAGAGCCGTGCATTTGCATCTAAAAGCTACAAACCACACATTTGAACACAGTGAGGTGAAGATTCTAAGTAGAGAGAAGAGTTGGTTTGAAAGGGGTGTCAAGGAAGCCATTTTTGTGAAAAAAGAAAACCCCTCTTTGAACAGAAATGGTGGTCTGAGATTCAATCTGCCCAAAGTTTACCACAGTGTATTAGCACCTTGGTCACGCCAATCATATGCTAATCAGGTACTTAACAGTGATGAGGGAGGTGCAGCCAGAAAACAATAGGCCTGATTACTGATTACTGGTCCATCATGGAAACAATTAGGTCAGTTTCAGGTGAAACTAGTCAGAGTAATCAACAGATACTCAGGTAGACTCCTACCTGAGGGCAGGGCTGATGTAACACAGAGTAACTTAAATTTCCAGTTCCCGTCCATTTTTTTTCACAATTGAGAATGACTTCCGGATGGGAGCCGAAACGTCTTGATTCTGAAAACAGTTTCCAGATGAGTACGACTGAAACCTTTTCTACGATAGAACACTCCTGGACGAATGAGGGACTACACCGTCTTATCACTGTAATACTTGAAATAATTGTGCAATATACTCTGTTTTCAGTTTAATTTATTGATATTTCTTCATACTTCTATTACTGCAGTGCAATATTAACCGTCTCATAATCATCTTAATAAGCTACACTTAACTTGACAGTACTCATTATTGCACTATTACTTATTATATTGTATTATACCGTACATACTTATCAACCTCTACATCCGCTTGGTACTTACACTTATTTTAGCTTTCATACTTATATCCACTTTGTATGTAATTTATCTTAACTGTATTATAGTATATTATATTTTGATTTGTTTAGTACTTCAATTCCTTCTATTCTCAAGTGTGCATTGACGTGACAGTGAGCAACTGTAAGGAAAGTTTCCCCTCAGGGATCAATAAAGTATTTCTGAATCTGAAAAACAAATATAGCCCAAACTTATGTAATACTACATTTGTACTGTTTCAGTTTCTCACCTTCTCACAGACATACACAAACACTACCATACTGGTGTTTACATTTCAGATCCTATTAGGTTTGCTCTCGGGTTGCCCAGTCGATCAGCAGTAACCAATTGGCTACTGTGTGATAACATCATTACCCCACAGTCAGACGAAACAGCCCATCAAGCTTAACAGCCACACAGCTTACCAGAGGAAAACATTGGCAGCAGAACCTTAGAAACCAGTATATCAATTGTATTTTATTGACAAACATCTTCTTCAGCCAGTAATAACAGAATTACTGGATAACTGGTCAATATTACACTGACTGTGTGGACATCTCTACCTGAATATGATTCAGCGGAATGAATTAAGTTACTTGAGGTTACTAAAACTCAAATAAGCATATTGAATGCACAAATAAGTTATTTATGGAACAACTTCAAACTTATTTTCAATGAATCAATAAAAATGATAAATATGAAAGAGAAGACCCCTTTATCAGACAGAGGTAGAGTTATAGACTGCTATATACTGTACAGGGACAGGTAGGTAGTCACATCAGTGTCACAGGCAATAAATGCTGCAGAGTAGCATGTAATTATCTGTAAAAAAACAAAAACAAACAAACAAAAGAAACATGATGGATCTTCTTTCATTCACTTCTAAATGGTGGATGACATTTTATGAATACCTTGCTGTTCTGACAAGCATGCAGCACACCTAGACTAATGTGTTGAAAGATAAGGGAGATGGACAAGAAGAAAGAGAACAAACCAGAGAGGAGAAAATGAATGAAGAATAGGCATAATGAGAAAAATGCAAAAATGGACACAAAGACAAAGGAAGACCAAAAAAAGACAAGTGGTAATGAGTGGATCAAAAGAATATGGGAAAAAGGAAGGGAGAAGAAGAAACGGGATGAAAGAATAATCATAAAGGCGAGTGAAAGAATTTGATGGAATTCAACAACAAATACACCACAGAGTGTGTGTTCAGGTGAGAAGACCTCCCCACACCTTGTGCTGTCATAGCTCACAGGAGAGATTGAATGGCTGTCTGAAAATCAATAGAAGCCATTCAGCTCCACACATCAGTCACTGCAGTAAGGGATCCACAGCACAGCAGCTCTGAACCAAGAAGTGCCTTTGTGTGTTCTCAAACACCAGTGCTCATGTCTCCACACACACACACACACACACACACACACACACACACACACACACACACACACTTTCAGAGCAGTGTTCCTTTGTTGGTGAGATGCTGTACTCTCTATTCTTCAAGGGCCAAAAAAGAGCTTTTATAAAGATAGAAAAACCATCTTATTGAAACTCCTACTTATTATTTTGTTGTAGAGGGTATGCACTAACATACCAGTCCCCTGGTATCCTAATGGGTAAACCTGTGTTCATTTAAGGAAAACAGCCAAATTACTTCAGATCTACAAATGATCTGTGACCAGAAATGACTGAAGGTCAAAAATTCCAGCGACCTTTGTATGAAGAAAAACTTTATTGGTAGTACTTTATACATGTGTTGCTGTTTTTTTTTTTTTTTACCTCTTTCTCAAGCAACAACAGCAACAACAGGACTTAAAATTCTCAGCTTTTTTTCTGAAGGCAAGGGACACACAGCTGAAATGTGCACTGTACCATTCTTCTTTAATTGTTTTTGCACAAAACATACTTATTTAGATATTTAGCACAACTCTACTATATTTAGTTGAAGACATCTTTTTTCTCCTTATTTTTGTTTGACTGGTCAGGATCCTGTATCTGTGATCTGCTAACTCCCTGTGAGCCTGATCGCTGCTTGAGATCCTCTAGCAGGGCCCTAGTAATGGTTCCAAAATCTGGACTTGTCACTAAAGGTGATGGGGCCCCTCAGCTGTGGAACTCCCTTCCACGAGATCTCAGGAAGGCAAACTCAGTGTCTGCTTCTTACAACTCACTTTCATCTTAACTGATGGTATTTGTTTTAATTGTTTAATATTTTGGATTTTATTTGCTTTTATTCTTTGTTTTTACTGTAAAGCACTTTGTAACTTTGTTTTGAAAGGTGCTACATAAATTAAGTTATTGATTTGTGATGATGTTCTTGCATTCCAAAATGTTGTGACTTACTTTTGTAGAGTACCAACCTCAACCCTGTCTCATCTACATCCTCTTGAGTTGGCCATTTCTTACATTTCCCAGAATGCCTTTTGACATCTAAGAGGGTGGTTCTCTGTGCAAAGTGACACCAACATCAACAGTATATTGTGTTTAAGTGAAAACACCAACATGCACCATGCTATTGGTTGATATTCACAAAAGTCAGTGAGGGAGACGGGGACTGATCTGCAAGCTGCAATGCATTCTAGTCTTGAGGCTGCTGTCAGTGGAGAAACTGGGATGTGTGATGGATTTATTTCTGGATACGCATTTACAGCCTAGGGTGACTATGAGGTAAGCACATTGCTGTCTCACTTTTCATTTACAACCTGAGGCCAATACAATGCTGGAAACTACAAGGTAACAGCACAGGTACAACACACTGGACCTCTCACCGGGCACTTCATGCCTATAGCTGGTTAAATCAAATGTCAAGCGGTGGAAAATGAGTTTTTCTCAGTTCAGTTTAAAACCCATAGTATGTATTTACCTTTATATACCATTTGAAATTCTACCACAATTGCAAAACTCAAAATCACTGCTACATTTTCTTCCTGTAGACAGCAAGAGATGGACAGAAAAACACTCCTGCCAACTAATGAATTAGTTATATTTCACATTTGTCAATGCTACATGCAAATATTTCCATTTATAGGTGAAAATGTATGATTGCAAGCTTTGTTAATATTGTGCAACCCTTTCTCTAACTTATCTGTTCACATCATCTCGTCTAATCCTTCAGCTCTGTGTTTGTTGACGTGCAATCAGCAGGACAATACTAATGTCCTCACTAATTTTTCTACCCATATGAGGGCATTTTGACAAAAACGGACATGTCAGGCCTTGTAAGGATGGTGTCTTACTTGTGAGACTTGTGGTCCAGGATGTTGTGGTCCAGGTCAACGTGGGTGATGAGTCTCCTGATGTAAAGAGCCTTCATGTCTTTGGTTACAGACAGCAGACTTTGGCAGAACTTCACACCCATCTCCTGCAACTCCCTGGTTCCTGTCTGCAGGCCCTGCACGCACACACACACACACACACACACACACACAGTTAATTGTACGTATTTATAATCACAAGTGTGATCCCATCCTCCTGGATAACTATCACCCAATCTCCAAACTGCCTTTTATTTCGAAGATTCTTGATAAACATGTATCTAAGCAGCTTCTTGCTGCTGTGTAAAACAATAATACCTTTGAAAAGTTCCAGTCTAGTTTTCATCAGCACCACAGCACTGAGACAGCCCTTCTCAAAGTCATTAATGACCTTTTAATGAATGACGACGCAGGTATATGTTCAATTCTTGTGCTGCTGGACTTAAGTGCTGCCTTTGACACAATTGATCATCATCATGTTTTAGATAGACTGAGGCATATCTGGCACTGCACTAAACTGATTTTCATCATATCTGTCCAATAGGAAATTCTGTGTGAGAACTAATAACTTCATGTCATCCTTTTCCCATATCAACTAGTCCCATATCAAATCAATTCTGGGACCAATACTGTTCTCCTTATACATGCTTTCTTTGGGTGATGTAATCCGCAGACATGGGATTTCTTTTCATTGTTATGCGGATGACACACAGTTGTACCTCCCTGTCAAGCCCACTGACCTTAGTATGCTGAGTTCTCTGCAGGACTGCCTGCCTGACATAAAAAAACTGGATGTCGATACATTTTCTTCCGCTCAACTCAAATAAAACTGAAATCCTTGTATTGGGCCCCAACACATCACCAAACAAATACTGCCATCTACTGGTAACCTGTTACAACATATCAAGCCTGTTGCAAGAAATCTTGGTGTCCAGTTTGATAGCAATTTATGTTTTGAGCAACATATCACTAAGCTTGTCCAATCATGTTTCTATCACCTCAGAAACATTTCAAAAATCTGATCTATTTTAAATCTTACTGATGCAGAAACTGTTGTACATGCTTTTATCTCCTCATGCCACGATTATTGTAACAGCCTGTTCACTTGTCTTAATCAAAAAACTTTGACATGACTGCAGACTGTACAGAACTCAGCTGCTCGGCTGTTAACCAGGACAAAGAGGTACAATCACATCACACCTGTTTTAGCCTCTTTACATTGGCTCCCTGTTTGTTTTAGGATTGATTTTAAGATATTGTTGATTACTTTTAAGGCTCTTCGTGGCTGTCTTCTGTCTGTTCCTGAGTCCAGGATGAAAACTAAGGGGGACAGAGCTTTTGCCATCACGGCCCCGAGGCTCTGGAACAGCTATACCTGAGCTGTCTGTTTTTTTTATTGCTTTTATGTATTTATTAATTTTATTTCTTTATATTTCATCATTCACTGTGGTGTTTTATTTCTCTTGTTGTGAAGCACTTTGTACTTTGTTTTGATAAGTGCTCTATAAATAAAGTTATTTTTATTATTATTATTAATTTTAGTATGCACACATGTAAACACAGGCACCGACTCACACACGTTTTAGGTTGTTTTTTTTACTGGAACCAGAGCTGTGTGTGAAGAAAATAGACTGATAATTTGAGTATGTATGAACAAATCTCTATCAGTGAATCTTTAACCTGTTACTGAATCACCATTGTCACTGACCGAATCAGTGGCTTCTGGCAGTAGCGCTCCTCACTTGTGACATAATGCCATGGTCAGCTCAGCTGTGATTCACAGTAGCTTACTCCCTTATTCTTAACAGGCTGCTGAGCACTTACCTCATGTACAGTGTTTGTAGAGGCTAGTTTTGTGCTGAACTAAGTGTGAGAACTCATACCACAAACATACTGAGCATACCACTGAACTGAAGCCAGTCAGAATCAGCGCTAAACGTCGGGCCGTATGAACGCTGATACATTCACTTGCTGTTGTACGTACTGAAGTGCATTTGAACGGTGATGCGACTCCCTTACCTTAGGGAAAAAGGGACCAAAGTATTTACAGTGAGAATTATTTTGATTGATGATTGATCATGACGACAAAATTTAAGTAGAAATGAAGTGCATTTAATGACCTTGAAAATTCATGGACTGAGATGTTTTGATTAATGCAGCTTAATTCAAGTAAGACCCTGTATATTTCACAAACATTTTGTCAGTTCGCAGTCACTGATTAATATCACACAACAGCAACCCACCTCTTCATGACATCAACTTCCTGTTCTAAACTCCTATTTGTGAGAAAATCTGCTTCTGCTGCACAATGTAGAAACCAGAGGTTTGACCAGAGAGCTATACAAGTAGCCACACAAAACAAGTAACAGCTCAAAGCTAAAAAGCCTGTTGGTTTAAGTCCAACAAACTCTTACAGTATATGATAAGCATGCAAATGTTATCAATGGCGTCAGTACAAGCCATCACTGCTCATTATTGAGTGGAGGGTGGAAACACTGGGCCTCATGCAAGACCCACTCATATGAACAAATTCATTCTTAATTGGCATGTATTGTGGATGAAGCTTGCCCACAAATAAAGCAGAACATGTAGCCTTATATAGTAACTTAAGGCCGTTGATTATGCAAATGATAAAAGTTCATGAATGTGCACCTCCTCATGAACAGGTGGCATTCATCAGGCCCAAACCAACAATTTATGACAAGTTTGTGCAGTTAAGAGTTTGGTGGAACAAACACACACACACACAAGCTCTCTCTCTCTCTCTCTCTCTCTCTCTCTCTCTCAAAGCACCAGCATTTTATACTTCAGGAAACTTTCTGGTATATTTCAACCTGAAGTATTTCCAATAAACGTGGCTCTGTTGGTCTTGCTAACTCTGTTGTAGAGATTATATCGGGGCAAGCTGCAGGAGCCTCCTACAGCTTTCCGAATAAACCTGATTTTTACATGAATCATTTGAAACGCTTGTCTCCGAGTCTGACCAAAAGTAAAGACAGAGAGCGGCCGCCTGGAACGCCCATTCCTGCCAACTCTATAGGCATCTACATCGTCCAGGAAAATGTGATACTAGTTGCTACTGTTTATTGCTGGTGGGTCACACCATATTGCAATCTCTCGCATTGAATATTGATACTGATAATGTGTTATGATTCACTGTCTTTTTGAAAATTGCTCATGTTCAAAAATTCATTAACTGCAGTTATTGATTTAGCTTAAAGCTTTCCACAGAGAAAACATACCACTGCTGTCTGTTTATTCTGTTTATTCCCTAATTATGTAGCATATTTTGCATTATTCCCTCTATATTCAATGTATGCCCATCCCCCTATCTTTCACTTTCTGTTTTCGGATTTTGTTGGCTTTTGTTGTGACTTATTTGTATTGAACGGGCGCTCCAGCTTACCAGATCCAGCCACACTATGAAGGACCTTACTCCAAACAACAAGCCAACGGGGAGGACATCCTACGCCGGTGATGTTAAACCCAGAAAGTGGAACGTCCCATCGGCGACTGCTTTGCACCTACTGCAGAGCTAAAGTTTCATGTAGCTTATGCAACTGCAGACACCACCAGTCAGTTTGTGAACAGTCAGAAGCTAAGCCAGACGTTGACCCTACCAACAGTGGAACTACTACAGATGCTGTGTTGTCTTCTGTGACTAGTCCTGTAAAGGTAAAGACAGATATTCAGAACACAGTACTGCTTCAGACAGTTAAGGCATGGACTGTAGGCCCAAAAGAGAGAAAGATAACTTGCTGTCTGTTAGATGGAGGCAGCCAGCATAGTTTAATTCACAGAAGCATAGTCAGAGCACTAGGGTTGCCAGTTGTAAGGCAAGAGACACTCAACCTCCATGTTTTTGGTTCCACCTCTCCAGAACAGAGAAAGGCAATATTGTGAGAGTTCAGCTTGAGAACATGTGGAACACTGAAACGAGACTTGAGATAGAGGCAGTAGAGACTCCTCAGGTGTGTACAGCTCTGATTAACCTTCCTCTGGTGTTCGGGTCGGCACCGACCCGTTTCCAAGTTTTAAATGCATTAAAAAACACGTAAATTAGTTTATTGCGTCAAGGCTTTTTGACTTTGTCAAGAACCTCTATATCAACAAAATAAAACAAAAAAAATTTTTTTCACTAATTTATAAAATGCTCTGGTTGAAATTATGACCTTTGTGTTGTTCGGGTCGGTTTCGACCCGGTTATAAAAGTCAGATTATAAAGCAATAATTAGAACCAAAACTTAAATCATAAGTGAACTGTCAGCCAAAACACTGACAGACAGCTCCTCTCCCAATCATGTGAGCTTTAGGGGATGCTCATTTTGCCTTGTTTTCCAGTATTCCTGCACAAAAACAAAACAAACTAAGACGGGCATGTCCAGACATGTTACGTCAATTCCACTCATTTGAGTGGTCATTTGACTTGCAGAGTGCACATCTCCAATTTGCAGCATGCGAAAATGAGAAGAGGACTTACAGTGACCCAAGTTCTGGATAGCCTTTTTGGTGAAAATGAGGGAGAGGACACAGAGCAGCATAGCGATACGGATGAGCAGGTTTCTGAGGAGGAAGACAATGTGGATTCTTGCTGGAGTGTACAGATCCTGCAATGAGGCCACTGATAGTCTTTGGGACGCATCGACAGGCAGAAATATTTTCCGCGCAACAATGTCACTTCAGACCTTTCGCATGATATCAAGAGTCCTCAGATTTGACAACAGAGATACCAGAGCAAGATCTGACAAGCTTGCCCCCATCAGGGATGTCTGGGAGAGATGGACGCAGCTCCTTCCACTGATGTTCAACCCAGGGGCAGAGGTGACAGTGGATGAACGTCTTGTCCCTTTCCGAGGAAAATGCCCTTCCGCAATACATACCCAGTAAGCCAGGGAAGTACGGCATAAAAATCTGGGCAGCCTGCGATGCAAAAACCAGCTATGCCTGGAATCTACAGATTTACACAGGCAAAGCTGCGAGTGGCATCCCTGAGAAGAACCAAGGAAAACGTGTGGTCCTCGATATGACTGTTGGACTGCAGGGTCACAATATCACTTGTGACAATTTTTTTTACCAGCTATGACCTTGGACAAGAACTTCTCAGGAGGAAACTTACCATGGTGGGCACAGTGAAGAAAAATAAACCTGAGCTACCTGCTGAAATCTTGCAGGTGAAGGACAGGGCTCCACTTTCCTCAAAGTTTGCTTTTACAGACACCACCACTGTTGTCTCATATTGTCCAAAAAGAAAACGGAATGTGATACTTATGTCGACTCTTCACAAAGATGCAGCTGTGTCATCAGGAAGTGACAAAAAGCCCACAATCATCCTCGACTATAACAAAAACAAAGGAGGAGTGGACAACCTGGACAAGCTGACTGCCACCTACACTTGCCAGCGAATGACCAGGAGATGGCCAATGGTTGTGTTTTACAACATCCTTGATGTGTCTGCATGTAACGCATTTGTGTTGTGGACCCACATCCACCAAGGGTGGAACTCAACCAAAAAAGCCAAGCGGAGAATGTTTCTTGAGGAGCTGGGAAATTCACTTGTCAAGCCACACATTGAGCGAAGGGAACAGTTGCCCAGAGACCCAGACGCTGCCGCCTTGGTCAGACAGCTGCAGAGCTCACCTTGCACTCCGTCCACACCCTCAGCAACACAAAGAGCATCCACAACAGCTTCCTCCTCAGTCAGCCCTGCCTCAACACCAACCAGAACAGCCACAGCCACAACCCCACTCAGGCCACCTGATTCTAAAAGAAAGAGGTGTCAAGTCTGCCCAAGCAGTAAGGACAGAAAGACAAACGTATTGTGCTTCAAGTGCAAGAAATATCTCTGCAAAGAACACACTAAAAGTGTCACTTTTGCCACACATGCATCTAAACACACACACATACACATGCATGTTCTTGCACACAGAGACTTTTACTCTGAATTGGTATTTTGGTTTGATTTGCTGGATTGGTTGTTGTTTGTTTGACCTTGCAAATCTATATTTTGTGTTATGACCTGTTCTGCTTTTCATTTTGTGTTTATATTAAAGTTCTATTGCTGAAAAAAATACTTTTTTGCCTTTTTCTTGAAGTAAATATATATGGGTCGAAACTGACCCGTAACACCATAGATGTTACTATAGTTAATAATATTAAAATTAAAAAATAAATAAAACAAATTTATTTAAGAGATGTGTTCTAATAGTGCTTAGTAATAGTCAGGTAACACAACAACCTTTTATTTATTTATATGATTCTGTTGAGGTTCATTTTACCATTTTTTTTTATTGAAATCGAGGGGTATACTGACAAAAAAAAGGCCCAGAGGCCCACACCAAAAATATTAAAACCAATATTTTCATGTATATGGAAGCCTAACAAGGTAACCAAGAGATGAGAAACAAATTGGATGATAGCTAATTGTTTTTAGTGTATTTTACAGCTGATTTAAGACACGGGTCAAAACCGACCCGTTAACATAAGAGATGGTAACAGAAAGCGAACACATAAGGAAGGTTAAGGTCCCGAGCGAGCCCATTCAAACAGAAATATAGAAAAGAGGGCTGCAGCTTGCAGACTTTCCACTAGAGGGTGCTAACGACCAAGAGTTGCAAGTGTTAATAGGAGCAGATTTCTACTGGCAGGCAGTTACCAGTAAGTCACTTGTAGCAGTTGAATGCATTTTTGGGTGGGCTTTACAGGGGCCAGTGGCTACCTCCAGTGTTACAGACACCACTTGCATGCACATTAGTTTGACTGAAGACACCCAGATCTCTAAAGAGCTACATGCATTCTGGGAAGTGGAGTCCTTGGGCATAGTCAACAGTCAGACAGAGAGCCCAGAGGACTCGGATGTCCTACGAGACTTTGAAAAGACAACCACATTTGAAAATGGCCGCTACCAAGTAGAGTTGCCATGGCGAGCAGATAAGACACAACTTCCAGACAACTTAAGGGTAGCAAAGAGATGTTTTGAGAGTCTTGTGAAAAAAACTGAAAACTGATGCAACCTTTTATGCCAGGTACAACAATGTTGTAATACAGGACTACCTCCAGCAAGGCATTTGTGAGGATGCAATAGAGGATACAACAGTGGAACAACAAACAACAAACAAGAGACTGTGAAATATTACATGCCACATCACGCTGTTGTACGAGAAGACAAGGCCACAACAAAACTTAGAGTGGTATTTGATGCATCATCACATGAGGAAGGTTGCTCATCACTCAATGACTGTTTGTACACTGGACCAAACCTAAACCCAATCCTGCTGGACGTGCTTATTCAGTTCAGACTGCACGAGATAGCATTCACTGCAGATATAACCAAGGCTTTTCTCCAGATCTCTCTTTCAGAAAAGGACAAAGACGCTGTTAGGTTCCTGTGGCTCCACGGACCTCCAACTAAAGACTGTAAAAATGAGGTACGTGTCTTCCAGCCCATTCTTGCTCGCTGCCACAATAGGAAAACATCTCAAACAATTCGAAAAAAACAACCAAAGGCAGTACAGACACTCAGAGACTCTTTGTATGTTGACAACTTCATTTCGAGCTCACCAGATGTGCAGGAGGCTGTACATGTGACAACAGCAGCAAAGGACATTCTCTGTCAGGCAGGCATGAACCTGTGCAAATGGGTAACCAACTCAGCTGATCTGAGAGCAATGTGGAAAGAAAAAGGAGTACAGTGCACTGGAGAGTCAGAGTCCTGTGGAAATGTGCTCAAGGTTCTAGGACTCGTGTGGAGACCAGAGGAGGACGATCTTGTGTTTGATCAAAGAGGACTAATGAACATTTTAAAAGACAAGGAAAACACAAAGAGAGGTGTACTACAAACATCAGCCCGCATATTTGACCCCATTGGGTTTCTCACTCCCTTTACTGTTAGAGTGAAGTGCCTTTTTCAAGAAATGTGGGAAAGAGGGCTCAGTTGGGATGAACCATTACCCACTGATTTGACTGACAAATGGGAACAGTGGTGTGCAGAGTTACCACTACTCCATCTGGTGGCCATTCCCAGGTGGTACCACATTGAGATCCAGCCAGACTCACACACTGTAAAGTTGCATGTCTACTGTGATGCAAGTGAAAAGGCTTACAGTGCTGTGGCATATCTACAAGGACAAAACAAACAAGGAGAGACTGTTACAAGTTTTGTGGCCTCAAAGTCGCGAGTTGCACCACTAAAGAAAATGACATTGCCTCGTTTGGAGCTGATGGGTGCACTTGTTGGGGCGAGGTTAGGACACAGTCTTCTCAAACCACTGAACATGGAGAAGGACCAGCTAAACCTGTGGACGGACTCGATGATCACTCTTCATTAGATCGGCAGCTCAGCCCAGAGGTGGAAGTCTTTCGTGGACAATAGAGTGACTGAAATACAAGGGCTCACCAGCCCAGAGTTGTGGTCCCACTGTGCTGGCAAAATGAACCCTGCTGACTTGCCTACACGAGGTCATCATGCACAGAGCCTTATTGAGAGCCAGCTATGGTGGAATGGACCCACTTCACTGTCCACAGCTGTAAGGGAAACGGACATTGATGAGAACTATGTGGTTAATGAGGTAAACACTGAGCTGAAATCAAAGTATCAGACTGTTGTACAACTTACTAGCACAGAACAAACTGAACCTCTGTTAAACTTAGAGAAGTACAGTAGACTTAAGACTGTGTTAGGAATAACTGCATGGGTCAAACGGTTTGTTATTAATACGCGGTCCAAGCAGAAGGTTCAGGGAGAGTTAACTGCAGAGGAGATTAATGCAGCAGAAACGTACTGGGTAAAGGTGACACAAAAGAGCTGTTTTAGTTCTGAACTATTCCAGTTAAGGTCAAGACAAGATGTGAAAAGAGACTCAAAAATCAAAGACTCGAAACCTTTCTCAGATGAAAATGGTCTACTATGTGTTGGGGAAGACTTCAGAACACTGATTTTAGTTTCAGAGAGCAACACCCCTGGGTATTACCTACAAATCACAAATATTGTGATTTTCATGACATTACTGGTTCAGTCATGTCATGAAAAGTTAATGCATTCTGGTGTAAGAGACACTTTGATTCAAGTCAGAGAACATTACTGGATTTTGAGGGGTAGACAGCTTGTAAAACGCATTGTTTCAGGTTGTTACATTTGCAGAAAACTAAAAGTAAAGGCAGCACAACAAATTACTGCTCCTTTACCTCGAGACAGAGTGACTGAGTTACAGGGGTAGATTTTGCAGGACCCTTGTATGTTAAAACTAGGGAGCAGTCTACAAAGGCATACATCGCTCTTTTTACATGTGCGGTAACTAGAGCTGTGCATTTAGAGTTGGCGTCAGATCAGACAACTGAAAACTTCCTCTTAGCTTTAAAAATGTATTGCCAGACAAGGGCTATGTAGGATCATTTTTCCAGGTAGGGGATGGTCTTATACGTTCATGTATTGTTCGCACTCCGACAGGTAGTTTGTTAAGAAGACCTGTTCAGTTGTTATACCCTCTTGAAATATGTTGAGGTATTATTCGTCCGATAGGTGATGAACAGCTGTTCATCGGGCGGGAGAATGTTGTGACTTATTTGTATTTAATATGTTATGCAGTTGCAGCCAGAGTTCAATAAAAAATATGAACTCTTAAGTTCTAGAAAAGACATCCGCCTCTGTCATCATTGGGAAGCTTTCACGTCGTAATAGCTTTGTCTATCTACGGCTACCTTTCTCAACTCTCCCTTTCCAGTAAGTGACATGCAGCTCAATGGTCTGAATGGAAAATGACACAAGGAACACTATGTGCGTCTCCACTGGTGTCCTATTTCCCATGAGGCTTCTAATATTTAAAAGACAAAAATAAATAAATAAAATTAATCGACCAAAACAGCTACATCAATGTAAGGCAGATGATGTGTGTGTCCCTCATACTGTGTGAGAGAGCTGGCTGTTCAATAATTTAAAGAGCAGGAAAGGTTTACATTTGCAGCATGAAGAGAGATCTGGCCTGTTTGCAATAGAAACAAAATCAATGTCTGTGCTGTGCGTGTGTGCGCCCTCGCAAAGTGAGGACACACACAAGTTTAATTCAATTTATTGATATTTGTATCACATATTGGAAGGAAACAACAAAAACAGTAAATTAAACTGTTATCTGGTAATATATAATAAAAAGACATAAGGTGATATTTACTAATGATTGGCGGCCCATTCTTAAGCAGCAAGCAAATTGCATCTGTCCCTATCTACTGAAGGACCACACCGGGGCTTCTGTTCCGGTGCTGAAAATGGTAGGAGGGAATGGAAATTCATCTGATTTATCACTGCAGCACGAGTCTGAAATGTAACGCCTTAGAAAAGCAAATAAAAGCAGTGGCACTGTTTTCAGACACATGGAGGGAGAGAGACTAAAGCCAGGTCAAAACAGTGGCAAACACAAATTAAGATGCTTTATAAAGTTACTTTAGCGCATCTCAGCGCTCAGCACCACAACAAGAGAGCAGCAAGTCAACAACCTTTTTTCTGTTCACATGACTTAACATTTGTTTGCTTGAATGTGTGGTTTTCCTGACATTTAATGACTCACAGCAGGACCAGTCCAGTGCAATGATAGAAGCAGTCAGTAATACTTTTTTTGTCTGTTTACAGAAAACCATGAATCTCCCACATTGATTTTTCATCTCATTCAAATCATTGATCTTTGTTGAGCTGAACATCAGGCTATTTAACTCATATTTCCGCACATACAGCCTTGTGCAGGATGGATACACGCCTGCAGCGCCAAAGGTATCGTCTCTTCAGCCAGTATTCACAGTTCAGGAGCCGAAAACACTTTGTTTTGTGTTCCATCCAGACATGTCAAGAGTCAGGTACAACACTGACATCAGATCTCATTTAGAGACACTGAATGCAAGTCAGATTAACTGTGGTCATTTACAGTCTTATTAAATACCCAGATAAATTGTAAAATTGTGGAGACAAAGTTTTGCACCCCTCTGTAATTTGTGGCTCAGCAAATACCCCGATAGGCCTTTAGTTTCACAGTGGTGCGTGCTGGCAGGAAAGAGACAAAAGGTGGAGCTAATTAAAAATAATCTGCGTTCTCACAGTTTGACAGAAGTTAATCTGTCAAATTTCAGTTCATCAGCGACATCCAACAGCCTGTAGACAAACTAATATTTACCTCCAGCTGCTGACAAATCTGAGGACAAACACTCACTTCATCAGCTGAGAAAAAAGGAAATGTATATTTCATTTCTTGTGTGAATTTCACAGTGCCAAGCAGGGAACTTCGGGGAAATGAGGGATAGGACCCAATCAAACAATTTAATAAAAGGAAGAGGTTTACATGGGTAACATGAAGGCAGTGGTCAAAACCAGGGGAGCAAGCCAACAGGCAATCCACAGTAAATCCACAAGGCACACAGACTAAGGGCCGGAAAGCTTAACACACTGACAATGAGGGGGTGAAGACACAGAGACTAAACACACAGGTAAGGGCAGGATAACTAGACACAGGTGAAACTAATTCTTCTTCTTCGTAAAGGTTTATGGCGGTTGGCGACCAACGTTATGGTGCATTACCACCACCAACTGGAATGGAGTGTGGATCGGGACTCTAACTATACATTCACTTATGATTAAATAAAAGAAAATAAACTGAGAAAAAAATCAATAAAAAATTAATTAATTAATTTAATTTAAAAAAGTTCATTTAAATAACTAAACACACCATAGCTATATTCTCTTTATCAAATTTGTTCTCCTAAGATAATGAAACAACAACAGCTAACACTTCTCTCTAGAACGTCTTTGTAAAAGATCTCTTAAATCAAACCTCATCTTTATTTCTTTAAGGTTCAGTCTCAGTTCTCTTCTCTCAGCATCATATTTTGGACAGTAAATCATAACATGTTCTAAAGTTTCTTCTTGATCACAGAATGTACATCTTCCTGTATCATGTTTTCCTATTTTACATAATGTACTGTTTAATCCTGTGTGACCAAGCCGTAGCCTGGATATTATTGTTTCCTCTCTCCTGGTTCTCCCCATTTTCCTCATCACACCGACTTTTCTTTGAATGTTGTATAACCACCTTCCTGTTCTCTCTTCTTCCCACTGCTTTTGCCACCTTTCTTTCAATTTCACCTTAACTGTGGTTTTCATTTCGGTTTTACTAAGGGCTACTGTAACGTCAGTGTGATTCGTTTTTGTGGCTTCTTTTGCATACTTGTCAGCTATTTCATTTCCTTTGATTCCTATATGTGCTGGAATCCAAACAAATGTCATATTTAGCCCCATCATTTGAATCCTATATAGTGTTTGTTGTATCTCTATTAAGACATCTTGTTTGCTTCCAGCTGATTAATGACGAGCTGGAGTCAGAGCATATTACTGCTCTCAGAGGCCTCTTCAACCCATCGCAGTGGTGACAGAATCACCAGCATCTCCCCAGTATACACCGATACAATAACAATTATAATGTTGAAATCTGGAACTATGAATGAAATACCAATTTTGTTAGCTGTGTTCTTTGAAGCATCTGTATAAATCTGAAAATAGCTGTGGTAGATACTTTCTATATATGTCTGTATTATCTGTGGATATAAAATAAGCTCCTTATCTTTGTTCTTTTGGCCAAGTCATGTGAGAGCTACAGTCGGGTCAGGGAGTATCCAAGAATGTATTACTGGGAATGATACTGCTGGACTAATGTTTATTTCAGTTATTCCTAGTTCTTTTGCTTTCTGCTCAATTGTCCATCCAAAACTTTTTGTTTCTCTCCTTTTCCCAACAGGGTTTTAGTGCATCTAGCATTGGATGATCTTCATTATGTCCCTTTAAATGAACCCAGTAGTTTAAAGATAGCTGTATTCTCCTTAATTCCAGTGGCATTTCTCCCATTTCCACTTGTAATGCTGATGTTGGGGTTGTTCTGATGCCACCTGAACATAGTCTTAAAGCCTGATATTCAGAATCAGAATCAGAAATACTTTATTGATCCCCGAGGGGAAACTCTTTTGTTACAGCAGCTCAATATCAAGTCAGTGCACACAGGAATAGAAGTACTGAGCAAATTAAAATATAATACACTATAATACAGGCCAGATAAATTAAGTACCAAGTGGGTATAAGTATAAAATTTAAGTTTAAGTGTAAAAGACAAAAGCAAAGTGGATTTACCGGTTGATGATGAGTATGTACGGTATAATAATACAATGTAATAATCCAAGTAGTAAGTAATAGTGCATGAACTGTCAAGTTAAGTGTAGCCTATTAAGATTATAATGAGACGGAGGATATTGCACAGTAGTAATAGAAGTATGTATAAATATCAATAAATTAAACTGAAAACAGAGTATATTGCACCGGAGTATTAAACAGAGTATATTGCACAATTATGTCAAATATTGCAGTGATGTTAATATTCAATGTCCAGTTTAGTGACCTAGGGTCATACAGACTGCCACAGGCAGGAATGTCTTCCTGTGGCGCTCTGTGGTGCTTTTTGGGGGGATGAGTCTTCTTCTGAAGGTACTCCTTTGTTTGACCAGCTCGTCATAGAGTGGGTGGGAGACACTGTCCAAGATGGCATGTAGTTTAGCCAGCATCCTCCTCTCTGACACCACAGACAGAGTCCAGCTCCACCCCCACATGTTACTGGCCTTACGGATCAGTTTGTTGAGTCTGTTAGCATCCACTACCCTCAACCTGCTGCCCCAGCATGCAACAGCATACAGGATAGCACTGGCCACCACAGACTCATAAAACATCCTCAGCATTGTCTGGCAGATGTTGAAGGACCTCAGTCTCCTCAGAAAATAGAGGCGGCTCTGGCCCTTCCTGTAAAGAGCTTGAGTGTTCTCAGCCCAGTTTATTGTCCATGTGTACTCCCAGGTATTTGTAGTCCTCAACAATGTCCACACTGACCCCCTTGATGGAAACCGGGGTCACTGGTGCCTTGGCCCTTCGTAGGTCTACAACCAGCTCCTTAGACTTTGTCGTATTGAGCTGCAGATGGTTCTGCTCACACCATGAGCCAAAATTCCCCCCCAGGACTCTGTGTGGTGGCTGAAGTCTGTGGTGTAGATGGTGAAGAGGAAGGGAGAGAGGACAGTCCCCTGAGGGGCCCCAGTGTTGCTGATTACGCTGTCCAACACACAGTGCTGCAGATGCACATGCTGTGGTCTGCCAGTCAGGTAGTCAACAATCCAGGACACAAGGGGGGCATCCACCTGCATTGCTGCCAGCTTCTCACCCAGCAGGGCTTGCTGGCTGGTGTTGAAAGCATTGGAGAAGTCAAAAAACATGATCCTCACCGTGCTTGCCGGCTTGCCCAGGTGGGTGTAGATGTGGTTCAGCAGGAAGATGATGGCGTCCTCAACTCCCAGCCGGGGCTGGTAGGCGAACTGAAAGGGGTCCAGGAGGGGTCTGACCATGGGCCTCAGCTGTTCCAGCACCAGTCTCTCGAGGGTCTTCATTATGTGGGAGTCCTTGGAGCCACTGGGACGCGGCGTCTTCAGCACAGGAACGAGGCAAGATGTCTTCCACAGAACAGGGACCCTTTGAAGACTCAGGCTCGGGTTGGAGACATGTTGAAGGACTCCACATAGCTGGGGGGCAACAGGCTTTTAGCACCCTGGGGCTAACGCCATCGGGGCCTGCAGCCTTGTACTGAATTTTGTCTAACTTTCTGAGAGATGTACTTGCTGAAGTTCCAAATGCTACACACCCATTATCTAATACTGGTCCTATTAGTCCTGTAGATGGTTTTCAGTGCTGATCTCTCTGCCCCCCATTCACTTCCCACCAGACATCTCATTACATTTGTGAAACTAATTAGGGTGGGGCAAACAATCAAAACTGGAGGGTTTCCCTCCAGTTTTGACAAAGACAGGAAGTAAAACTACAAGACACATGAGGGGAGGAAAAGATTTCAAAATAAAACAGGAAATAACTAAACTCAAAACCCTCAAACATGACAGTTTTGTTTTATATTTATATATTTATATTTTATATTTTATTCTATTTCTGCGTGCATACATGTGTACATTTTTTTCTCATTTCACATGTCTTAAAACTACATCTGACTATACTGTATATTAATTTATCACATGTGAAATGGTGTTCCACATGTGATATTATATGTGAAATTGTTGGGTTTTTTTGTTTTGTTTTTTTTTTACTTTTTATTTTTGCATTTTTTAATTTTCACAATGAACAAGATAGCAACTGGTAGGGTGCTACAAATACAGATCTTCCATTTGTTTCATATATTTGAGTGGGTTACATAGTTGGTCCATTTCCACCATCGTAATTTACATTTATGTGCATCCAATCTCAGGTCGTGGGTCATTTTTTCCATTGTAAAAATTTCCGCCATGATATTCTTCCATTGGTCCAGACTCAAAGGCTTACTTTTCAACCAATTCCTCGTTATAACTTTCTTACTTGATATCAGCATCACTTTGAATAGATGAATGTCTTCCCCTCTAACAACATCTTTAGTTAACAGGCCTAAATACAGAGTCTGTAGGTCATTCGATATTTTGTAACCCAAAATCTTTTCCATTTCTATTACAATAGATTCCCAGTAGGGGCGAATTTTTATACATGACCAAAATATATGAGAATGATTGACATTGACATCCCCGCAGAGTCTCCAACACTGTTGGGTTTTTTTTTAACTGTTTGCTTTTAATGAGGGGTGTAATAAAGTATCTCACCAAGTTCTTCCAGCCAAATTCTCTCCATTGTCTGGAGCTAGTAGAAGTTTGTTGTAAAAGACAGATTGAATGCCAATCATTCTCTGACAGTTTAAGCTGCAGTTCTGCTTCCCATTTCTGTTTTATGTATAGTGAGTCAAACCTATTGCAATTTTGTAGACTTTTATACAGCCTGGATACAATTTTCGAAGGTAAATGTCTGTAAGCCCCTGTGACCATATCAATTAGTTCACTGCCCTCTTGAGAAAGGTGATTTTCAATGTCTGTATTATAAAGATGTCTTAGTTGGAAATACCTAAATAAATCAGAGTTTTCCAAGTCAAATTCTCTTTTCAAGTTTTCAAAAGATTTAAACTTTTTTCCGTCTGTTAATGTACACACTGCAGTGATTCCCTTGTCAATCCATCTTGTAAATGTGCTATCCATCTGACCACATTTGAATTTTGGAGAATACAATGGCCAGATCAACAATTTACAATCCTCCTCCATTTTGTATTTATTCATTACATCCCACCAGATCTTAATTGTTGTATCTACTATAGGATTTGGTTCTATAAGTTGGTTAATTGTTTTCTCACCCAACCTTGCTTGTGGCTGACATGATCCGTAGTTAAGCTCAATGTGTTTCCATTTGGAGTAATAAATTATATATCTCAGCTGGGCAGCTAGGAAATATTCTTTAAAATTTGGAAGAGCAAGTCCTCCTCTTTTTTTTTCTAGTTGTAGAGTTTTGAGCTTAACCCTCGGTCTTGCCCCCTTCCAAATAAATCTACTCACTTGTTTATCCCATTTATCAAATTGAGTATTCGGTATACAAACTGGCAGTGAAATTAATAAATAAAGCAATCTAGGCAACACATTCATTTTTATCACCTCTATCCTTGAGCTTAAATCCATGACTAGTGTTGCCCATTTTGTCAAATCTTTTTGTATAGTTTCATTAATCTTATTATAATTAGCCTCATATAATGTATTTAGTTCTCCAGTAAGGTAGACACCTAAATATTTTATTTTTCCTGAATCCCATTTTAGTTTGTAAGCTCGTCTGATTGAGTCAGCTGGTCTATATTTTATACAAAGAACTAGGGTTTTTGATATGTTTAACTTATACGACCTTTTATAAAACCTGTCTGGTCCTCATCTATCAGGTCTGGGAGGAAGTTTTCTAATCTTCTAGCGATTATAGACGTGAATAATTTATAATCAACATTCAAAATGGAAATTGGACGATAAGACTCACATAACTCTTTGTTTTTACCTTCCTTTGGTATGACTGTTATCATAGCCTCTTTCCATGAAGGAGGACATTTTGCATGTTTGAGTGTCCAATAAAAGGATTCCAACAATAGGGGGGCAAGGTCTTCTTTATAAACTTTGTACCATTCGTTAGGATAGCCATCCGTCCCTGGGCTTTTTTTACTTTTCAATCTACTGATAGCCTTATCAAGCTCTTTTTTAGTAATGGGTGAATTTAATTATACATTTTGAGAGGTTCCTATGGAGGGGAGATCTAATTCAGCTAGATAATCTTCAATTTCTTTTCTATCAACTTGTTCTGATTGATCATACAGAGATTTATAATATTTATAAAATATATTTTTGATTTCCTCAGGTTCATATTTTATGTCCTTACTTTCTGGGTCTCTGATTTTGATAACTGAGTTCCTTATTTGCTGTGATCTTAATCTTTTTGCTAATATTTTGGTAGCTTTGGGACCTGATTCATAAAAGATTTGTTTTGTGAATCTCAATTTCTTTTCTATCTCCTCATTTGCCATATCTGATAATTGTTTTCTAATTCCTTTTATCCTTCCAGCCAAATTATCACTCTTATCTGTATGCTGTTGTTTTTCTAGTTTTCTCATATTTTGTTCTAATTCAGCTTGTAGTTGCTTTTTCTTTTTTTTTTATTATGAGCTAGCCTTGATATCAGATTTCCCCTCATCACTGCTTTGACAGTGTCCCATATTATTGTTGGCTCTATTTGTTCATCCTTATTATTGGCTATACAGTCCTGAATCTCTTTTTTGATTTCTTGCATCACGATTTCATTATTAAGAATATTAACATTCAATTTCCATAATGTTGTTTTGTTTGGGCAATCAAGATGTATGGTTAAGTATATAGCATTGTGATCTGACACATCTGCTATTCCGGTTTCACAGTCTATTACCCGGTGTCTATCTATAGTATTTATCAGAAAGTAGTCAATCCTAGAATGTACCTTATGAGCAGCAGAATAATGCGTATAGTCTCTCTCTGATGGATGAAGATCTCTCCAGATATCACAGAGACCTGCATCTTTAATTAGGATGTTAAGATTCTTGGATTTAATGTTTGTATATCTTTTAGTACTTGTTGTGTCTTTAGTATAATTCAAAATTGTGTTCCAATCGCCTCCACATATCAAAATCCCCTCACTCATTATTGTTATTTTGTCAAACAATGATTTAAAGAATGTTTTATCTTCCTCAGGGGGTGCATACACATTAACTAATGTAACAATAGTATTATCCATCCTCCCTTTAACGATCACATATCTGCCATATTTATCGGAACATTCCTCAGTCAATTCAAAATTAGCTGTGTTTGAAATAAGGGTAATAACTCCTCTCCTTCTGCTATTCTTGTGAGAACTATAAAAGGAATTTATGTAACCAAACTTTTTAAATTTCTCATGCTCTTCATTTGACAAATGAGTTTCTTGTATGAATATCACTTGCATTTTATCCCTTTTTAATTTCGCTATTACCCTACTCCTCTTTATCGGGTTACCCAGACCATTTACATTAATTGTCTCAATTTTCAGTTTACATGACCCACTCATACCCTGAATATATTATTACTGTAGACCCCACAAGTGAACAAGAACTAATAACGAGAACTAAAAACATTAAGAAATAACAATGATACAGGGGATACCTGTGACTCCAACTCAAAGGGAAAAATGTCTCTCCCAACTGGGCCCCGTCGGTAGGCCTAGGGTAATGTCTCCCGTAATGGGAGGGCCCTATGTAAGGTTTGGAAACTACTTCCATCCTAAATGTCCAACGTCCTAACTCCTTCTCTGGTGCCTCTCCTTCAGTACCACGAATTACAGAGGCCTCCCTGTGTCGATGATGTAAACACTACACATCAGTCATTTTTTCCCGCTTCTCTGAAACTCCATCAATTTTTCTTTTGCTCTCTGCGCAGTAGGGACTCTGTGCTCTCGCCGGGGGCGCGCCTCCCGCTGCCATCCCAAGGATTTCTGAAGTCGAGTCTCCATAGCGACTTCTTCAGTAACCGCTGTCGGCACCTCCACTTCCAAGCCCCGCTTCCGCAACTCCATCCCAGCTTCGTGTGCGCTGCTGTATGTTCCAACGCCGCTCTCCCAGTGGATTCGTATGCTCGTGTAGGCTGTTTGGAAACGTACACCCTTTTCCTTCAGCACTTTCTTAATCTCTTGATATGCCATGCGTTTTTGGACGATCTCAGTTGCATAGTCGTGGTCAAAATAAATGTTTCTTCCATTTGACTGAATGCGTCCTTTTTTCCACGCTTCTTTGAGGATTAGCTCTTTAGTAGTATATTCTTGAAAATTTACTATAATTTGTCTCGGGTTATTATTGGGTCGGGGCTTGGCTGCAAAAACTCTGTGGGCTCGCTGAATTTTAAGATCCAAGTCGGCTGGCAGAGGTAACTCACGCTTGAGGAAATCGGTCACGAACTGCGTCACCGACTTTCCTTCCTCTCCTTCTCCTATCCCAAAAAGGCGAATGTTGTTCCTTCGCGATCTGGATTCGAGATCAGTCAGTTTGTTTTGAATACTCCTCTGTCGCTTAATGCTTTCAGTCAGCGCTTCAGTCAGCTCCACTGTCATGTCCTCAACATGCCCAACGCGATTCTCCGCTTCTTCCATTCTTTCCGTCAGGCCTCTCATTTCCTCCGTCAGGCCGTCAAGTTTATTACCCATCTCCTGTCGCAGGGTATTGATGTCCTTCCTTAGTTTGTCATTGTCCTCCTTCAATTCGGATTTAAGCGTTTCTATTGCTTCCAATATAGCGCTCGAAGTTTTGCTAGTTCCACCCGGGCTCGTGTTTGTTTGCTCGGTTGCGTTGCTAGCTTTTGTCGCGGTTATTGCTTTGTCTCCTTTAGGCATTTTGCGTCTTTTGGGCCTTTGATATTTCGAACCCCACTCTAATGCTTAACTTACTCTATTAATGGATAATATATCATCGAGTTTAGGTGGGTATTTTCCATCAATCTCGGAGAGCGGTAACCAAACACGTCTGACTCGTTATGCCATCACCGGAAGTCCTGAAATTGTTGTTTTAACATATGTATGTACATATATCATGGGAATCTACCACATGTAAAATGTCTGAAAACCACATGTCCCCATACTGCATGTGAAATGTTCACACGATGATCCACGTGTTCTTTTTTTACTGTGACTGCAATATTATTTGTAATGTATTAATTATACAGCTGTATATTCCTTTAATATTCCTTACAACAAAGTGGTAAAATACGATTTTAAAACATTCCTAAAGTAACTGATTTCTAACATTATCCACCTTTATCTAAGTCTTCAAAAATTGGTCTGACACAGGTACTACTGTACTGTGGGCAGAACATTCATAACACGCCAAATAAGGTTCATCACACCCAGTGTGGACCAGCTCAAACAGGAGATTCTGAGACACACAGCTACGGTGTGTCACATGTACTGCCAGTTTACTGCAGACAAACTAGAGGATAAAAGAGCTCACTTTAGCTACCACTGGACCTCACAAAGTATCTTTGGGCCTATTTCACACAATCACACACACACCTTGTATATTCCCTGGTCGCAACCATTGTAAGTACACTCCATGGTATAACTTCTCAGCACGCCCATTTCCCTCCAGACAACCACCCTGGCTGTGGCAGAGCGAGACTTCTCCACCTGACAAGTTCAAATCAGAAATATATTTGGAGCTGAAAATGGAAGCAGTTCAAATATGATTTGGTTTTAATATTACATTGTTTGTTTTGTGACTTTACTGTAAACAAATTAAAAATACAGGTAAACATGCACATAACAATAATATTGAAAACACTAAATATTATAATGGTGATGGTGACAAGACTGATGTGTTGATATCAATGAGGGTGAAGGTAGTGATGAAGATATGGTAGTTGATAGTGATGATGATGAGTATGATGTAGGATGTAATAAGGAGGAGCATAATAATGATAATCCATATAACAAAAACTATAATGATAACAAAGATATGATAATGGTCCAAGCAATAATTTAGATGAATGTGTGATAATGATTTAGATTATGAAAAGTTTTATCATCATTATTCTAATTGTTTTTGTTATCATTGTTACCGAATAGTTGCAGCTGTTGAAAGAAAAGGCCGGTGCAATACGATCCAAGGTCTTTGGAATGGTCTAGAGATAGACAGATAGAGAAAGAGCGAGAGAGAGAGAGAGAGATACATTGACAACCAGCAGAAACACTGGCAGACATTTGTTCAGTGGTTTCTATGGTTTCAGAGCTTTAACTGCAACTGTAAGGAAGTTTTTATTTTATTATTTGTAACCAACAGAAGACAATCCACAAGCATGTACCATAATACACAAATAAATGGACTGTACTTATATAACGCCTTTCTGACTACTCAAAGCGCTGCAATTACATATCACATTCACCCCATTCATACCGGATGGCAGAACATCAAAGTAACTAAGCATTCACACACTCACACACCGAAGGCACAGCCCTCGGGAGCAATTTGGGGTTCAGTATCTTGCCCAAGGACACTTCGACATGTAGGCTGGGGGAAGCCAGGATCGAACCGCCGACCTTCCGATTGGTGGCCAACCCTGCGATATAAATATCATATAAATATCTCACTATCAGAATCAGAAATACTTTATTGATCCCCGAGGGGAAATTCTTTTGCTACAGCAGCTCACTATCACGTCAGTGCACACAGGAATGGAAGTACTAAGCAAAAAAACAAAACAAAAATAGAAAGCACAAAGAAGTACAAAGTGGGAAAGTGGGTTACCGGTTGATGATAATAATGGTATAAAGTAATAGTGCATGAACTGCCAAGTTAAGTGTAGCTTATTTATAATGAGACGGAGGATATTGCACAGCAGTAATTGAGGTATGAATAAATATCAATATCAATGAATAGGGAATTTTAAACTGAAAAGGGTACATTGCACAGGAGTATTAACACAGGATATTGCACAATTATCTCAAGTATTGCAGAGATGTAATGATCAATGTCCAGTTTAATGACTTAGGGTCATACAGACTACACTTAGAGGGTGGAGGGTGTTTGAGTGGAGAATCAGCTGTCCTCTCACCTGGTCAGTAGTCAGGCACACAGCAGAGGTTACAGGCGGGGGAGGGGTGAGTCATTAGTGTGAAGAGGGCCGTTAGCCTGATGGGGAGGACTCAGAGGAGCTTGAGGGATGACAGCAGCTGAGTTAGAGGGGGGATGAGCAGGAGCCGGTGTGTCGAATCTGTTAAAGAACAGATTAAGTTTGTTGGCCTTGTCCAAGCTGCCTTCAACTCCTCTGCTGCCAGTCGGCCTAAAGCCAGTGATGCTCTTCATGCCGCTCCAGACCTCTCTCATGTTGTTCTGCTGGAGTTTCCGCTCCAGCTTCCTCCTGTACTTCTCCTTGGCCTCCCTGATCTTCACCTTCAGGTCAGTCTGGATTGCCCTCACCTCCTCCCTAGTACCATCAGTAAAGGCCCTCCTCTTGGCATGAGGGAAGACCTGTATGCATCCTTAACGTTAGCATACAGCAGGTCTGGTGTCATCTCCTAGTCATCTCCATCTCTAGTAGGACAACTCACATACTGGGTGAAATCAGTCAGTATTGTTGAAACACTGACATGGTTGAAGTCACCCGAGATTAATATGAGTGCACTCGGATGTTGAGTCTGGAGTTGTGCTATGGCGGTGTGAATGGCGTTGCATGCCGATACCGGGGTAGCAGAGGGGGGGATGTAAACAGTCACAACAATGGCACGTGAGAATTCACGTGGCAGATAATATGGCCGGAGTCCCACAGCTAACAGTTCAATGTCCGGGCTACAGATACTCTGCTTGATAGTAACGTGACCAGTGTTACACCATCTGTTGTTAACTAGAATAGCAAGCCCGCCGCCTTTCCGCTTACCGCTCCCGGTGTGATCCCTGTCGGCCCGAACAGTCTGAAAGCCGTCGATGGAAACGTTATGATCCGGGATATCCTGGTGTAGTCATGTCTCTGAGAAGCCCATCAAACTACACTCACGGAACTCCGTCTGACTCCAGGCTAACACCGTTAGCTCGTCCATTTTATTCACCAGCGATCTCACGTTGCCCATTACGAGAAAAGGCAGACACGGCTTAAATCTCTTGTTCTTAAGTCTCTTTTGTCTGCACCCCTCTCTCTTCCCTCGCCGCTTTGTTCCACCTCTGCATCCTCGGTGTGTCCTCCTCCATATCTCAGTGGGGACATCGGTTGTCCTGGGCGCCATGCCGCTCAGCTTCAGCATGATCAGCTGTTTGGCCGCATTGTTTACACCAGGGAACAGCTGATCATGCTGAAGCCGAGCGGCATGGCTCTGCAGCGGTGCCCTGACCGAGTAGCAGGAGAAGAAGTTCCACGGCGAAAAAAAGGACTAACACACTTTCTACTCTCATTTTGTAAAGAGTGTAGTTTAAATTATACTTACATACAAGTTACCCAAGTTTGGAAGAAAAAGGAAAGCTAAAAGTTGGAAAAAGTAAGACGACAAGACGGAGCTACGGCAACAGGCACGTTGCTGCATGCGCACTCAAAGATGTATATTTTTTATTGTGTTGTGTAAAGTTATATCCACAAAAATATGGAGTGATTTGCAAATATGTATAACTTAAAATATTTTAATTCCACATAAAATGACAGTGTCGTGGTACGGCTGTATTACTTGTCTGTCTTTCCCCTGTTTGTTCCCCTGCTGTGTTTGTCTCTGTGTGTGTGTGTGTGTTTGTGTGTGTTCATGCTGGCTGGGGGTGGTCTCCAGTGAATCTCCACTGAGAATCTGACACACCTGCGATTCATCTGTCACTCTCCTGTTTCCCATCCACCAATCAAGACCCTGCAGTATATCTACCCGGCTCTCCACTCCAGTCTTTGCCAGATTGTCCATTTGCACTCGTTGTATGTCTCGATCCTATCTTAAGAGTTTTTGTTAGGGAGGTGCAGTTACTAGCTACACCAGCAGGTGGCGAGATTCCCTCACATGAGCTGACGGAACTACAGTCTGTAAGCTGTTGGAAGAAGTCTGAACAAGAGTCATCGTAGTCATCGTTATTTAACCCAACGGTCATGATTCAGGATCGGGTTCATCATTGTCATCTCCAGGTGAGTGTGCTGTGCTTGCTTACTTACTGGCGTTACCTACAGTTTGCTAACGTTAGTGTTCGCTTGCTGTGGCAGTGGTGTACAAGCTAGCTCATGTTAGATCATTTAGTTTGGGGCCCTGTTTCAGAAAGCGAGTTTAGTGAAAACTATGAGGGAAACTCTGGGTCAGTTACCATGGTAACTCTGTGAAACTAGCCTGCACGCCGGCCGGTTTTCTTCAGATACACTGTTTCATTTCCTCATTCACTCAGTCCGTATCAAAGCGCTATCGCAGCGCATTAGTTAGCAGAGGTTTACTGTCAGAATCTAAATAATAATAAATAATAATAAACTTTATTTATAGAGCACTTATCAAAACAAAGTACAAAGTGTTTCACAGAGAGAGAAATAAAATACCACAGTGAATGATAAAATACATAAAAAAACAATAAAATAAACAGCCAGTTCAGGTAAAATCAGGATATGCTTTCAGATAAAAATGCGTTTTGAGAGACTTAAAAGAAGACACTGACTCAAACAACCTAATTTCTTCAGGCAAGTTGTTCCAGAGCCTTGGGGCCCTGATGGCAAAAGCTCTGTCCCCCTTAGTTTTCATCCTGGACTCAGGAACAGACAGAAGACCCCTGCCCAAAGATCTCAAACTACGTGAAGGTTCATAAGGGATTACAAGGTCTAAAATATAGTCTGGAGCCAGAAGAGCCTTAATAGTAATCAACAAGATCTTAAAATCAATCCTAAAACAAACAGGGAGCCAATGTAAAGAGGCTAAAACAGGTGTGATGTGATTGTACTTCTTGGTCCTGGTTAAAAGCCGAGCAGCTGAGTTCTGTACAGTCTGCAGTCATGTCAAAGTTTTTTTGATTAAGACAAGTGAACAGGCTGTTACAATAATCAAGGCGTAAGGAGATAAAAGCATGCACAGTTTCTGCATCAGTAAGATTTAAAATAGATCAGATTTTTTAAATGTTTCTGAGGTGATAGAAACATGATTGGACAAGCTTAGTGATATGTTGCTCAAAACATAAATTGCTATCAAACAGGACACCAAGATTTCTTGCAACAGGCTTGATATGTTGTGACAGGTTACCAGTAGATGGCAGTATTTGTTTGGTGATGTGTTGGGACCCAATAACAACAGTTTCAGTTTTATTTGAGTTGAGCTGAAGAAAATTTATCGACATCCAGTTTTTTATGTCAGACAGGCAGTCCTGCAGAGACCTCAGTGTACTAAGGTCAGTGGGCTTGACAGGGAGGTACAACTGTGTGTCATCCGCATAACAATGAAAAGAAATCCCATGTCTGCAGATGACATCACCCAAGAGCATATATAAGGAGAACAGTTTTAGTCCCAGAATTGAGCCTTGAGCCACACCGTACTTGATATGGGAAAGGGATGACATGAAGTTATTAATGGCAACACAGAATTTCCTATTGGACAGATAAGATGAGAACCAGTCTAGTGCAGTGCCAGATATGCCCACCCAGTGCCTCAGTCTATCTAGAAGAAATCCTGGTTGGATATTAGTTTGTTACTCAGGAATGTCTGAAGTCATTTCTGTGAACATCGGTTTTTGCCCTCACATTCAAATATTTCACAGCATTAAGTCACTCAGAATAAAGCCTCTGCATGTCCTTGTGTTTTTATAACACTGTGACTCTGAGCTCACGAGACAGCTGTCAGTCTGTTAGAGCAGCTCCACTAACATGTTTACTGCACATAATGTGTCATCTCACTTTAAATGGTAAAAAAGTGACAGTAATTTAAAAGTGAAATGCTTTGTAAGCCACGATGTCTCTGTTGTGTTTCTGCTACATAATTATGGGAATGATGTGACTTGTGGATTTACTCCGAGATATCGCTGACCCTTTAATCCCTTTCTTTCTCCCCGTCTTCTCAGCAGCACCTTGGCCTCCCGTTTCACGTGTAAAAATTGACTATCACATCACATGTATTTTTTGGGGTGAAACTATTTGCATTTGTAAAACCTCTATCTTTTTATGTGGAATTAAAATACATTTTTACAGAGTAAGTTATGCATATTTGCAAATTGCTCCATATTTTTGTGGATATAACTTTACACAACACAAATAAAAATATACATACTTTTGGATAGTGATATATTTGTGTATTATGGTACACACTTGTGGATTGTCTTCGGTGGGGTACAAATAATAAAATCCAATAAAAACTTCCATACAACTGTTACAAGTCCACCACTGGGACATGAAGAGAAGACCACACAGCATTTTAAACTGGACCCTCTATGGCCGGCTTGGCTGTGTGCATGTGTGTGTGTCAGTGTGCGTCTTACCCTATATCCAGGGTCCTCTTTCAATCCTACAGTGTCAACAGCAGAGCCAGACTCCCAGAGAGTCTCTTTAACACTGCATCCATACAGGAAAACATTCTTCTTCCTAGAGTGGCCGTGGTAGTCACAGAAAACCTGGAAGACATGCACAGGGAGAGAAACAGAGCTTTGTAGGGTTGCATAAAACATCTACACAAATGCTCCAACCAAATGAAACCAATAATAAAGATTTAAAGAGCAATTCTGAAATTTGAGAAACATCTCAAATAGACTCCCCAGGTATATGATCTGAGAGGATATTTAGACTGGAATTATTCAGTGAGATGGAAAGTGATGCCTGGAACACATGTTCTGGGGAAAAGAGTAGCTGTAATAAAATCTTTGAATCTTTGAATATGGAACTCAAAAGCTGATAAAGTTAAACATTTTGGGACTGAAACTGCTGATGAACTGAACAGTCTTGTTTGATCCAAACTATGTTACATCACATAAACTTTGTTACCTTAGCTACCCTGAGGTGAGTTTAAGGTTGATTATGTAAGATAAAATAAGATAATCCTTTATTGATCCCCCAGAGGGGAAATTCGGTTGTTACAGCAGCACAAAGACAGATATGTCTAAGTACAGATAAATAGATAAACATAAAATAAAATAAATAAATTATAAGTATATAAAATAAAAATAAGACTACAATAAAATGAAAACTGTATAAGAGCTACTAGTGTTGTACATGAACTGTGCAATACCATATCAAGTGACATAGTGGTGTGGAGCAGCAGATTATAGTATACATAAGAGAGTAAGAGGATACCATCAGCCATAACAGTGTACACCAGAATATTATTTAACATGATTATGTAATTACACTTAGAGTTGTCTTTATAAATATATATTTAATAATCGAGATATGATGCATTATGCAATAAACAGTATAACACTATATATATATATATATATATATATATATATATATATATATATATATATATATATATATATATATAGCGACTGGATAGCTCAACTGGTAAGTCACAGGACGTTCAAATCCCCCTCGGGGCGCATTGAGCAATGACCATCATCCAGTGTGGGTCCTTAGGCAAGACCCTTCACGCTACTGCCTACCTCATACAATGATGAGTGACAATGAAAGACATGAGATGCCGGCTCAGATGTCGCCCGGCCAAACAAGGTCTACGTCAGGTGCTGGGGAACCAGAGCACCGTGATGAAAAATGGGCTACTGGAACAAGACAGAGATGGGCAAGATGCGATAACAAGGCTCTGTTGGAATGCTACTACGCCAGTAATCCTAGTCAGAGGGACTACATGCAAAGGATGTGGGATGAATGGTTACTTCGAAACCCACAATCAAGGCTTACAGCAAAGCAACTAGTAGCTCAGTGTTCCGACATCCACAAACAGCAACTGCTATCACAACTTGAGATTGACGAGATACAACACAAATGCTACAACAAGGGGGAGCCAGGACGCCAGGTCAGAGGGGAGCCAACGGCGGCTCCCCAACCGGAGATTGGGTACAAAGCCCCAACAAGTGCAATCACGCTGAACGAGGCAGCGACTGACCTGAAAGATAAGATCATGGCGAGAATGAATGCAAGGCAACCCCAACGCCAATTACAACGGCTAAGTGAAGTACCATCAGAAAGTCTCCTAGAAGATGTGAATGCAACATTGAGTGCGATCCCTACTACAACCATCACCGAAACCAATGAGCTGATATACACTTCAGCAGCAGTGATCCTTGAGATGCTTGGCTATAAGAGCAACCATGAGAAAAAATACCCACCATGGAAATGAAGGCTGGAGGCTAAAATCAAGGACGCACAGAGAGAAGTGAGCCAACTGACAGAGGCCGAGAGAGGTGCAGTGAAATAAAGGAAGAGATACAGACCACAGACGTTAAGACACGAAAGCTCCTCACCATGCATGGAGGGTTCCACTCCAAATCCAGCATCCTGAGACTGTACGCTAGCCATAAGGAAGGCGGCCGTGGACTAGTGAGTGTGAGAGCCACTATCCAGGATGAAACATCCAAGATCCACAAGTACATCAAAGATAAGGCCCCAACAGATGATGTGCTCAGTGAATGTCTCAGGCAATGGGGAACAGAGGAAGAGGTGGTGGAGGAGGGACCATCATGGGAGGACAAACCCCTACATGGGATGTACCACCGGAACATAACTGAAGTTGCTGATATCAAGAAATCCTACCAATGGCTAGAGCGGGCCGGACTGAATGACAGCACAGAGGCACTCATCATGGCTGCACAGGAGCACCAGAGCAATAGACCCAAGGTGTAGGCGATGCAAAGAGGCTCCTGAAAAAATCCAGCACATAACTGCAGGGTGTAAGATGCTGGCAGGGAAAGCATACATGGAGCGCCATAACCAAGTGGCTGGCATAGTGTACAGGAACATCTGCACGGAGTATGGACTGGAAACCTCGAGGTCAAACTGGGAAACACCGCCAAAGGTGGTAGAGAATGACCGAGCCAAGATCCTGTGGGACTTCCAGATTCAGACTGACAGAATGGTAATGGCGAACCAACCAGACATCGTGGTGGTGGACAAACAGCAGAGGAAAGCCGTTGTGGTTGACGTGGCAATACCAAGTGATGGCAACATCAGGAAAAAGGAACATGAGAAACTAAAGAAATACCAAGGGCTCAGAGAAGAGCTGGAGAAGGCTTGGAAGGTGAAGGCGACAGTGGTGCCTGTGGTCATCGGAGCACTCGGGGCAGTGACCCCCAAACTGGAGGAGTGGCTACAGCAGATCCCTGGAAGAATACCAGAATCCATTTTGCCTGTTGTTGTCATGGTTGTTGTGGCTTCTTATTGTTGTTTCATACTTTAATATGACGCAGTTGGTGCGTGAATGAGTACATACTTCCACTTACGCAGAGGACATCAGTTGAGTAGGCGATCCTTCAATGTGGCCCAGGACACATTCGCGTACACACTGCTAAAAGGATGCGGCCATATGTGGCCCAGACCACCTCCGAATGTGGTCTGAGCGATCAGATCTCAATGCATCCTCAATGCGTATTGGGTGCATTCACACCGGTTGCTGACCCACGGCTGTCTCTGATCACCCAAGATGCATGTTAATGCCAGGTGTAAACAGGGTCTCTGTCTGAGCACGCAGGGGTGGAGGTTGTGTCAAATCTATTGAAAAAATAGGTTCAGCTCAGTAGCAAATTCTAGGTGCCCCTGTACTCCAGAGGCAGGCTTGCTGCAGCCTGTCACCCATTTCATCCCATTCCACACCTCCTTCGAACTGTTCTGTCCTATTTTGGCCTTAGTCTTCTCCCTGTAGTTCGTCTTGGCCTCTCTCAGTTTCCTCTCTAGCTCCTTTTGGACGGCCCACAGTTCCTCATGATCCCTTGACATGAAGGCCCTCTTCTTCCTTTTGAGAAGGCCTTTGATTTCTTTATTAATCCACGGATTATTGTGTGTAGATATAGATGTTACGCAGATGTTCCAAATCGTAATCACGTCTAATAGCCTTTGCTAATAGCCTCTTTATTTACATAGCAATTTGTTGTTTGCTGCTATATTAATGTAATAATATATATGCTTTACAAAGCATTCATTATCCATTTACAAAGTATTATAAACAGCAGTTGCAACTTTATAATAGCCATTCAAATAATGTTTATATATGCTTTAAAAAACATTTATTAAGCAATTGTAAAGTTTTATAAACATCAATTGCAACTTTATAATGGCCATCCAAACAATGTTTATAGATGCACTACACAGTGTTTACTGACCATTTACAACGTATTATAAACATCATTTGCAACGTTACAATAACCATCCAGGTAATGTTTATAGATGGTTTACAAAACAATTATTAACCACTGAAAAAGTACTAACTAGCTAAATAATGTTTATAGATACTTTACAAAGTATTTATTAATAATTTAAAGGTGGGTTATGCGATTCTAATATAATACACGTCTTTTTGTCAAATTTAGCGATTATCTCCTCACGGTCCGCTAGCTGTTCGTTCTGTGTGTGCGCTGGTGTGCTGGCTCTGGGAAAACTGTCTCATACTCTCTGGCTGTTAGCTTCGCAGCAGCAACTGAAGCGACAGTTTGCTTACCCATGTTGGGATTTACAATGGATAAAGGGGGGCGCCCCTTTAATCAATTAATTATCGGAATTATCAAAGATAATCATAAATAGCTTTAATGAATAAAGTCCTCATGGCCACCACTCTTCTTAAAGAAGAGAAATGATGGCCAATTACTGTAATTGACTGAGTCTCCTAAAATACACTAAACTATTAATTTGGAACTCAGATTAATAATTAAATTAATAACTATAACCAGAATTACCCTCAATAGCTAGTAGGTTGAAGGATTTGGAGTTCAACATAGAAGAGGTTGGCAAATTACTCACTCTTGTGCAACAAGAGCATAAAGAAACCAGCATAATTATACACAAGCATTTATTTAAAAAGATAAACAAAGCAAACACACATTGTGATGTCAAACTATAAATACCAAACTACAGAACAAAGGGTGTGTGTGTGTGTGTGTGTGTGTGTGCGCACGCAAGCGCAGGTCTGGGTGCGTGTCACAAGGAATGTGTGTATGTTTCTTTGTTCTGCCTCCGTATGTCTCGCGTGCACAAGCATGAACCCACGTGGTCAGAAACAAAGGAACATGTGAAGTGGGAGCTTTAAAATTACTCTCCGTTGGGTGTGGTTGTCTTTAAGGGCCAAACTAGAGGTGTATGTGTATGATCTGTTGAGGATAATGGTGCCAAGTTAAAAGGAGTTAGTTAGCATGCAAAGACTAATGCATAACATTAACATCAACTTAGCTGTGGCTGAGAACTACGGTTACAATAATAACCTCACGTTAACTATGGAGAAGATCACAACAATAAAACCTCAATGAAAACACTTCAGTTTAACGTCACATGTACAAAAGTTAAACAGTCCTCTGCTTAGCTATATAAACTGTTACTCTATGCTATGCCCAGTCGTTATGTTAGCCGTCCGTGGGAGGGAAAGAGAGGTGGCTTTGGTGCTGCTGTTAGCTGGCGGTCAGTCTGTTGTAGACGAGGGTTTGTGCAATAGTCTTTGGAGCTAAACTTTATTGCAGAGATCTAAGAGGCCTTTGCAGCGCTGCGGTAGATCAGGAGACTTTGGTTCTGCTGCGTGTTTCTACTCCGACAAAATTACACAGCTAAGCCAGGAGGAGAGAGTTGAGATGGGTGTCTGCTGGTGAACAGAAGGATTCCAGGACAAAGAGAGAGAACAACAATGCTGCATTCAGTGGCTCTCATCACCCCAGCAGGCTGTGGGGTGATATTGGCAAATGGCCAGTTATGAGAAGTACTCTAATGCTCCTGTGCAATGGGTCCAAAAATACAGAAGATTGAGGAACTTTCCCTTTGCATGCATGAAACCTTTGTTTGAATGAATGTTAATACATTGTGTGAATATTTAGTTAATATAACATTGTTGATGCAAAGAACTGTAATTAAATATGAAAGTAGTTTGTTGGAGACAGTGCTGAGCTAGTTTAACTTGTGATTATATAGAATAGTGGAGAGAAAAAAAGTAGAATAAATAAAAATATACTTGGAAGGCAGCTGGGACAGATATAAAGCTATTTAAAACCGTGACCTCTTATCAGTTATCAGTGAGAATAAGTTGGTCTGGGCAGGTTTTCAGAATTTGGTTTTAAATGCTCTCCAGTTCTGCAAACTGAACAATGCTCCAGGCTCCACTACCCACTAATCACCCACACCTGCTCCCAATTACACTCCTGCTGCCCATTAGTTCCCAATCACAGCCAGTATATAAGCCCTGCACTCACCTCAGTATGTGTCCGACCTCGTTTGAATCCAGGACTCTCCATGCCACTCGGCATATCGCCTATATCTCCTGTCTCCAGCGTTTCTCCTGCCTCCAGTGATCTCCCTGCCTGTCTCCAGTGATCTCCCTCCTACAGACTTCCCTCTCTCTATACCCTCTATCTTGGGCTGTTATCCAATAAAGAACATTCTGGTCCATCTCGGTGTCCCCTGCCTGTCTGTACTGTAACAGTCATGCCTTCCCAAATCATAACAAATTATTTACCACACTGACACTAATACTTCTGGGGGACATATGTTATTTATGTAATAAGCATAGCTTTTTCCCTAGATAAAATAACAAATGTTATTTTAACTGAAATGCTTTAATTTTAAATAATTTTGCCTATTTTGTTATCTTATACAGTTCTCTAACCTTTTGTTTGTCTCCATGGCAACACATGAGTCAAGATTGAGTGTAATATGTTCATTGTATAAAGTTATGGTTATGAATACCTACATGATTTGCTGAGAAGCAAATGTTATTTGAACAAGGGGTTAAATTGAGTTGCATCCCCTCTGTATATATAAGGATTTAAAATATAATTATATTTGTATTATTAACTTCATTATCGTCAACTCAGTAGTGTCACTAGTGTTGCTAGTAGGATTGCTTTAACAAACTAAAATAACCTATTTTGAATAAGAAAAGGAATAAACAAAAGGAGGTTTAAATGTAACTTACCTGCCTTCCAAGTGCTGGCTTGGTCATTTAAAGGCTTTAGTTAGTTTGGTCAACTATTTTACTTAGCTCAACCATTCCTTCAAACATGGAATTGGTCCAGTAGCTTATAATTCTCTGTGATACAGTGACACAAGTGCTGCATACAGTTTATTAGAACTTGAGTTTTTATTATCGTAGCTGCAGACCATTGGTTCTATTGGTTTTGATAACACTGTTCTCAGTAATTCAAATAGCAATTGATGAGATATTGGAACATTTTAGCAACATCGCTGAAAATAGGTCCATTGAGGCAAGACACATGAGCAGTCAGACAATCAGATAGGTTGGAAACACATCTCCAGGTTAGTCAAATTTATTTGGAAAATGAAAGTGAATAGTAAAATTATGACCCAAACTGTCTGTTGTAAACATCCATCACAGTTTACAGACCCATTTCCTGCTTCAACTTTGACCTACTGTCCTTACTGTAGTTTTCCTGTGCAGTGAGGGATTATTAGTGACATTTCAGGTGCATCACTTTCAGTTTGACCTCCAAATAAAGTGGGTTAGATAATGTGGATAAACTGTTGGTTTGTTTACAACCTGATCATCTGACTGTTTGTGTTTCTTGACCTGTTAAACCTATTTTGACATTCCCAGATCTAAGTAATTATTTAGGTATGTCCAATATTATCATAGCTGATAGAACTGATTGCCTGAGCCACAATAATTAAACTCAAGTTGTAATAAACCATAGTTTTCTTTTAAGGTCACGATGAAAAGAAACTAATGTTGACAGTTGGTAGGAAAGAGTATGCACACAGTGGTCTCCTGTATCAAAGTCACACACTTTGTTGATCCATGCATCCACCCAGACCTGCTCCCTGAGAGGTTTTGTTGCTCTTTGACAATGTCACAGTACTTCCGCCTGTGTTTCTGACGGACAACAGTCATCATTCAGACAGCCACAAGAGGTTCTTGTCAGGAAAATGTACACATAGGTCATTTTATGTGTTGGGACAGACCACTCTTGCTGTTGTACTATACTGTGGGATAGCTTTTGGCATTATGCTTGAAGACATGCAATTCTGATCATCATGTTTTTTCAAGTGCAAATCTCCTGGTTTTGAAAAGGTTAACAAGTCATTCTTAAAGTGCACATGCTTTTCACTGTATGTCAATCTACAGCAACAGTTGGCAGTTAATTATATGTGAATTAACCTGAAAAACAACCTCACCACTCTAATTTGGAACAATTAAATAAGCCAATCAAGGTCAATTCATTATAGTTCTTTCTCATTAAAGCCTCATTACATTACATTTCAGTTTTAGCAAGACACATGCAAACATACACTTACAAATGGTGCTCACACCACACACGTATGCACTGCCACACATGCTCACACAACACACATTCACACACCTTTCAGCATTGTTTGGCTCAATAATGGCCTGCAGGTATTGTGAGGGAAAATTTAAATTGTCAGGCATTAATTTTGCTGTTAATTAGGTTCCCACTGATTTGAAAACCTACTGTAATTGTTCAGTGTTCCAGCTGGAATCTTATTCATTGAGCGATTTTTAAAAAAAATTACGAAAAAACAGAGTGATTGCTGGGATAGGCTCAGATTAGAATCAGATGGAAAGAAAGAAAAGGACTGGGTCTGACTTTTAGACTTTGTATTGTTTTTACTTACTCGTTGCTTGTTACAAGCAACTTAAACTGCTTGGGTAATGTTAGTACATCAAGATAACAAGTTTACAATATAGAAGAGCATGTGTAACTTACCAACGGAGTTCGTCCTATACTGTTGAGGTAGTAGAGGAAGCCCTTGGTGTGGTAGATAGTTGGACTGAGGATGGGGTCTGGTTTACACCACTGACGATTCAGATCCTCACTGTTCAGATCACAGCGATTCCTGAGGAGACACACAGCAGAAGAGAAAGGCAGGACGTTTGTACTGTGAGTGCATTTTTCAAGCTATTTAGCCTCACAGTATTATGGCATTGCTTACGTTTGGTGTATTTATATAGTGTGTGTGAGTAAAGAGATGGCAACCATGAAACAAGCGTGAATTCACAATAGCTGTGACCACGTACACACATGCATCCATGTGTTCATGCATTCACACACACACAACCTCACAATCACTTGACCTCCATGGAAAATCTCAGCGTCCTAGAGTGAATACTGTGGCCACCAAAGGGTTGGTAAGTGTGGACCGACCGACTGACCAAACGACAGAGCAAGCTATAGAAAAATAATCACATATGGAAAATATAATCATGCAGGTTAGTTGAAAGCCAAATGAGCTGTGTAAAAAGTTAGCTTCCTACAGGTTAGCTAAACCCCCTAAGATGGTCAACTGTTATCCTAATAACAAACCGTGGGTAACAAAGGACATCAAAGACATCATGAATTGCAAGAGGAGGGCCTTTACTGATGGTAATAGGGAGGAGGTGAGGGCAATCCAGGCTGACCTGAAGGTGAAGATCAGGGAGGCCAAGGAGAAGTACAGGAGGAAGCCGGAGTGGAAACTCCAGCAGAACAACATGAGAGAGGTCTGGAGCGGCATGAAGAGCATCACTGGCTTTAGACCGACTGGCAGCAGAGGAGTTGAAGGCAGCTTGGACAGGGCCAAAAAACTTAATCTGTTCTTTAACAGATTCGACACACCGGCTCCTGCTCATCCCCCCTCTAACTCAGCTGCTGTCTGACCTCAGATTCCTGTGAGTCAACTGTTCCCCCCTCCCCCATCTTCCTGGGAGAGTCCTACTACCCCCTCAACTGGCTCTCAGGCTAACGGCCCTCTTCACACTGATGACTCACCCCCTCCCCTGCCTGTAACCTTTGCTGTGTGCCTGACTACTGACCAGGTGAGAGGACAGCTGATGAAACTCCACTCAAAAAGGCTGCAGGCCCGATGGAGTTAGCCCAGCGGTGCTAAAAGCCTGTGACCCCCCAGCTATGTGGAGTCCTTCAACATGTCTTCAACCTGAGCCTGAGTCTTCAAAGGGTCCCTGTTCTGTGGAAGACATCTTGCCTCGTTCCTGTGCTGAAGACGCCGCGTCCCAGTGGCTCCAAGGACTACAGACCGGTGGCACTGACCTCCCACATAATGAAGACCCTGAAGAGACTGGTGCTGGAACAGCTGCGGCCCATGGTCAGACCCCTCCTGGACCTCCTTCAGTTCGCCTACCAGCCCCGGCTGGGAGTTGAGGATGCCATCATCTTCCTGCTGAATCGCATCCACACCCACCTGGACAAGCCAGCAAGCACGGTGAGGATCATGTTTTTTTGACTTCTCCAGTGCTTTCAACACCATCCGGCCAGCCCTGCTGGGTGAGAAGCTGGCAGCAATGCAGGTGGATGCCCCCCTTGTGTCCTGGATTGTTGACTACCTGACTGGCAGACCATAGCATGTGCACCTGCACCTGTGTGTTGGACAGCGTAATAAGCAACACTGGGGCCCCTCAGGGGACTGTCCTCTCTCCCTTCCTCTTCACCATCTACACCACAGACTTCAGCCACCACACAGAGTCCTGCCACCTTCAGAAGTTTTCTCATGACTCTGCTGTGGTGGGATGTATCAGCGGTGGTGATGAGTCTGAGTACAGGGCTGTGGTGGGTAACTTTGTCTCATGGTGTGAGCAGAACCATCTGCAGCTCAATGCGACAAAGTCTAAGGAGCTGGTTGTAAACCTATGAAGGTCCAAGGCACCAGTGACCCCAGTTTCCATCCAGGGGGTCAGTGTGGACATTGTAGAGGATTACAAATACCTGGGAGTACACATGGACAATAAACTGGGCTGAGAACACTCAAGCTCTTTACAGGAAGGGCCAGAGCCGCCTCTATTTTCTGAGGAGGCTGAGGTCCTTCAACATCTGCCGGACAATGCTGAGGATGTTTTATGAGTCTGTGGTGGCCAGTGCTATCCTGTTTCATGCTGGGGCAGCAGGTTGAGGGTAGAGGACGCTAACAGACTCAATAAACTGATCCGTAAGGCCAGTGACATTGTGAGGGTGGAGCTGGACTCTGTCTGTGGTGTCAGAGAGGAGGATGCTGGCTAAACTACATGCCATCTTGGACAGTCTCTCCCACCCACTCCATGACGTGCTGGTCAAACAAAGGAGTACCTTCAGCGGATGACTCATCCGCCCAAAAAGCACCACAGAGCGCCACAGGAAGTCATTCCTGCCTGTGGCAAGCAAACTCTTTAACTCCTCCCTCTAAGTGTTAGTCTAGATGACCCTAAGTCATTAAACTGGACATTGAATATTAACATCACTGCAATACTTGACATAATTGTGCAATATTCTGTGTTAATACTGCTGTGCAATATACTCTGTTTTCAGTTTAATTTATTGATATTTATTCATACTCTATTACTGCTGTGCAATATCCACCGTCTCATTATAATCTTAATAAGCTACACTTAACTTGTCAGTTCATGCACTTTTACTTTATACCGTATTATTATCATCAACCGGTAAACCCACTTTGTACTTCACACTTATTTTAATTTTATACTTATACCCACTTGGTACTTAATTTATTTTCTGACCTGTATTATAGTGTATTATATTTTTTGCTTAGTACTTCTGTTCCTGTGTGCACTGACATGACAAAGAGCTGCTGTAACAAAATGGTTACCCCTCGGGGATCAATAAAGTATTTCTGATTCTGATTCTGATAAATTCAACAAGTTAATAAAACTAAAATCGACCCAAACAAGTTGGAAGATGGAAGGGGGAAAGGGTAAGGGCCATTCTAAGTCACAAAGAAGAGGTAAAAAGGGAGATATGGATAGAGAAGATGACTCAACGGAAAATACCAACACAGACGAAGATGGCAGTGAGGAGGCACAGGCTACCAAACTAGAAGGAGAGATCGCAGTACTGACTACAATACGAGAAGTGTTGAAAGATATGACTACTAAGAGATGAGGAGTCACAAAACAACAATCTGACTTTTAAAATAACTTCCAGACAGACATTCAGAAACAACTGAATGAGTTGAGGGCAGACATTAGTCAAAAGATCAAGGAGACCAAAGGAAAAATTTACCTTACAACCGAAAGGCTGGAAGAATCCAAACATCATATCGGGATGTGGTGACATGGGGTACAGGGACAAAAGATGCAATGACCTCCCTGTTGAAAATTCAACACAGTCTACAAGCCAAAGTAACAGAACTAGAAGGTCACTCACGCAGGAATAACATGAGTCTGTACGGCGTAAAAGAAACAGCAGAAGGTACCTCAATGATCAATCATCAAGACCGAACAGAGCGAGGACATCGGACCCAAAATGGATTTGGGCACATAGAGCTCTGGGCACGAGGCCCCCTATCACATTTGAGGGTAAACAATTTTATCTTGACTATGCAACTGAAGTGTTGTTGAAACAAAATGAATACATCCCAAAGTGTTAAAAGAAAAAGGAATACGCTTCAAAACCCTGTTAACGAGGATGTGTGTATTCAAGAAAGAAGGGACCATTAAATACCACAATGCGGAGCAAGGGGCAGAGTTCTGCAAGCTAAAGGTCTTCCAGTGCCCTACCCCTGTTGGACCAAGGAGACGATGGGGACACTTACTCACCTACTGTGGGAGAACGAGAAAGGCTCCCATCGCAGAGATAAGATGAGATATCAACAAAGCATCCATGAGAAACTGCAAGGATTTCAAAGACACACAGAGGAGGATACTACACCTGTTGATGATTGAGAGAGCTTAGATCCCTTTACCTCCTCCGTTCTTTTTTGTTTTTGGATTGTAAAACAGGGAGACCTAAGTTACTCTGTCTTACTATAAAGGTTTGATTACGTAACACATACGGTTAGGCCCTGCAGACCTTAATGTTAATAAGGTTTGAATACTTTTACTTAAATCACAACATTAACACTGCATAGTCCCTGTAAATCTTTAGACCTGGGATGGTCTGAGAGATTCTTGTTTATCTCCAGGACAGATTAATAGTAGACCCTATTTGAAACAATTAATTTTCATAAAATACTGGTTAATATGGAGCAAGCCACCAGTGAACCACTAACAGTTTGTTACTAGTCAGGGGCCCTAACTAGTGGTTGGAATATACCCTCATTTCAGAGGTACTAATTGAACCTTTGTCTTGGAAGCCCAATTTTCTAACTTATAGTTATTGCTGTCTTTATATTTTTGCTGTGGTATGTTGGTATTGTGTTTTGAGGTATAAGAATGGACTTACACAGGAATTTAAATGTTTCATAACTGTAGACAATGTGTAATATTTCAAGTTGTCACACTAAATGGAAATGGGCTTTCTAGCCCCATCAAAAGGGGAAAGATAATAATAATAAACTTTATTTACACAGCACTTTTCAAAAACAAAGTTTCAAAGTGCTTTACATGGTTGAACCAGGATAAGAAAATATGTAACCTAATTACCTGTGAAACTTCTGATGTCCTCATTTGTACAGGGGATCTAAATATGATCCTTAACCCCAAATTAGATACAGCTAGCCAAAAGAAGAAAATAAAATAACTCACTTAGAAATATGGGTAAAGAAAAGATTACAGGACTTAGGGTTGATAGATATATGGCAATATTTCCATACACAACATAAAGAGTACACCTTTTATTCTGCCTGCCATAATGTACATTTGAGAATGGATTTTTTTATTCCGAAAAACATGGATTAAAAGAATGTAATATTGGTACAAGGGACCTTTCAGACCATTCTGGTCTGTACTTAAAGTTACATATGGATAGCAAATGCAAAACACTATGGAGACTAAATACAAGTATGTTGAATAATCCAAGATTCAAAGAAATGATAAAAAAATAACTACAAACATACAATGATAATGGACAGGTGAACCCAGTGACATTATAGGATGCTGCAAAAGCAGTTCTCAGGTAACATTATATCAACAACTGCCTTTATAAAGAAATTAAAACCCAAAGACTGACAAAATAAACTTTTAGACTTATTTCAGTTACATAGTAAGCAAATTCTCATCCTACTGCAACAGATGAAACCAATCAAACAGGAAATAGACAAAATTCATAGTGAAGAGTTAGAGAAAAAGTTCACATTCATGAGGCAAAAATATTCAGAGACAGGTTCAAAAGTAATGAGGCTGCTATCTTGGAAATTACGCAAACAACAAGCTGAAAATACTATTCATGAAATTAGAGACCCTGAATCTAACAAAATAACATGTGATAATAACACGTTATTAACACAAGAATAACATGCCATTCAAAAAGTGTTTGAAACATATTACAAGTCCTTGTACATTCATAAGGTGGAGGCACATACAATTGAACGATATCTAAACCAGTTAGATCTCCCCTCTATTGGAAAATTACATAAGAATTAACTCACAAAGATGATATCTATTGAGGAAATTGATAAAGCAATCTCTAGTCTGAAAGCAGGCAAATCGCTGGAGGCTAGTGGGTTCCCGGCCAAGTGGTATAAGTTAATAAGAGAGCAAGTAACAGCCTTACTCTGTGAGCGTTTCAACCACATTCTAAAGGGAAGCCATTATATCTATAATCCCTAAAGAAGGCAAAGATAGAAAGAAATGCAATGCATTCAGGCCAATCAGGGTTTTGAACCAAGATTACAAACTACATGCATCCATATTGGCTAAAAGGATGGAGGAGGTGATTCCAGTATTAATAGATGGGGACTAAGCCGGTTTATACGAAATAGACAGACTCAGGATAACATAAGGAGGTGTCTTCATATTATAGAACAAATAAACCAAGATGGATCAGCACCATCCTGTTGAGTCTAGACACTGAAAAAGCATTTGACTCAGTGGGGTGGGAGTGTCTTTATCAAGTCATGGAGAAATTTGGTTTCTGCAAGAAATTCATACAGAGTATTAAAACCCTATACACATCCCCAACTGCTAGAATAAAGATTAATGGTCATCTATCCAAGACTATACACCTACAATGACGATGCCGCCAGGGGTGCCCAGCTAGTCCAGAACTCTGCAACTTATTCAATGAAACATTAGCTCAGTTAATAAGACAGGAGACAGCCCTTGAGGGTATTACAATAAGAGGTATAGAACACAAGATATGTCTGTATGCAAACGATGTTCTTGTCGCTTTGAAAAAAACAGCATCAGATATACCACTACTCATGGATCAGTTTATGCCCTTAATATAGAGAAAACCCAAGCCTTGCTCTTCAATTTAAATCCCTCATAGGAACTTGAAAACAGTCACAATTTTAATGGAAGTATAAAATATTTGGGAATAAAACTGATAAAGGACACATCTCACCTCTATAATGATAACTACACAAACACTAACCAAAAGATCGGCGACAACCTCAACAGATGGGGCTCACTCCCTCTTGACTTTGGCAACTGGATAATGACCGTCAAAATGAACATCTTTCCCAGATTATTATATCTATTCCAATCATTACCAGTTCAAATTCCTAACACACAATTTAGAGCATAGGACAAGCAAATATCAATTCAATTTAATTTTATTTATATAGCGTCAGTTCACAACAGAAGTTATCTCATTGCACTTTTCCTATAGAGCAGGTCTAGACCGTACTCTTTATAATATTATATATCAAGGTTTATATGGGATGGCAAAAAAACATGAATAAGATATATTACATTGCAGTTGCCAAGGGAGGAGGATTACATAGCAGCACAATTAAGACCAGTGATTCTTCAAATATGGCACTATTATGTAAAAGAGGTGAAGGGACCGAGTAAGGAAGAATCCACTGATGTTACACAGATGTTTATTAAAGCATATAACTCGGGACCCACCAGACAGATTATTGGGGACCTGTACCTAAGAATATTATTGATACAGAACAACTCAACAAACTACATAAAGCAAAAGTGGGAAAGAGAATTGGACATTGAAATCTCTCTGAAGGGATGGTCTCTCATCATTCACGCCCCTATGACTACTACAAACTCACAAAGTTGGAGAGACTTTTGCTGGAGGAACTGTGTGAGGTTTTTCATAACCCCAAAAATAAAATCAAAACAAACTGGACTTAAGAACCAATGCTGGAGGCAATGTGGGCACTTAATGGCAGATCACACTCACATCTTTTGGTCTTGCCCCATTTTACAGCCCTTCTGGGCTGATGTTCAAGCGGCCACTAAGATTATATTGGGATTTGATATTGAGTTCACTTGTCTCTCTCTCTCTACTTAGGGAACATATTTAAGGAACTGGATATCAGAGACAAATATTTAATAATAATTCTTGTGGTAGCCAGAAAGAAGGCAATTAGAAGACACTGGCTTCTTAAAGAGCCTCACACTCTGAACCAATGGATGGATATTGTAAACAGCATATACTGTATGGAACGTATGACATTCAGTTTAAGATTACAGAAAGAAAAGGGAGAAGAGTATTGGACTAAATGGGATATATAACTGAATAACGAAGAGTCTGACAACTGAAACTATAGTAAATGCAATTGTGAAACATAAAAGTGAATGTGAATGAAAGTGTACCATTCTGTGACTAACAACTACTATGTATATCATCCAATGTAACTGAGTGATCTCATGTTCACTGTGTTATAAAACAGAAAAATAAAGTATAAAAACACAAGGAATCAGTAAACATGCTGCATTCTCCTCCAGCAATTGTGCTTGTACTAGTTTGTGCTTTAAACTACACATGCTGTTGTACAATAAATATTTTCAACTAACATCGTGATTCAATTAATTAAGAAAGTAAGCTAAATATAATAATTTATTTCCACACTACCATAGGCCTACTAAGCCTTCTATTTTCAATAAATCACTGAAATTAGCCTGTCCGCCTCGTCTCTCTGCATTTGGGTCCTATTCCTTGCTGCCTCCAGCTGTGACACACTGTCCTAGTCCATTAAAACTGATCACTTTACATATTGGTGGGCCCATATGGCAGCTAGGTACCAACCTAACAGCAAATCTGTTATTATGAGAATTCAGCAGAAAATGCATTGACTAATCACCAAAACATAATGTATAATGGTAAATGGACTGTACTTGTATAGCGCCTTTTTAGTCTTGTGACCACTCAAAGCGCTTCACACACTACATATCACATTCACCCCATTCACACACTGATGGCAGAACTGCTCATCAGTACAAAGAAATTAATCATTCACACACCGAAGGCACAGCCCTCGGGAGCAATTTGGGGTTCAGTGTCTTGCCCAAGGACACTTTGACATGCGGACTGAGGGACTTTAACATGTTTGTCTACCTTTAGACATTTTTGATGTTTTTATGCTGGCAAATTAGATAAATTTTATAAATTACAAGGCATGGATGAACAGATGGAAAGATGAAGCCATGATTGGAGTTTTTAGTCAGGCGACAGCCATTTATTTCGAGTTTTAAGGAAAGACGATGGAATAGAAATTGAATCCCGTGTTCATTTATCATGCATCAGTTAGCTTGTTTTTTTAAATACCTTGGGCCTCTTTTAAAAGTTAAGACTAACAAAAGGCACATAAAACATTTCAGCCCTGAGAAGCAGCATTTTTTTCATTCATTCAACATTTTTTTAAATCTCGAGGAGTCATTGAGAGCATGCCCTCATTTTCAATGATGTTGAGAGTACAAAACAGAATAAATACAAACAAAAAATAAGTAATGAGAAACTGTCGCTACAGTTGCTGCTGCGAAGCTAACAGCCAGAGATGACGAGACGGTTTCCCAGAGCCAGCACACCAGCTCCAGACAGCGATACTCACAACTCTCCTGCTACTATAGTTAACATCACAACAACAGCATGTCTTGGCAAACTAGAAAGTAAGCTGAATGTCCGTGGGCAAGTCATTTAATGTTACCTGATACACAAATCATGGCTGGAATGACTGGACTAGTGTTGTGTGGTGGTCCAAGCCACTTTGTTTGTTTCCCATTTACAGAGCAAGGGCTGTGTACAAACACAGCTGTGTGAGTTTTTTTCAGCGCACACACAGAACGAAAAGCTAGCGGCAGCTTACTGTAAGAGATGTCCACCCAACCTTTTCATAAAAGATGCAATGATGAGTAGATTAACTGTCACCTGTAATAAATCTTAGGGCGGAGTGATAAACTGAATCTAGTGGTTTAAGAGTGGAGGCAGAGGCGTGTCTATGGATAACATCACCATGGGAACTCAATCATTAGCTGCTGTAGTTAGCCAGCCCCCAGTAGCCAGTGCGGACCGACCGGCGGTAGCTCCTGTTAGCCGTCTCCTGGTAGCTCAAGAGCAGTAACAATTCCGGATTATGCCAATCGGAGGTCACTAAAGTTAATGTTGAGTCGTTGTGTACATTTGCAAAGATAATGTCGGACTCCGTAGTTTTCTCTGGGCCCCTGCCAAAGTGATGACAGTTTTAGCTGCATGTCTTCATTCCGCCGCTGGCTGTCGAGGTGGTGTCCAGCAAACGATGTGGGCTTTGTATATAATTGATGGACTTTTTGGGGAATACCTGGTCTGATTAGGAGAGACAGCATTCATCCCACTTTGGATGGAGCAGCTCTCATATCTACAAATCTGACTGATTTTATTAGTGGACCTAAACCATGACAACTCAGAGTTGAGACCAGGAGGCAGAGTTGCAGTCCTACACGCTTCTCTGTGCTTCCAGAGCAGTTACCCACCCAAAACTCCTTAGTGACGGTCTCTGCCCCCCGACCACTTAAATTAATAAAATCAAACATTAACAGAAGAGGAGTTATACATAAAAACCTAAACAAAATTACCACTGCTGAAATAGCGCAACAAAATAGGAGAATTAAATGTGGACTCTTAAACATCAGATCTCTGTCATCTAAAGCTGTACTAGTGAATGATTCAATATCAGAGTATCATATACTCATATATACTACCTGGGATTAGTGCGCATGCGCCAGCCTGCATGCTGCCTGTTGCTGTAGCTCCGTCTCGTCGTCTTACTTTTTCCAACTTTTAACTTCCCTTTTTTCTTCCAAACTTGAGTAACTTGTGTGTAAGTGTAATTTAAACTACGCTCTTTGCGAAAATGAGGGTAGAAAGTGTTTTTGTACTTTTTTGCCGTGGAATTTCTTCTTCTGCTACTCGGTCGGGGCACCGCTGCCCTGGTGTAAACAATGCGGCCAAACAGCTGATCGCGCTGAAGCCGGGCAGCATGGCGCCCAGGACAACTGATGTCCCCACGGAGATCTGGAGGAGAACACACCGAGGATGCAGAGGTGGAGCAAGCGGCGAGGGAAGAGAGAGGTGCAGACAAAGAGACTTAAGAATAAGAGATTTAAGCCATGTCTGCCTTCTCTCGTCATGGGCAACGTGAGATCGCTGGCGAATAAAATGGACGAGCTAACGGCGTTAGCCCGGAGTCTGACGGAGTTCCGTGAGTGTAGCCTGATGTGCTTCTCAGAGACATGGCTACACCAGGATATCCCGGACCATAACGTTTCCATCGACGGCTTTCAGACTGTTCGGGCCGACAGGGATCACACTGGGAGCGGTAAGCGGAAAGGCGGCGGGCTTGCTGTTCTAGTTAACAACAGATGGTGTAACCCTGGTCACATTACCATCAAGCAGAGTATCTGTAGCCCGGACATTGAACTGTTAGCTGTGGGACTCCGAACATATTATCTGCCACGTGAATTTTCACATGCCATTGTTGTGGCTGTTTACATCCCCCCCTCTGCTAACCCGGCATCGGCGTGCAACGCCATTCACACCGCCATAGCACAACTCCAGAATCAACACCCGAGTGCACTCATTTTAATCTCGGGTGACTTCAACCATGTCAGTGTTTCAACAACACTGACTAATTTCACCCAGTATGTGAGCTGTCCTACTAGAGAGGAGAGGACACTGGACCTGCTGTATGCCAACGTTAAGGATGCATACAGCTCCTCTCCCCTCCCCCCTCTGGGTAGGTCAGACCACAACCTGGTTCACCTTAAACCCTGCTATGTGCCTCTAGTTAAAAGGCAGCCTGCGACCACAAGGAAAGTGAGGAGATGGTCAGGGGAGGCCTATGAGACACTGCAGGAATGTTTTGAAGTGACAAACTGGGATGCACTCTGTGAGCCTCATGGAGAGGACATTGACGGGCTCACTGAGTGCATCACTGGCTACATTAACTTCTGTGTGGACTGCAATGTCCCAACCAAGACGTTCCATTGTTACCCAAATAACAAACCGTGGGTAACAAAAGACATCAAGGACATTCTAAATGCCAAGAGGAGGGCCTTTACTGATGGTAATAAGGAGGAGGTGAGGGCAATCCAGGCCGACCTGAAGGTGAAAATCAGGAGGCCAAAGAGAAGTACAGGAGGAAGCTGGGCGGAAACTCCAGCAGAACAATATGAGAGAGGTCTGGAGCGGCATGAAGACCATCACTGGCTTCAGACCGACTGGCAGCAGAGGAGTTGAAGGCAGCTTGGACAGGGCCAACAAACTTAATCTGTTCTTTAACAGATTCGACACACCGGCTCCTGGTCATCCCCCCTCTAACTCAGCTGCTGTCGGCCCTCAATCTCCTCTGAGTACTCTGCTCCCCCTCCCCATCAGGCTAACGGCCCTCTCCAGACCGACGACTCCCCCCCTTCCCCACCTGTAACTTCTGCTGTGTGCCTGACTGCTGACCAGGTGAGAGGACAGCTGATGAGGCTCCACTCAAACAAGGCTGCAGGCCCGATGGCGTTAGCCCGGGTGCTAAAAGCCTGTGCCCCCCAGCTTTGTGGAGTCCTTCAACACGTCTTCAACCTGAGCCTGAGTCTTCAAAGGGTCCCCATTCTGTGGAAGACATCTTGCCTCGTTCCTGTGCCGAAGACGCCACGTCCCAGTGGCTCCAAGGACTACAGACTGGTGGCACTGACCTCCCACATAATGAAGACCCTGGAGAGACTAGTGCTGGAACAGCTGCGGCCCATCGTCAGACCCCTCCTGGACCCCCTTCAGTTCGCCTACCAGCCCCAGCTGGGAGTTGAGGACGCCATCATCTACCTGCTTAACCGCATCCACACCCACCTGGACAGGCCAGCAAGCACGGTGAGGATCATGTTTTTTGACTTCTCCAATGCTTTCAACACCATCCGGCCTGCCCTGCTGGGTGAGAAGCTGGCAGCGATGCAGGTGGATGCCCCCCTTGTGTCCTGGATTGTGGACTACCTGACTGGCAGACCACAGCATGTGCGGCTGCAGCACTGTGTGTCAGACAGCGTGGTTAGCAACACTGGGGCCCCTCAGGGGACTGTCCTCTCTCCCTTCCTCTTCACCATCTACACCACGGACTTCAGCCACCACACAGAGTCCTGCCACCTTCAGAAGTTTTCTGATGACTCTGCTGTGGTGGGATGTATCAGCGGTGGTGATGAGACGGAGTACAGGGCTGTGGTGGGTAACTTTGTTTCATGGTGCGAGCAGAACCATCTGCAGCTCAAAGCGACAAAGTCAAAGGAGCTGATTGTGGATCTACGGAGGCCAAGGCACCAGTGACCCCGGTTTCCATCCAGGGGTCAGTGTGGACATTGTGGAGGACTACAAGTACCTGGGAGTATACTTAGATAACAAACTGGACTGGACCAAGAACACTCAGGCTGTTTACAGGAAGGGCCAGAGCCGCCTCTATTTTCTGAGGAGGCTGAGGTCCTTCAACATCTGCCGGACAATGCTGAAGATGTTCTATGAGTCTGTGGTGGCCAGTGCTATCCTGTATGCTGTTGCATGCTGGGGCAGCAGGTTGAAGGTAGCGGACGCCAACAGACTCAACAAACTGATCCGTAAGGCCAGTGACATTGTGGGGGTGGAGCTGGACTCTCTGGCGGTGGTGTGAGAGAGGAGGATGCTGGCCAAACTACACGCCATCTTGGACAGTGTCTCCCACCGCTCCATGACGTGCTGGTCAAACAAAGGAGCACCTTCAGCGGAAGACTCATCCCACCAAAGAGCACCACAGAGCGCCACAGGAAGTCATTCCTGCCTGTGGCCATCAAACTATTTAACTCCTCCCTCTAAGGGTTAGTCTGTTTGACCCTAGGTCACTAAACTGGACATTGAGCATTACATCTCTGCCATAATTAATAATAATTGTGCAATATTCTGTTTACTACTCAAGTGCAATATTAGTTTTCCCTTGTTAGTTTTTCTTATTTATTGTTACGGATATACCTCAATTACTCTCGACAGTACATGCACCTCCGCTTATTACTATTATTTATTACATAATTAGTGACATTGTATTTTATACTGTACTTCACCATCTACCAGTAAACCCACTTGGTACTCGACACTTAGTTTATCTTATACTTATACCGACATGATACTTAATTTATTTCTGACCTGTTTATAGTGTATCATATCGTTTTCTAGTACTTTCTCCTGTGTGCACTGACGTAAAGGCGAGCTACTGTAACAAAGAGTTTCCCTACGGGGATCAATAAAGTATTTCTGATTCTGATTCTGATATTGACTTATTTTGTCTTACTGAAACCTGGCTGGGTCATGAAGAATACGTTAGCCTAAATGAATCCACTTGCCCAGTCATATTAATACTCACATTCCTCAAGGCACCAGCCGAGGAGGTGGAGTTGCAGCCATCTTCGACTCGAGCCTATTAATCAACCCTAAACCTAAACTAAACTCATTCGAAAGCCTTGTTCTTAGTCTTTCACACCTAACCTGGAAAACACGACAGCCAATTCTATGTGTTATAGTGTACCGCGCTCCTGGTCCTTATTCTGAATTTTTATCTGAATTCTCAGAGTTTTTGTCAAGTTTAGTCCTTAAAACATATAAAGTAATTATTGTAGGTGATTTCAATATTCATGCGGACGTTGAAAATGATAGCCTTAGTACTGCGTTCATCTCATTATTAGATTCGACTGGCTTTTGTACATGTGTACATGAAGTCACTCACTGTTTTAACCACACCCTCGACCGTGTTCTGGTATATGATATTGAAATTGAACATTTAATAGTCTTTCCACAGAATCCTTCATTATCGGACCATTATTTAATAACTTTTGAACTCCTATTACTGGACTACATGCCAATAGGTGAAAACTCCTATTCTAGATGTCTATCTGATAGTGCTGTAGCTAAATTCAAGGAAGTGATCCCATCTGCATTTAATTCAGTGTTATGTCTCAATATAACAGAGGACTCCTTTGCAAATCGCAGCCCCTCCAAAATTGACCATCTAGCTGATAGTGCTGCAGGCTCACTGCGAACGACACTCGATTCTATCGCTCCACTAAAAAAGAAGATAATAAAACAAAGAAGGTTAGCTCTGTGGTATAACCCCCAAACCCGCAAATTAAAGCAAACATCACGAAAACTTGAAAAGAAATGGTGTTCCAACAACCTGGAAGAATCTCGTTTAGTCTGGCAAGATAGTCTTAAAACATATAGGAAGGCCCTACATAATGCCAGAGCAGCTTACTACTCATCATTAATAGAGGAAAATAAATACAATACCAGGTTTCTTTTCAACACTGTAGCCAGGCTGACAGAGAGTCATAGCTCTATTGAACCACGTATTCCTATCGCCCTCAGTAGTAACGACTTCATGAGTTTCTTTAATGATAAAATTTTAACTATTAGAGAAAAAAATTCATCAAGTCCTGCCTTCAACCGGTACTGATTTATCTTCAAACACAGGAACCTTAGAAACAACTGTAAAACCTGATATATATTTTGACTGCTTTGCTCCTATCGACCTTCTTCAACTAACTTCGACAATTAATTCATCTAAGCCATCAACCTGTCTCTTAGACCCCATTCCAATTAGGCTGCTTAAAAACGTTTTACCCTTAGTTAGCACTGCGTTACTGGATATGATCAATCTGTCTTTATTAACAGGATATGTACCACAATCCTCTAAAATAGCTGTAATTAAACCGCTTCTTAAAAAGCCCACTCTTGATCCAGGGGTTTTATAGACCTATATCTAACCTTCCCTTTCTCTCTAAAATCCTTGAGACAGCAGTCGCCAATCATTTGTGTGACTTTCTACAGAACAGCAGTTTATTTGAGGATTTTCAGTCAGGATTTAGAGTTCATCATAGCACAGAGACAGCACTGGTGAAAATTACAAATGACCTTTTAATCCATACTTGTCTCGTTAGATCTTAGCGCTGTGTTCGACACCATTGACCTTTACATCCTATTACAGAGACTGGAACATGTAATTGGCATTACAGGAACCGCACTAAGCTGGTTTAAATCCTTTGAGTTTGTACATGTTAACGGGGAGTCCTTTCTGCATGCCAAGGTTAGTCACAGAGTCCGACAAGGTTTGGTGCTTTGAGCGATTCTATTCAACTTATATATGCTTCCTCTAGGAAATATTATTAGGAAACGCTCCATAAACTTTCATTGTTATGCGGATGATACCCAATTATATCTATCGATCAAGCCAGATGAAAATAACCAGTTAGCTAAACTTCAAGCATGCCTTAAGGACATAAAGATCTAGATGACCTGCAATTTTCTCAGACAAAAACTTTGACAAAACTGAAGTTATTGTACTTGACCCCAAACACCTCCGAGACATTATCTAAAGATATAGTTACTCTAGGTGGCATTTCCCTGGCCTCCAGCACCACTTTAAGGAACATCAGAGTTATCTTTGATCAGGATTTATCCTTTAACTCCCGCATGAAACAAACTTCAAGGACTGCCTTCTTTCACCTACGCAACAGTGCAAAAATCAGGCACATCCTGTCTCAAAATGATGCCGAAAAACGAATGCATGCATTTGTTACTTCTCGGTTGGACTATTGTAATTCCTTATTATCCGGCTGCCCGAATAACTCCCTTAAGACTCCCCAGATCCAATATACTGCGGCACATGTACTGGCAAGAACTAAGAAAAGAGATCATATTTCTCCAATATTAGCTTGTCTGCAATGGCTCCCTGTAAAATCCAGAATAGAATTTAAAATCCTTCACCTACAAAGCTCTTAATGGTCAGGCACCATCATATCTTAAAGATCTCATAATACCATATTACCCGAGTAGAACACTGTGCTCCCAGGATGCAGGGCTACTTGTGGTTCCTAGAGTCTCCAAAAGTAGAATGGGAGCCAGAGCTTTTAGTTATTAAGCTCCTCTCCTGTGGAATCAGATCCCAATTTGGGTTTGAGAGGCAAACACCATCTCCACATTTAAGAGTAGGCTTTAGACTTTCCTCTTTGATAAAGCTAATAGTTAGGGCTGGCTTGGGTGAGTCCTGAACCATCCCTTAGTTATGCTGCTATAGGCCTAGACTGCCGGGAGACTTCCCATGATGCACCTCTCTGCTTCTCTCCCTCTCCATATGTATGCATTTTTATCCCATTACTGCATGTTACTAACTCAACATCTTCTCTCTCCCGTAGTTGTGTGCTTTCTCGTTTCTCTCCTCTCTCCTTCTGTCCCTTTCAGCAGGTATTTCTGCCTCCAGAGCTGCATAGACTGGATCTGTGGTTGTGGGCCACTTGCTGCCCCTGTGTTCCTGCTCGACAACTGCTACTACATTTGTTGTTATTGGCTCTGTTACTAATACTATCATTATTATTCCTATAGCTGTCATTCCTATTACTATTAATTTATTAATATTACCACTACAATTACATTACTACTATTTTAAAAATTCTAGGTGGTATTTGCATTGTGCCTCCCTCTCCCCCACTCCCACCCCGCCTCCCCAAAATCTCTCTCTCTCTCTCTCTCAAAACCTAACACGGCAGCGGCAGATGGCCCATAATTGAGTTTCTGCCTCTTAAAGGAAGTTTTTTCTTTCCACTGTCACCAAATGCTTGCTCATGGTGGGATTTGTTGGGTCTCTGTAAATAATATTATAAAGAGTATGGTCTAGACCTGCTCTATAGGAAAAGTGCAATGAGATTACTACTGTTATGAATTGGCACTATATAAATAATATTGAACTGAATTTAATTGATTTGAGTGTGCAGTATTTGCAAAACAATATATGGGATGGCACCCACTTGTGTAGGTGCGATCAATTAATTATGGCAGAATTATCAAAGATAATCATAAATAACTTTAATGAATAAAGTCCTCGGGGGCACCACTCTTCTTAAAGAAGATAAATGATAGCCAATTAATTGATTGAGTCTCATAAAATACATTAAACTATCAATTTGGAACTCTGATTAGTAATTAAATGAATAACTATAATCAGAATTACCACCAATAGCTAGTAGGTTGAAGGATTTGGAGTTCAACATAGAAGCGGTAGGCAAATTACTCACTCTTGTGCAACTAAAGAAACCAGCATAATTATACACAAGCATTTATTAAAGATAAAGTAAAACACACAATATGAAGACTAACTCTAAATACACTAAACTACAGAAGTAGTCTGGCACTGGCCAGTGCTGCATTCAATGGCTCTCAGGATTGTGGGACAAAAGAGAATGCAGTCTCCTAACAAAAATTCAGTTAACAATCACCCAAATGAATGAATTCATCTGTGGAGTCCTAACACTGAATATACCATATGAAACTGATTTCCAGCACCAGCAAAATATTTGCTGAAAGCATGGCAAATCTCTGATTATTAAACATAACATGAAAAGGAATAGATATAGAGGATTTATTTTTCTTTACATTAACTGCTTTACAAAATTTTGATGGGTTTGCAAAAGAATCAGAGATTTGCTTGAAAATTGCTTTTGCTTGTACATTTATTTCTGAGTTGCCAATGGGCTGCTTCCCCAGTACATGATTAACCTGAATCCAATGATCTTATTTGGTAGTGTATTATCACAGCAATGTGTTTGTCAGTTGGCAAGCTTGACTGAGCTGAGCTAACTATAATCAATCAAAGCAAATAAGCTGTAAAACTATTCAAAGTGGATGAGATGAATATCCAGGCCATTAACCAATGAAGTAAAGAGTCCTGAAAGGGAAACAACATTCACTTTTACAATTCCCATTTTAACAATTCCCCTTGCTTTGGCAGGGACTTTTCAATTAATGAGTGAGTCAGTGAGCGTGAACAACCAAACAACTACTACATCTGTGATGTTACCAAGACAAACTATGGCTGTAACGCGACAGACAGTAACAGTCCTGCCATGGACATTTGGAGTGGTTTATTGGTCAATAGCTGTCAATGAACACAACACTTGACACATTTGAATTGCTAAACAAATTGAAGATTTTAGTCAGAGGTATGGATCCAGGCCAGATATAGTGTACTTTGGCGTAGATTTTGAAATGGAATTGATATTTGGGTTCCATTCATTTCACTACACTATATGAGGTACACCTTCACAATCTAATGCATTCCAATAAAACAGCCCTGTGATAAATAATTTCTCAGTTTGTGTTTGTTACTTTGGGGACATATTAGGTGGTGGTGATGTGTGGGTGACTGCATCAGTCACACACAAAGCTTTTGACAGGTGTTCCTGATATTCTGTACCCCTTACATGTTTCAATGCACACACAATATAATGCATACCTTTCAATATGATGCAGTCCAGTACATCACCACCACACATAAAGCCCCAAAAGCTGCCAAAGAAAGGAAACATCACCCCACAAAGATATTATTTGTTGCAGGTTGCTGTACTGGTTGGCATTAGATTAGAGGACCTAATAAACTGGTATCCCTTGAAAATTGCTTGAGGTAGGTCATCCATCACAATAAGCAAGTCTGCCACTTTTTTAAAGTTATGTTATCAATTAATTCAGTTTTAAGTGTCAATTGATTTGAATAATGTGCCGTGTATTACCATGCCAACATGAAACCCTGACAACAATAAAAACCGACTTGACGGTCACTGCAATGGATTAGCTATCTTAAGCTAGTTTCAAGGCTCTGCAAGTTGATTTTCACACTGGACAGAAATGAATGGAAACCAACGGCTGTCTCAAAGGTGTGGAATAAGGACATGTAGTACAGTTTACATGTTGTGCAGTGACTGGGATGATATATGCCAAAAGAAAAAAAAAACATGTCCTTTAATCCTCCAGGCAAGTGCACGTAGTGTGTTTTGGGGAGTGTTTTCTTGATTGAAAAATACAACATTACAAATAATATTATTACTATTACTAGTATTGTTGTTGCCACTGCTGTTGTTATTCTTATACTTTATCAATGTGACAAAGCTCTGGTTCAAACCAAGCTACCACTGAATGAGTGATGATATCAACGCCTTCTGTTTTGGCATTCATTTTCGTAAGTTTTCTCTTTACAGGATGTCGTGCCTTCTTTTTTGCATGAATACATGAATGAATGAAAGCAATGTTGTTGTTTTTATCACCATGTAGGTGATTTACTCAGCAGTTATGGCAGGTTTGTATATTTGCCTAAGAATAAGGTTATAGAGCTGGTTGTTGGGTCTTGCTGTGTTTGTTTTTGCTGTCAGTGTTCTAACTATTAGAACAGTTGTGACCTTGGTGATGCATTAAGACTTGGAGAAATGTTCAGTGATTATATAATGTCTACTATGAAACATGTCCATACTATGGAAACAGTTTATTACTGGTTTTATCAGGTTGCATTAGACATCTTAATTGCCTAACACCGTAAAAAGCTAATAGTTGTCTGTGCTAAGTTAATGAAGCTTTATAAATGGAGCATTATAGTGTCGTGTTGCACACAGTTTACAGTGACAGTGATATGTAATAATAGGCAACACAGGCAGAGAGAAAGCTGGAGGAGGCAGCTAAAAGAGGAGCTTCACTGAAAAAACATTTGAAAGCAGCAGCCAATGCCTGAGTTATGAGGAATGAAGTATCTAACAACAACTTATTTTGCACTGAATTTACCAAAAATATGGCTTCATATCATTTGTTCCACTTAAGGTTTTTAAAATGAAAATCGAATGTTTGGTCTATATATCTATAGCCTAGTTTATAGCCTATTAAATTAGCTGCAATTTTTAAATAATAATACTAGAAGTGGACAATGTGATTTTATGTGGTTCTGAGGGATATGTACAGACCTTTTGAGGGGCTGTTGCTGCTTCAGAGTATCATGCAAAACGATGTTTTATTATTATTATTATTATTAAATTGTACTCATAGATTCATGAATGAATAGCACAGAATGTCTGGATTTACATAATAAACAATTCTGTTTATGAAATTTCCAGAGACAATAATATAAAGACAGTGCCAAGAAAATACTTTCATTCTTTTCAATCTAATTCCATTTTATTTCTATAGCACTTTAACAAAGCGTTTGTCACAAAGACACTTTACACACATACAATTTAGAATTGTAAAGAAAACCATTGTCCACGGCATCTCTTTCTCTTTACCCCACTCTTACTGGCATGGCCCTTTATAGTAACTCTCTCACACTCAGCCATTAGCACCCTTATATGTTCCTGCCTGATGCTCAGCATGCTCGACCTCACTCTCTGGTCTCGAGCATTGTGGCTGCGTCTTATCTTAAATTGAATTATTAGAATCAGAATTAAGAATACCATTGTACCTTATATATACACTTTGCCGGTTCAACAATTCTAATAATTTCAATTCTGAATGTCCGACTAAATTGTGAACTTTCATCTCTCACTGCAAAAAAATGTACTAAGACAACTGAACACTTTTGTGTAGCCAGCTGAATTTTCATGGAAGTGATGCTGACAGTGACTTGACTCAAAGCTTCCTGGTGAAGCCCAGGAATTAGACTGGAGTAGGCTATATCTACTTTTGGATGTAAAAACATCTAGAATACAGAACAATTACAAAATGTCATGTAGGATTTCATGAACATATTGTCTGGCCTTACCATCCCGTATTTCACTACAGCTATAAGAAGTATTTTACTTGATCACCAGGCTCTCCAATGGTCTCGGAAGTGAAGCTTTTGGGGTTAGACCCCTTCAGAAAAGCCTTCTCTTAAACATTATGTTAAAGATTAAACTCATTCACAATACTATGCACAGACAAAATATATTGTGTATTTATCATCATCAAATATTAGTTTTTAGTTAGTTATTAACCTACTTCCAACTTTTTAAAAAATGCTACTGAGAAAATAGGGTTACTTCAAATTAAATGAATTATGTAGGAAATGAGGGGGAGCTCAGCCAAAGAGCTGTTGCTCGGGCAACTTTAGCCCGCCCTTGTATAGGTCCTTGGCCTCAGCTATACTTTGTGTTTACTGCTCTTTAGCAAATGTTAGCATGCTAAACTAAGATGCATCAGCATGTTAGCATGCTGACGTTAGTATTTAGCTCAAAGCACTACTGTGCCTAAGTACAGCCCCACAGAGATGCTAAAATGACTGTAGACTCTTTCACTGTGTCAACACTGGCTATGTACTCAAAACAACACGTTAGAGACTGTCCTCCTCATGCATGAATCATTTCATTAACCTTAACCCAAACCATGAGCGTTCCCTAACCTAACCAAGTTGGTGTTGTGTTGTGTGTTTAGGAAGCCTGCAAGCAGGGAATAAGTTCTAACTGCTGTTGCAATGCATTTTGTACTTTCTGTTTCATTTGGTTTTAAGCTCTTTGTTTATTTTTGTTTTCATTTCGTGATGTGGACTTAGGCTTAACCAGTTGGGAACCACTGACTTCATGGGTAATTTGTCCAATGGAAAAATTTCCCAAGAACTTTGTGTATTCCTTTAAGGCTTAAGTTCAGAGCAGTTTCTTCAGTCTGCCTTCTCTGTTTCTGTCCTGTGCCGATTGTCTCTGCATCCCATCCCTCATCTTTTTTTTACTCTGTTTCTTTCTGTCTTGCTCTAATCTCTTTCACCCTCTCACTCCCTCTCTCCATCTAAGTCTCTTGCCCTGTGCTGTGGCCTCCCAGCCGCAGCTGTGTCCCAGGGCAGCAGACAGAGAAACACAGGGATCTAACACAGTTAAAACTCCAACACTGCAGCTGCCTGCCCTCAGGCGTGTGTGTGCGTGTGTGCACATTTGTTTGGCTATTAACAATGAATGCCATTGGGAATCTGCTGCCAGATAATATTTTATTCTGTAAGCTTTAACACAACCTACAGCTCACATGTATTTGTCATTTAACTACAAACAGGCAGTTTTTAAATCATTGTGTGTGATGACTATGTTATGTGTGTGTTTATTCAGCCTTTATGTGTTGGTTTGTGTGGGTTTATCAGTGTCAGAATGCACTATGACATTCTCATCTATCAGTATAGATGGGTACCAGATGCCCTTTGAAATACGGCATGTCCTATCTTATTATTATTATTATTATTATCGTCATTTGTTAACTTCTGTTGCATTTTATTGAGATATATATACACACACACACACACACAGAACTGGACAGCACCGGGCCCTGACAGGATCCACACCTACTGGCTAAAGAAGCTCACTGCACTCCATGAGCGCCTAGCAGCACAAATGAACCAGCTGCTAAGAGATGGGACGCACCCTGAATGGCTTACCGAAGGGCGCACAATCCTGATCCTGAAGGATCCTGCAAAGGGTACAGTCCCATCCAACTATCGGCCAATAACCTGTCTCTCCACAACATGGAAGCTCATGTCAGGCATCATCGCGGCTAAGATAAGTGGACACATGGATCAATACATGAGCAAAGCACAGAAGGGCATTGGCAAAGGAACCAGAGGAGCCAAACACCAACTCCTGGTTGACAGAACAGTCACCCAAGACTGCAGAACCCGACACACCAACCTGTGCACTGCCTGGATTGATTACAAGAAAGCATATGACTCAATGCCACACACATGGATCACTGAATGCTTGGAGATGTACAACATCAACAGGACTCTAAGAGACTTCATTGCAAACTCGATGAGGCTGTGGAAAACCACCCTTGAGGCCAATGGCAAGCCACTTGCACAAGTATCCATCAAATGTGGCATATACCAAGGAGATGCTCTGTCCCCACTGCTGTTCTGCATAGGTCTGAACCCCCTCAGCCAAATAATCAACAAGACTGGCTATGGATACCGACTCAGGAACGGGCCACCATCAGTCACCTCCTCTACATGGATGACATCAAGCTATACGCTAAGAGCGAGCGGACATCGACTCACTGATCCACACCACCAGGATCTACAGCTCTGACATTGGGATGTCATTCGGGCTTGAGAAGTGCAGTCGAATGGTGACGAAGAGAGGGAAGGTAGTCCACACAGAAGGGGTCTCACTCCCAGAAGGAACAATAGCAGACATTGAGGATGGTTACAAGTACCTTGGAATACCACATGCAAATGGCAACCTCGAAGAGGTTGCAAGGAAAACAGCAACTGCCAAATACCTCCAACGAGTAAGGCAAGTCCTAAGAAGTCAGCTCAATGGCAAGAACAAGGCCCAGGCAATAAACAGCTACGCCCTGCCAGTGATCAGATACCCTGCGGGAATAATAAGGTGGCCAAAGGAAGAGATACAGACCACAGACGTTAAGACACGAAAGCTCCTCACCATGCATGGAGGGTTCCATCCCAAATCCAGCACCCTGAGACTGTACGCTAGCCGTAAGGAAGGCGGCCGTGGACTAGTGAGCGTGAGATCCACAAGTACATCAAAGATAAGGCCCCAACAGATGACGTGCTCAGGGAATGTCTCAGGCAATGGGGAACAGAGGAAGACGTGCTGGAGGAGGGACCATCATGGGAGGACAAACCCCTACACGGGATGTACCACCGGAACATAACTGAAGTGGCTGATATCAAGAAGTCCTACCAATGGCTAGAGCGGGCTGGATTGAAGGACAGCACAGAGGCACTCATCATGGCTGCACAGGAGCAGGCCCTGAGCACCAGAGCAATAGAGGCCCAGATCTACCACACCAGACAAGACCCAAGGTGTAGGCTGTGCAAAGAGGCCCCTGAGACAATCCAGCACATAACTGCAGGGAGTAAGATGCTGGCAGGAAAAGCATACATGGAGCGCCATAACCAAGTGGCTGGCATAGTGTACAGGAACATCTGATGGCAGTGGAAGTGATGGCAACATCAGGAAAAAGGAACATGAGAAACCAGAGAAATACCAAGGGCTCAGAGAAGAGCTGGAGAAGGCGACAGTGGTGCCCATGGTCATCAGAGCACTCGGGGCAGTGACCCCCAAACTGGAGGAGTGGCTACAGCAGATCCCTGGAAGAAGACCAGACATCACGGTCCAGAAAAGTACAGTACTAGGAACAGCAAAGATACTGCGCAGAACCCTCAAGCTCCCAGGCCTCTGGTAGAGGACCCATGCTCGAAGGATGAGACCACCTGTGGAGTGTGAAGGACAAAGTTTCTTTTTGATTATATATATATATATATATATATATATATATATATATATATATATATATATATATATATATATATATATATATATATATATATATATATATATAAAGAAACTGAGCTAGCTAACAATAGCAGACTTACTGCTGCCTCAGCCTCTTGTGCACCCGCACCTACAACTTGTAGCGTTACTGCCTCTCCTGGTTGCGGTTAACCAGCAACTACAGTGTAGGAGGAAAGTGTCAGAGGCGACACCAACAGACAGCAGCAGCCCACCACAAACCAGACACCCGCTCAGACCGCTCCAGCTCAGCATTCAGCAGCAGCAATTGCACAACTACCACCACAGAGCAACCTGAGCAGCACCAGCGAGAGCAGCAAATCTGTGAGTGAGACTGCGATCATTAGTGAAGACCCTTCATTGTGGCCAGATAAATTGACAGATAAGAAAAAAATTTAAATAGTAATAAAGGCCCCATACAAATAAAGGATATCAAGTTCCCAAAAAATACAGACACTGCCCCAAGAAGGTTTACAAAAGAAAACTATGAGATAACAATGAAAAATGGAGAAAATAACAAGTGGCAGTGCAGATGCTGTATTTTGTTTTAGATGTCGTGTCTTCAGAAAAAGAAACACACAGCTGTTGACTCTACAACCTGTTCAGCTCCTCTGTGCAACAGTGGGAGATTATGCAGGAGCATGTACAGTTGGCCGTCAAGAATCTGTCTACAACCAGATGGGAGTGCAGAATAGACAGTGTAAATGCCCTCCGGTACCAAATGCCTCAATTTGTTGAAGCCTTGGCTGCACTTATCATGCATGCCCTGGAGAAAAAACATGCTTCAACTGTGTCCACACCTCAGGGCATTCTCAAAGAGTTTCATATTCTGTGTTATTTGTTATATTATATCAAATAGCGACTGTCCAATCTTGCCAGTATATCAATAGAGCAAAAAGTCAGAAGAACGCTGGACATGGAGGACTTGATATCGGCATTCGCAAATACCCGGAAGGTAAAAATTAACATATAAACACCAGCACCTCCTCGTAAAAAGGTAAACCTTTTTTTGTCTATTTTTTTTAACATTATGTCATAATTTCACATTAAATTCAGTCATAATGTTCTAATTATTCATTGAGATATTTTTCATTGGATGTGATCCCTCTCCTAAGTTATTTACCTGCCCCTTTTTGTCTCTGTCTCCCTCTTCCAATTTCTCTCTCCAGATTGTTTCAACATTGAATGATATCAGCATCCAGACCTCCATGACCCTCCAGCCACCCCACTGACCTGCTGCCTGTGATCAATGCAATTCAATGGGGCTTTATTGGCATGGGAAACAGATGTTAACATTGCCAAAGCATGTGTGAAATAAAAACATTAACAGAAAAATGTGGAATATATACAGATAAGTAAGATAACATAGTAATAATAATAATAATAATAATAATAATAATAATAAATATTGACTTGCACCTAAAAATACAAGTGAAAACTACATAAACATTGCAACACTGTTTATGAAAGTGTGTGTGTCATTCACTGTCCTTCAGGTTGTGGCATGTTGATACATATAATGCCAAATTTTAATTGGAATTTGAAAATTATAATTTTTTCTCAGAACTGTTATGTTAATATTAATTAACATAATATCATTATGTTAATGTTAAACTCTGACAAAACTGAAGTTATTGTACTTGGTCCCAAACACCTCCGAGACAAATTATCTAAAGATATAGTTACTCTAGATGGCATTGCCCTGGCCTCCAGCAGCACCGTAAGGAACCTCAGAGTTATCTTTGATCAGGATTTATCCTTTAACTCCCACATGAAACAAACTTCAAGGACTGCCTTCTTTCACCTATGTAATATTGCAAAAATCAGGCACATCCTGTCTCAAAATGATGCCGAAAAACGAATGCATGCATTTGTTATATCTAGGCTGGACTACTGCAATTCCTTATTATCCGGCTGCCCCAATAACTCCCTTAAGACAGTTGATCCAGAATGCTGCGGCACGTGTACTGACAAGAACTAGGAAAAATCATATCTCTCCAATATTAGCTTCTCTGCACTGGCTCCCTGTAAAATCCAGAATAGAATTTAAAATCCTTCTCCTCGCCTACAAAGCTCTTAATGGTCAGCCACCATCGTATCTTAAAGAGCTCATAATACCTTATCACCCCATTAGAACACTGCGCTCCCAGAATGCAGGGTTACTTGTGGTTCCTAGAGTCTCCAAAAGTAGAATGGGAGCCAGAGCCTTCAGTTATCAAGCTCCTCTCCTGTGGAATCAGGTCTCAGTTTGGGTTCAGGAGGCAGACACCATCTCCACATTTAAGATTAGGCTTAAGACTTTTCTCTTTGATGAAGCTAATAGTTAGGGCTGACTTAGGTGAGTCCTGAACCATCCCTTAGTTATGCTGCTATAGGCCTAGACTGCCAGGAGACTTCCCATGATGCACCTCTTTCCTCTCTCCTTCTCTCCCTCTCCATCTGTATGCATTTTTATCCCATTACTGCATGTTACTAACTCAACATCTTCTCTCTCTCCCGTAGTTCTGTGCTTTCTCATTTCTCTCCTCCTGTTGCTTTCAGCAGGTATTTCTGCCTCCAGAGCTGCAGAGACTGGATCTGTGGTTGTGGGCCACCTGCTGCCCCCATGTTCC